>OZ036001.1:7930346-7932846 GCA_964035015.1 Corallium rubrum
GCATGAGTGTCTGTCCAAACAGCGCCCCTTTCAAAGGTGCATGCCTAAAGTAATTACAGTAAGCCCCTCCCCCAATATAATTAATAAAAGGGTTTATGGTAGTTAGAGCACAATTGCTTTAGAAATAACTGTATAGTATTAAACAATCTAATGTATACCGAACTGAATTTTATCCAAGGTGTCTGAAGATGTTGTCATTAATTTATACTCAATGTTAAAATAAAAGATATTTAATAACCGTGATTAGTCATCATAAGGGATGATTTAAGCAATATTCAATTGTTGCAACCACTGAAATAGTAATTGCTTAATTGGCTCATTTGCTGTATTATTTTCGTCTAGAAATTCTGTAAAAATCAATTCGTTCATTTTTGGACTTGGTTAGCAAGTAACTAACATAAATACAGTTTTCGTAGAGCCACAAAAGGTTACATCAACATATTTTTATAGGTTAAATCAACCTATTTTTATTGGGTGTAACTATTCACTTTATTTGACCTAATAATAGTAGGTTAAAACAACCAATTTAGTTATACAGTTATTAATTAGCTCACTTGAATAACTAATAAAATAGGTGAAATCAACATATTTTTATAGGTTAAAATTCACATTTTTTTATGGGTTAAATCAACATATTTTATAGGTTAAAATTCACATATTTTTATAGGTTAAATCAACATATTTTTTATAGATTAAATCAACCTATTTTTTTTTGTTATAACGTACCATTCATTTCTTTTTGACCTAATAATAATGGGTTATAACAACCTATTTAGTTATAATAACTAATTGGGAAATATGCATAACCAAAAAGATCGGTTAAATCAACCTATTTTGTATTGGTTAAAAAATTTGACCTAATAATAATTGGTTATTTTAACCGATTTACATCGGTTCTAACCTATTAAATTAGTTAAAACAACCTTTAAATATTGGTTATAACCTTTAAAAATAGGTTGTTTTAACCAACCAGTTTTTACAGTGTGGATATTAAATCAAAATCTTGATATTCTGGCTATTAATGAAACAAGACTCGATGGGTCTGTCCCAAATGAGTCTGTTCATATTCCAAATTACCAGATTATACGCAATGATAGAAATCGTAATGGTGGTGGGGTCTGCATATATATTCGTAATTCAGTAAACTTTGTGGATAAACAACGATTGATATTAAATGAAATCGAGGCTGTATGCATCGAGATTAACAAACCACAGAGTAAACCTTTCGTAGTTATGGCTTGCTATCGTCCACCAAATGCTAATGCAAAACATTTCTTTGAAAACTTGCAATCAATTGTAAATAGATTAGATTCTGGAAATACCGAGCTATACATCTTAGGCGATCTTAATTGTAATATGCTTTCCACGATAGAGAATTCTTCTAAAAATGAACTAAACACTCTATGTGAACTCTATCAACTTGATCAACTAATTAGTGCTCCAACCAGAATCACAAGTGATACTAGAACTCTTATTGACATTATCCTCACAAACAAACCACATCGTATAGTATCTAGTGGGGTTATACATCTGAGCATTAGTGATCATAGTATGGTGTATGCTATAAGAAAAATATCTGTCGCTTCTAAAACAACACATACTATCACTGAAATAAGGAATTTTAAAAATTTCTGTGTTGATGATTTTAACGACGATCTGAGGAATACTAGCTCCTTGGGCCGAAGTTAATAAATTTGATGATCCTAACCAGATGTGGAACTGTTGGAAGATGATGTTCCTAGGAGTTATCAATAAACATGCACCGTTAAAAAAGAAGAGAATTAGAAATAAGAAATCTCCGTGGTTAAATGCCAGAATTAAGAGATCGATGATAGATCGGGACAAATTGAAATCAACGGCCATTAGAACGAACACTTCTGAGGATTGGTCAAATTATAAAAAAGTTAAAAATCGTGTAAACAATGAAATCAAGGAAACTAAGACCCAGTATTATCAAGAACACTTCCGATCCAATTCCGGCAAACCACGGGAGATATGGAAAACGATTAACGAAGTCATGTCAAGAAACACTAAGAATGATGGCAATATTAACTCGATTAAGACAAATGCAGGCTCCACCACAAGTCCAGAGGTCATGTCTGAAACATTCAATACATATTTTACCGAAATTGGTGATAAATTGGCAGACAAATTGCCTGATTCTACCAAAATTTATTCAGATTTTCTAGTTCCAGTTAATAGTACATTTCAGTTAAGACAAGTTTCTTTACCTGAGGTTCTTAAGTTACTTAAAAACCTTCCAACAAACAAAGCAACTGGTCTTGACAATATTCCGTGTCGCCTTGTAAAACTGGCTTCACCGTTCATTGCTGACTCGTTGTGCAGCATTTTCAACATGTCTATTTTCTCTGGAATCTTTCCATCAGAATGGAAAGTTGCAAAAATCATTCCTATTCATAAAGATAATGAAAAGGACGTACTTAATAATTACAGACCAATTTCCATTTTGTCAACCATTTCAAAAGTGTTGGAAAGGTTG
>OZ036001.1:7937846-7960346 GCA_964035015.1 Corallium rubrum
TTATTCCTTTATCCGACGTCAAATCTATTCACTCCGGTAGCAAGTGGAATAAGTTTCCCAATGCCGTGATCCTGGTAGCTTGTTTGCCTACAGTCAACGCCAGGGCACACGTATTCCACTGCACCAATCAAAGAAAGGCAAAAGAACTTTACAACGCAATTAACCGCGCGTTCGAGTATCATGTTCCTGAGAAAAGTTTAACAAACGATCAGGAAGAGCCAACAAGTAAAGCAAAACACGGCCGAGTATATCCAAGCAACGGAACGAATAAAACAGACGCGAAACTTCGAGATCGTAAACTGGAATTTGAACCCCCAAGTGACCACAACACGAGTCCAACGGAGTTGAATGATAAGAGTCTAGTACAAGCAAAACTTAAAGGTGATTTGAGTGGAGGTCAAACCTCTCCTGATCTCGCAAAGACGCTCTTCAAAGGACGGTCGAAATCGTGCACTCAAACAAAAAGCGCTGAAGGGTTAGGACTTCTGGAAAATATCGACCCAGAGGAAGGATTTGATGACGAGTTTACAAACCTAGCTCGTTCGAGATCACTGTCAGAAACAATTAAATGCCGTTTTGGGCGATAAATAACGAACAAAGTACTGCTCTAGGCTTCTTAAGTAGGAAATTTCAATTGCAAATTGTGATTCAATAATTTTGTTTGGGTATTTGACTAATTTGTAAAGTGATATCTGTACGAAGGATATGTCGTCACATTTACACCGTTGGGTGAGTAAAATTAGTTCCTTTAAACGCCTAAACGTTCACTTGAGGAAGGAAGTGATAAAAAACGTAAAGATAATTATGAAAATAAAAATATACGTGTGCATGTGGTATAAGCAAATAAAGTTGACGGTATTGTTGTTTGTTTACGCAGCTTTATTATTTTGAATTCAATACCTATTAAATGCATGCACAGCGGCTGACCCCATATCAACATCGTGTCTGTCGTTCTTTCTTTCTACGCACGATGACGTCACAAATAGACCAAAAAAAATAACGGAAGGGCGATAACCAGAGACCGCAACAGTTGACTTGGATCAATACTGTATTCATAAATGTTCTTTATTTCTCGCAATGTTCTTTATTTCAATTTAGTGTATAGTAGTTAGAATTATATTACCCCATCCACATTTAGCAAGCTATTCGAGGTGGGGGTTATAAATATATTAGTAAATAACTATTTATTATAGACAGTCTATATAAAGTTGTCAAAAATAAAAGCCATTAAACTGCCTACAGTTAATACGAATAATTTTGGCAATACACACAAAAAGCTCTATGGCAGAACTGACTATTATAGACCTCTTGCAGATAACGTCAAAAAACGGTGCATCTGGAGGACAACTTCAGAGTTCCGACGTTCAACAGAGCAAATAATGAATGAAAATTCTATAGTTTATAAGCATTTGTCCTCCACCAAGGGAATAAGTGCAAGTGGTTTATAGAGTAATCACCAGAGTCGGCAATAAATGCAATAAAGAGGGCCGACAATTTATATTTATATGCATTTAAATTTTCTGTTAATGAAAGGCTAATTTAAATGCATATATAAATTAAATTAGTGGCCATCTTTATGAATACGGTGTATATACTGATGAAAGGCTGCACCATGATCGGCAGTTTACCACCTTTTCACGTTTCTCTCAGCTGACGAAGGCCTTCGCTCGAAACGTTAGACTCCTACGTTCTCTGTTTCGGCAGTATATCTAACCTTACTATATTTCGATTGTTGTTTCTACACTGCCTACGCAGCACGCTACTTTTATTATACCACCTGTACACTTCGCTTTATGGGAGGGAAGGGAATGATCGAGCAACAATAAGAATGATGACGTCGCCTGTTATCGTCCATCACGTCCTGTTTGATAAAAGCATGCATACAGATCTCATTAGTAATGGTTGACGTCATTTTAGCTTAACTCAAATTAAGCCCGTGCTCTATTCTTAACATTTTCTCGGGAATCATTATGACAAAAGTAAACAGTCAAGAGTAGACATCAGGACTGATTCAAATTAAAGATTTGTTTCCACTGTTCAGGTATGGACTGTTTAGCTGCATTTTCTCTGAGCAGTTGTATCCCAAGGAAGCAACAACAGTTGCACTTACTGGCTTACTGCCCGCGCGGAAAACATTTAATTCGTGTAATGCCATTAATTTATATTAAAATATATATTTCTTCTCACTATCGATGAATGAAAAAAGGAATGTTCACCATCGTCTTCAGTTTTCTTAATCGACTTTTTTTAGTTACACACTTCAAGTCGTTTACAGCCTTTAATCGTTATTAACTGTGAACCCCCAATCAAGCTGTTTATTGATGTTTCTCATATATTTGTCAGATTAATTCTATTGATAGCGAGAAAGGTGTGGTGCGTGCGTTGGTGTTTGTAAAAAAAGAAGAACAAAGAAGTCTAAAGTCTAAACAAGTCTTATTAGCTTTTGTAAAAGCATAATAAACTAATGTAGCGTTCCGCAGATCACGCTGTAGGATGATCACGTGATCTCAGCCACTCATCTTAGATTTCTTAGCTATCAGAATGCTACTAGTTCTATTACTTCTGTACTTCTGTTCACGTCTTTCGCTTCTTAGTATTTTTCTAAAGCGTTTACGTATGCTGGTTGGCTAGTTTCTTTGTTGTGTGTGAAACAGTAAATGGATTAAGCATGTTGTGACTAATACACAGTGCAGTTGTAAGCGAAATTTTAACCTCTAAGTGGGGTTAAATCAAGATTCAGTTACCAAAAGCTTGTTTCAATCAGTGTTCTCTCTTTTGACATTCGTGTCGGCCTTTACACAGCGAACAATATATATATATATATATATACCTCTTGATGACCAGATGATTTTACTTGTCAAGAGGAGAGCCCTTGGAAGTGAAGGAACTGAGAAGAATGGATACAGTCTGTTTCTTTAAAAATTCATTCAGTATATATACAACTAGCAATTATTATCACAAGGGGAATGCTGCCTGGCTACGAATCCCTACAATTATTATTAAATACCAAAAGGAAGATGGTTGATATTGGAGCAAATTCGTAAAATAATCCATGGGCTCATATGACTGTGGTGTTGGACAAAGGAGAACGTGATCATAATTTTGCAAGTTATGCGGAGAATGTTTTTGAGAATAGTATTTAGCGCCCAACCAAACTATTGATTGTGAGCTGACCATATTCTTGTATGGACTGACTCTAACGCCTCCCTCACCCCTGGATGGGTGGGGGGTGCAGCACGAAATATATTTCGTGTCACACACATGAGTACCACACCGTCCACGTGTGAACTTTAACGAAGTTGTATAAAACAATGGTGGGAAGACACGATGAATTTTGAAGTCATGAAGATTCAGATGAAAAAATACACAGATTGTTGGAGAAGAAAGACTAAAAAAATACCAAAAAGGGACAAGAATGCATTCAAAATATTTAAAGGCAGTATACATGGTGTTGGAGCGTCGGAAACAAATCAAGAATGTCTTGACACTGCATTGAGTATCAATATACTCAAAGTTGTTTCAGTATAATAATATATATCATTTACAGCCCCTCCGGTGATATAATATCATCCCTCGGGGTAATATTTTGTGGAATTCCCCTGGCTTTAGGTCTATAAATGATAAATATTCATGCCTGTATTTTTAATTTACTTGTAATATAGGAATATAATAGTAATAGTAATATATGTTATAAAGGACATAAGGTATTTTATTAATTGTGCATACATATGACATTTAGGAATGATGAATCCCATGCATTAATATTTGTCATTTGATTATGTATTATTGCAGTCAAAGACATGGCCACGCACTGTTTACCAGCATTTTGTTTAAACTTTCTGGTATTGCCTTGGCTAAAATCAGCACATATTGTTTTACTTGGGTCCACAACATCGTATATTGTGGGTCCAGGATTTTCTTCAACATCATTTGCCATTCTCAACAACAGTGGAACATACACATTGTAACATGACATTCGAGTGAACGACACTATCACTTGACTAAAACTTTTACACTGTTCTCTCAACCTCTTTGATAAATATGAAAATATACCGAGGTAAAATATTCGCACCAATATTAGTAATACCATAATTGTGAATACCAGCTGAAATAACATCAAGATTGTTCCACAACAGTTTATATGTTCGAGTGGTGTTGAATACTGTTTGACTCTTACATTATTGTGTGAACCAATTCGGGCACGATATTGCTCAATTGTCACTCCCATTTAGGCAAAATGTTCAGTTATATTTTAACAACAAGGTTTTTATCTGTACAGATGTAAGTTTGTTGAGTCTACAGGCACAAATTTTGCCTTCGTTTGTACTGTTTCTAGGTTTGATTTTAACGAGCACAATGGCTTCGTTTGATTTGAGTTGCGTTATACCCACACGCAGATAATGTCACAACAATATACACCTAAAATAGAAAGTACATTTTATTCACAAACAAAGCAATTTGATAATTGATGATAGTGATGGCAAGAAATCGCAGATGACATCTTATAAATTTCTACCTCACTCAACCATATATTTGCCGTTTTAAGTGAGCCTTTAAGGACAAACAAGAAACATTAAGTACACAGAACTATCTTAGTTGTCCTACCTTGACAAAAGAATATCTCCTTCCTCAAATACCTTGACAAAAGAATATCTCCTTCCTCAAATGAATTGAAATTCGCGACAGCAGAACAGATCATTCGAGAATTGGTCACTGGCGTTGCGAGTTCACAAAATGCCATATTCGTGGTGGCGTTGACAAGTTCCGAACATTAATTCCGTACAACTTCCGTGCAAACGAATAACCCTCTGGAGTATGGATGTAAATTGGCAGCAATACGTCACAAAACGTCATAAAACTGGACAGAAATCCGTACACGAATTTTCACATATCGAGATCTCGTCGACTATACATAGGTGCGCAAAGAGGTCTGGACACGAGACATGGTCAAGATTAGTGTGCTGCCTACGGCAGCAATAAAACTAGAAATTACTATCGCAAGTGAAGTGCTGCCTCAAGTGGGACGGAAATCCTGATTAGTTTCCTGATGTTTTACGAAATTCCCAATATAAGCCCTGGGTATGTATTAATTGCAACAGACAGAGGGTATTTACCAGTTTTAATTATAAGATTTAGAATTAAACATTACTATGACTTATCTCTTGATAGGGTTTTGACAGGGTAAACACTATAGTATACAAGTAATAAACCACGATGTCTCTTGCTGGGACAGAACTATCAATGCAGTTCCAATAAGACATCGTCGATGGCTGTCGAGTTCCACTCGATAACTGCTATTGAAAAAAAATATTAACTAGTTTACAAAAATAGTAAAAAATTGAAAGTAAACGGCATTTATATATAATTAAAATTATCTAAATTGTAAAAATGTTTGTTGATATTCGATTTAAATTGTTTTTTATATATATATATATATATATATATATATATATATATATATATATATATATATATATATATATATATATGGAAAACTAAACAGTATAATAAATATGCTAAATATATTGATTATTCATTTATCTCAATTTTTAATCTGTACGATATTCTACCAAATAGTTTGTTATTCATAGAAACTCTTTGAAAATGTTGGTATGTGATAATGAATCTTAGAGAAGTACTTTATCCACATTATTTCGTCGGAATTTAACTTGGTAAGCAATCTTTTCTTTGATTAAATCCAAATTAAGAAGTGTATTGAACTTTGTGAGTTCGTGGAGTCGATCAAACGTCAAAAATCATCAAAAATCATCAAAAATACTGAAGTTGGCAAATTTTTTACCTTTTTCTGTCTCACGAGGTATTCCTGGAAAATAACAGAAATGCAAATTTTAATTTATTCATATTTTTAAAACTATTTAGAGTCAAAATGGAAGTACCCACTTCTTCTTCTGTAGTTCGTTGCGTATTACTGTATTTCTGTAGCCGCTACCGAAGCCTGAGAAAATTTTTTGTTGAAAACTGTACATAAATAGTATAAATTAATTTAGCTTTAAATGGTATTTATTCATAATACAATAGATGTTTATCCCAAATCGATACCAACAGACGAATATACATCAAGAATTGGCGACTTTTATCACTAGACTTTCCTCCCGCTTCAGTCAGCGGCTACAGAAAAACACTAAACCCACCAACAGAAGCGGAAGTGGGAAGGTATCTCCATTTTGACTGTATTCAGTATTCGTGCATGGAAATCGTAGGAAAAAGAGTCTAATGAATGTTATGAATGCATTTTGAAAACCATCTTAGTGATATTAATCTTTTGATTGCCAAATACAAAAATAGACGCGTCCTTAGACGCCCAAAACGACATATAGTGTCAGTCTTACCTGGTGCAATGTACTCTTTGAATGTTTTGTTGTTGATAATAATAATAATAATAATAATAATAATAATAATAATAATAATAATAATAATAATAATAATAATAATAATAACAATGGTTTTATTATCAGTTTTCCATAAAATGGCTCTTCACCTGATAAATCTACTATAATATCTAAACTAATATAAATTAATATAAATTAGTAAAACCTAAAACCTAGACCTACTTGATATATACAATATTACAATATATGTAACTAATACATTACACTTAAGCAGTAAGACAACGTTGCTTTAGAATGTTAAATGTTTGTCTAGAGAAGGCCCTATGATCTGTACATGATTTGATACCAGCTGGCAGAGAATTAAATAATGCAACTTGATGAGAACAAAATGTAAAATGGTCGGACAATTTGGATCTTCGAGGTCTTCAAAAACGTAACATTCCCGGATGCTGCTGTCTTTCATCACAGGGTTGTCAGCAATTGGTGGAAAAGGAATATTGTTGGCTTGGACCCAGGCTTCTGCCTTGAGGAGTTCCTAGATTAAATCAGTTAAAATAACAAAAGTTTAATTTTAAAATATTACAGCAGCGTCTAAATATCAGAGAAACACCTTATTGTGAGTACTTTCTATTTGGTGGAGCTGCAGTTGTTAAAGTTACAACAAAGTGACTAACTCTCACAAGTTCTTACTTCAAAAGGCATCGAATTGTCACCGCCATCTCTTTGACTGAAATCAAATGACAAAATCAGGTCGACTTTTCTTTCTGCTCCGACCAAGGCTGGACAGTGGTCTTGCATTCAACTCTTCTTATCCACCAGGCACATTGTCTTCGTTTTTCCTGGAGAATTGTGCACCTTGTGTTGATCTAAAATAATTTAAATATTTTAGGTTACAAGTTACAAGCGCAATGTTAGACAAATTTGAACCAAACAGACAAACTCCGGAAAGAAAAACAAACAGACATGCAAGCTAACTTTCAGGGCACCGCAATTTCCAATAAACGCACACATATAGGATTTCCATAACGCTTGTATATTATAAATGCATTGGTGAAAACAAGAGTAAATATCTTAACTAAATTAAGAAATAGAATCTTAAAATAAGAAAATTTATCTCGACAGGATTTGGAGGTTTTTCAGTGGAAATGAGTTTTTCAGAAAACCTCTCCTGGTTTGAACATTTGGATAAAATATCAACAAAAATTAGCCAACGTATCGGATTGCTAAGAAGAGTTAAAGCCTTCATTCCAATTAAAGCTCGCCTTACTGTATATAATGCTCTCATTCTCCCACTGTTTGATTACGCAGACATTATATGGGGTGACAAAAATAACTCCTCTCTTATGGACCAACTTCAAATTCTTCAAAATAAAGCTGCTAAAACTATCCTTGATGTTCCTCATTTATCTTCCTCAATTGAAGCCCTAAACAAACTACACTGGCATCCATGCACTTATATACCGGCGCTATATTTACATCGCATTTTAACGATTTTCAAGTGTAAAAATAATTTAATGGTTTTGATTTCGAACTGACTAATATTAATCATACTTATGACACAAGACGTAAGGACGATATTTACCTCGGTAAACCAAAGATAAATTGGGAGAAGCAGAAACTCACTTATCATGCTTGTAAAGAGTATAACGCTTTGGATCGCAATATAAGATCAATTGAACAATTGCCAACTTTTAAAAACGAACTCCTTAAACTACCAACGACCATAATGTTACTGTTTACCTTACTTGTTCTTTCTTTGTAATATAGCTATATTAATCATTAGCACATATATTCTTTCTCCATAATTTTGTGATACATATCCTGTACTTTATTTCTTTTTATATTTTGTATTTTTATGTTTCTCAGGAACCTTCTGAAAAACACTTTTGTGATGTTGGTTTTTCCTGAATAAATATTATTATCAATCAATCAATCATATTTTATGTCATTCACATAACAGAAATACATTACCCCGTTGCTGCCTAGGATGTCTGAGGGTCAGTCTCCCAGTTTGACGAGTAATATTAAAATTGTCTGGCGTTTTGGCCAGTTTAGGCACTGAGGAATGGGTCATCACAATTAACAATCCCTCCCCCAGCGTGAGCCAGTCCTCAGCTCGAACTCGGATTGGGTCGAGATATTAATAAAATATGTTACAGAATACAGATTTTAATTACTTCTTCCCACAGGGGCTTTTCAAGAGCAATTTACATTACTAAATTTCAAGTGGCCGAGTCAAAGGTCGAAGCAGCCGCCCTACGACACATTTATGACACACATGTCAGACCACGAATCACAGACCTAGGTGTTGATTTTATGGAGGGAGGAAAACCGGAGAACCCGGCGAAAAACCCTCGAAGCACAGGAGAGACCAACTAAACTCTACTCACATGAGTGTTCCAAACTCGAGAACGAGGTTATTCCCAGACGGTCACCCATCCGGTCACCCATCCAAGTACTAACCCCGTTGAACTGGGCTTAACTAGTGGTGAGAGGCAGCGCCCTAACAGCACACGCCACCCGTGCTTCCCGAATGATATGAATAATAGAATGACATGACATCTATAGCTGGGAGAGGAGAACGGTTTCTTTTTGCCTACAGATAGATGAACACATTTCCCCAAAAAAGTCGTTGAAATTATTGTCTTAAGTTTTGTCAAGATGCATTGACACAGATGCATTGTCTTTGGCTGTACCTATGCAGTAAAGTTCATCCTCCATTTGGGACATTTGGCATTAATTATGCATGTATGCCTATTTCTTTTGAGGACCGATGCGGTATCAAAGCTTTTATTTTCCTTTATCGTTCGACATCCACAATTAATCTCATTTCGTGCCATTCAAAGACAATACAACGTTAAGCCTAGTTTACACGAGCAATTTTCCCTTGACAAGTTTTTCCTTGGCAAGTTTTTCCTTGACAAGTTTTTCCTTGACAAGTCTCCTTGTTGACCAGCTTTTCAAAAGGGAGACTTGTCAAGGAAAAACTTGCCATGTTTCCTCATACACACGGGCAAATAAAACTTGTCAAGTTGAAAATTGCCAAAGAAAAATTGCCCGTGTAAACGGAGGCTTTACACAATAATCGAAATATAGTAAGGTTAGATATAATGCTGAAACAGAGAACGTAGGAGTCTTGACGTTTCTCTCTGACGAAGGGCCTTCGCTCGAAACGTTAGACTCCTACGTTCTCTGTTTCAGCAGTATATCTAACCTTACTATATTTCGATTGTTGTTTCTACACTGCCTACGCAGCACGCTACTTTTATTACCTTCTTTACACAATAGTTTCACGAAAACAAATTCATGCTCCAACCCACCTTTCGTTTAATAAAACAAGAATGAATTTTAATTAGCTAAAAAACTGAATCAAAACAAACTCTTTCTTTACAAAAGGAAATTGAATTTCCTTCAGTTAACAAAGACATATTAAACCCAAGGACAGGTAGATTAGCGCCAATACTCGCACAATGCTATTAGCATTATTATGCAAAGCTTGCTCGTTTTTTTTTTTGATCGACTGAAATATTTTTTGGCCATACGAATTGCACGTATAAATCTCGGTATAGTTGTCCAGACAGAAAGTTAATAATAAACTATATTAAGTCGCGGCGGCCGCAAATATTGAGAGAGAGAAGTCAAAGACTGAATTAGATATAGCCCTGCTTGTTTTTTCTATCGATTGTCATGGTAATTGTTCGTATCCTGTAAATTGTTCAAATGAGTTCGTATATTGCCACAGATAGCTTGTAAAGTATTATCACGTATGTAGAGGATTACCGAGCAGTTTGTGAAACAGATCTTTTTCTAGCTAAATAACAGGTTGGTCATGCGATAGTCAGATCTCTAGTTGTGATAATATTATATAAAGATAACAATATATTAAAGCAGCTTGTATAATCTTAACAGGATTGGCAGGCATTATGGCTTTCCAAACGAAGCATCGGTTTCAGACTTTTGAAGACGATGATGAGAACGTGGACTCAACAACAAACGACTCTACTTGCGAGTTTCTAGTTTGTTACATGGGTTCTACATTCTGGAGTGATGACTTTACACACGTTCGGGATATTTTGCTAAATATTTTCCCCCAGAGTCTGTCAGGAAAATTTCGCGTGAAGAAACCACAACAAATGAAAGTATTTGTTGACGTCGGTGGGGAGGTTGTTTGTTTCGACGAAAAAGGAATCAGAATGGAGCGCTTTGAACTATGTAAAATCAAAGAGGTTATTTACTGTGGGAATAATAAAGAATACTCAAGGTATATTATTCTGGTTGCCAATGGTCAAAGCGATGGTGAGATTAAGGCACATATTATGGTCTGTAAGAACGTGAAGAATGCGAAAAAGATGTTCAGAGCATTCACTGAGGTGTTTAGACGTTTTGAAGCAGAACGAACCGCAGCAAAGCACTACCAGGAATCCAATGACGACTCTGCTAATAATCCTGATGAAATACCAAGTTCTCCTAACGCTTCGATGGATACAGTCAGGGCATGCGCAGAAGAATTAAAAAGACGAAATAGTTTGGAAAAAGAAAAACAGGAAGAGCTTCCTTCAACGCAAGAATCATCTGTAAAAAACCCAGCTCTTGATCGTTCTCGTTCAATTCCTACTGGGAACAGGTTCTCTTTCAGAAAAAAACGCAATAGACCACGATATCGTTCTCTACCCGAGAGTCCAGTCTTTTGACATTTAGGTCCTATCCATACACTTGTTTTCATTAAAGTGCATATAAATCCAATATCTTTGTCATCTGAATACGTTCTACATAGAGCAAACAGTTGTTCAGTGAAATATTTTTTGATTGGAGCTATTCTTCAATGTTTTTTGGCGATTCGCATTTCTAGTATGGTAATGAGATGACGTCTATGTAGGCATTTGGCTTTCTTTCTCTTTTTGGCAAGATAAACTACCTGAGAATTTTTGTGAAAGAACTCATACAATATGGAACATGTTCAAGCACACCAATAATGGAAGAATTGGGTCATATGTCACCCCTGCAAATAAATGTTGAAAATCTCTATTAATTAAAGGAATAAAGGTTCATCCACTCTAAAAAATATTTTGTTGTTCAACTATTTGCCAAAGGTAGAACGTATTTAGATGATAAAAAAACATGGGGTTATATGCACTTTAAAAAAGACTTTTCCAATTCTTCTTTCCTTCTGACTGAATGAGCGTTTTCAAAAGTCTCTATATTTTTACCAAAAACGGCCAGTGGACGCGGACAAATATAACACAAAAACAATTCTGTGGACACAATGCATTTTCAGTTTTAATTAAAAGTATTATAAAATTTAATTAACTAGATAGATGTAAAATGCCTAGGCTAGCTAGAATGAGTTTGTTGTCCAATTTTGCTCAGTTCCTAATTACTTTTCACATATTGCAATGCATGAATACAATATCTTAACAGGCGCTCTAGTAGCTATATAAGTATAAATCACTAAATCAGTGTAAATGATGTGTTAATTAATTTTTAAAATTGTAAATAGCCGATAACAATAGAAACTAATAATTGTCAGTTGTTTGCTGTACAAGCTGTGTTAGTTAGTAATACTCAGAAAAACTCTGAGCTCTAAGCGGGACTCGAACCCACAACCTTCTGAATGCTAGCCAGACGCTCTAACCAGTGTTTAACAGTGTTTAACTGGAAACTTACTGTTACAACGCGACTTGTAGACCAACAAGTACTTGTAACCGAGCGGTTAAGACTCGTTCCTGGAGGACTGGGCACAGTCTAAGGTATAAATACCTTAATTAACCTTACTCTGCTATCTGAGTTCTAGTGGCTCAATGGTTAGAGCGTCTGGCTAGCATCCAGAAGGTTGTGGGTTCGAGTCCCGCTTAGAGCTCAGAGTTTTTCTGAGTATTACTAACTAACACAGCTTGTACAGCAAACAACTGACAATTATTACTAACATCAAGCTGCAATTTCTGAAACTAACTAATAGAAACTAAGTTAAGATTATTATTCAAGTGAGCTCCCAACTTGACCTGTAGCTCAGTTGGTAGAGCATTGGACTAGTATTGCCGAAGGTCGTGGGTTCGAATCCCAGCTGGGCCAAGTAGAGTTTTCTCTTCTTGGCCGGGATCTTTCCGCTTGGAGTAACACCGCTTATGATGTTCTTGGAGTAACACCGCTTATTATTATTCTCCACTCGAGTTCACAATAGTGAAAATCACTTGTAACTTGTCTTTCATGTTTAGTCGCATGAACTGTAGCAATATGCAAAGTTTCAGGTGATTTTGTTCAATAATCTTAAAAATATTCGCGATTTTCGAATATGTTAATTAGGAAAAAACGAACCATAAGTTATCTCATTTGAATATCACATAAGTCAAAATATCTCAAGAACTAAGTAAAATATCAAAAAGCTGTAAATTGATATTCCCCATTATTTTAAGAGTTCTTTCAAATAAGACAAACTTAATTTTCGTTTCATATACACTTTAAGTAAAAAAAAATCAGTATTTACTTAAACGAAGTATTTTTTTTCAAGAAATACTTTTTACTTGTAACGAAGTAAAAATTTTGTTAAATAATTACTTTTTAATTTCGTTACTTTCTGTTTTATCGACGAAGTAAAAAAATTAAAATTCACAACGCGGAGTCGCGGTCTAATCCATCTATCCGCTGGAGATGTAGAGTGGAGAGATAGCGTCCTGTTGGTTTTACATGTACATGTGATTGGCAACTATTGACTTGGCGCCAAGCGCCGCCAACCAGTGCCCAGTGCGCAGTGTACTTACCCTGCTTAGTATTGTCAATTGCCATGCTGGTTAATGGTTCGAGAATTTATATCTTGTTTCAGAAGTACTTTTCTGGAATATATATTTTTTTCAGTACTTTTACTTAAGTAAGATTTTCTGGCCATACTTTTACTTTTACTTAACCCAGTTGGGGTGGTAAAACAATACGAAATATTTGAATAAGAATAGCTTTAAATTCCCATATATGATAAGGATTGTGCACCAATATGGTCGCCATTTCATTGTTTCTGTGCACCAATATGGCCGCCGTGACGTCAAATGAAAACCAAAAATAGAGATCGAGGCTCAAAAAGAAGCTACCGGATCCAAACCTACAATATTTAACCACTCTACTATGACGAATGATGTTTACGTTTATACCCACGTTCCTGTTTAAAAATACTTGGAATGAAATATTGGCCTTCATGAATTTCTCGAGTGGATATATTAAAGACGTCGTACCAACATGTTGTTGAATCTTCGGTCAGTTCGACGACAATTCAACTGAGATATACCATGGCGGTCCAACTGAAGAAGCTCAGCAGAATCTTTTTTGCGATTTTTCTCCTTACTCAAGGGTTTTTGTTGGTGCAATATCCTGTAAAGTATGAAGATTCTCATGCATTTTACGGATTACTTGCTCTATACGCACTAGCCCTTATCGTGTGGCTTATGTGTCTTTGGCTAGGTATTCTTATAGACAAACTCGGGGTCGTTTGGTTTCTGTACACTCTCGCTCTTTCTGTGATGGTCGCTGTGATATTTGGAAAGACAGTCCTGGCGGAGAAGGAGCTAATGAAGGAAACATTTTTTGGACCGAACGTTCTGAAGACAACACTGTGTATTGCACCTGCGGAAATGCTCCTCTTATTGAAATCAGTTACGGATGAAGCGGAGATTCTTACTGAATTGTATTTCACAGCAACTTTGGATCTATTTGATGGAATTGAAATGCTCGAAGTGCTGTTGGAAGATGCTGAACACCTAAAGAACGCTTCCGAAAGTGTACCTGAAGGGATAAAGTACACCATTCTTGGATTTTCACTTGCTTTTCTTTTATCGTCTTGTCTCGAGCTGTGTCAATTCAAGTTCAATGGCACCGATGATAAACGTAAACGTACGTTTTTGACAAATACCATTTTTCAAATGATCCTAAATGCTGGATTTCTTGTGCTGCGTCTTGTTTTGTGGTTAAAATATGAACGTAACGCAGCAATTTTTATCAGCAAGAATGTTATTTCACTTGTTCTTGTCTTCCTACGTTACATGGTTGAACGGGAGTATTTTGAATGAACCCCTGACGCGTAGAGTTCATAACCATTTATGGTTTGTGTTACGACCAATAGCTTAACTATCTGTATTAGAACATAAACCTTACCTTAAAAAAGTCTTGTCTTGTGTATATATAGCAAGTTTATTTATAGCAGAATATTTACTGCATGCATGCATGCATGGATCTTTGTCCAGACGGTTAGAAGTCGCAAACAAGAAAATTTTACAGTCAAAATGGAAAAACCATCCCACTTCTTCTTCTGTAGTTCGTTGCGTATTACTGTATTTCTGTAAACGCTACCGCGAAGCCTGAGCACATTTTTTGTTGAAAACTGTAACATAAATAGACTAGTATAATTTAGCTTTAAATGGCATTTAATCATAATACAATGATGTTTATCCCAAATCGATACCAATTAACAGACGGTTAGAAGTCACAAACAAGAACATTTTAAAATTAAAACATTTGCAGATTATCTTTTTACACCTTTTAGCATTGCCAGTAAACTAACATTTATACTGTAATTATTAGAGACATCAATCACGAAATACACAAACTTATTTACAGATTTTACATAATTTAGATCTTCAACTGATGATAGCGTTAGTGTCGCTAAATTAAATGATTGATGCGTGAGACTGTCTATTATAATAAAACCGATTCAGAAAGAAAGCATTCGTCTTTTAGCTATTGAGCAGCAAGATGTTTTGGCTGCCGAATATTAGCATCATCTGGAATGTCTTGATAACACGGGTCATATATCTGACGAAGGGCCTTCGCTCGAAACGTTAGACTCCTACGGTCTCTGTTTCGGCAGTATATCTAACCTGGTCAGAGCATTGCACTAGAATCGCAAGGTCGTGGGTTCAATTCCTGCCGGAGGGCCTGTGTAGTTGCATTTTTCGCAACTGCTCCCGGTTTGGTCTTAAAATGTATATATTCTACACTCGAATTTTCCTTCACCCTAAATCCTTAGAACATGCTATGTAATCGAGTGAAATGCCCAATATCATTTATAAATAACGTACCTTACTATATATATATATATATATATATATATATATATATATATATATATATATATATATATATATATATATATATATATATATATATATTAATGGCCTGCAAGTTTTGGCGGGAAAATTACTGAGTTGATTTGAATGAAAATAAAAGCAAATTAGATACTGTATATAAGTTTGAAAATTTTGAACAATAGTACGTCCTGAAACAGTGTTGTTTTTTAATAAAAACTTCTTATTTATTAAAAAGCGCGTAAAAGCCTAACAGGTGTAAACATCAAGCGAAACGAACAAGCTCAAAAGAAAGAACTAAGGTGAACAGCGACATCTGATCAAGACAAACATAGAACTAAAAACAGATAAGAAAACAAACCAAAAGCCATATAATAAAAGGCTTACACAAACCTCGCTCCTTCGCCGCTCGAGCTGTACGAAAACCTCAGGCGAATACTTTCTCGTACAGACCTCGAACTCGGTTAATAAGCCTTTAATACATATAAACGAATTGAAACTACGCGGATTAACTATAGTGTAAGTGTATATATATATATATTTAGCATATACCTCGCAGGTGAATTGTGCTTTTCAAGCAATCTGATTGGTTCCTCTAGCTCAGGATATCCTGCACTATTCACCTGCGTATGTTTCTTTACAATTTTCTAGCCATTAATATATTCAAAAGCTGTAAAAACTGTTTTGTCGACAAATAATCGAGTATACGTGTATATATATATATATATATATATATATATATATATATATATATATATATATATATATATATATATATATATATATAGTTTAAAGTGGGCTTACCTCAAAAGGCAATCTTGAAGGTCACCTGAAGACGCCGACATTTTTGAGGTAAGCCCACTTGAACTATACTATATTCGCTCTACCTTTATTGGTATTGAGTACTTTCCGACATTCCGTGAACAAAATCAAACCCGCTCGTTTGTATATGGTGTACCGTCCGTGTGCGTATTTTATTTGAATTCATAACTGTCAAAAGTGCACTCATCTAGCATATCAACACGACTGGTAACTATAACTGACATTTGCATTTATTAAATGACAATGTCGTGATTATGTTGTCTTTTTATTTGTCTGTGGTTTGAATTAATTAACTAGCAGATTGCATGCTATACGGTATGTTAAACAGCTAAACGACCTGCTCACGTACACACGAGTGATTTATAATCTCAGACACTTAATACCAAGCTTTCATATTAGTCCGGGGCCTGTGTGTATAAGGTCGAGAAGGTTAGATCGATGGCTATGTGGAAGAAACATCGTTTTCTCAGTTTAGAAGAGGAAGATGGTGAAGACAAAATTATGGCTGGTTCGCAGTTTGTTATTAAATACGTTGGATCTACCTATGTTAAGGAAGAACTCGAGGGATCGGCGTCTGAGGAAGTCATCATGCAGTTCTATAACAGTTTAGTGGAGAGCTTTCACACAGATATGTTTTGTGTCTTCCGACTCATTGTTGACTTAAGTGGAGCTGTGTTTTACGACAAGGAAGGAAAAACGTCGCAACGGTTCGAACTTTGCGACATTAGGGATATAATTTATTGCAATAAAATACAGGAATATTTAAAGTGTTTTATTCTTGTTGCTCGGGAAGAAGGTGACTTGAATGTCAAGGCTCACGTTTTAGTCTGCGAGAGTAAAGAGAAAGCGAGAAATCTTTATAAAACTTTCATTGATACGTTTACATTGGCTGCAGAGATGAAAAAAATCAAGCGACAAACAAGCGACTCGTCGATTGGTCGTTGTTCGAAAGGAAAGCCGAGCAACCATCCATCAAATGGCATGCCCGGAGGAACTGGGTCTTGTCCAGCACAGATCTCTCTCATTCAGGAAGCCAGAAGACCAGCAGCAGACGGCCTTCATCTTCCCAAGTGGAGTTCGCCAAGCATGACTTCGGATAGTAAATTAGATTCTGAAGGGAATAGCGAGACTTATTTAGGAATAGCCGATGCTTTTACGGAGTTAGCTCGTTCCCGTACTCATTCAAGTGATGTATCCCCCGTCTCATCGTCTACAAGTGAAAATGAAGCTAAATTCATAGATTTTACGCTGTCGGAAGATAACGTGTTTTGGTAGGAAATGTATGAATACCGATGAACAGTGATGATCACGATAGATTAAAAAAAAAGTTTTTGTGTTGTAAATTGACAAAATATTTTATCTCCATTTTCATGTATGTTCAGTTGTATATATTTCGACAAGAATTAAAGTCTGGTGTTGTATAACATTTACGTATTGGGAAAGTGTCTGAAATCTAATTATAAAACAGACCTCAGTTCAGTTGAATTCTTTTCTAATTGCTGGGGATTAAGGAGCTATAAGATTACACATGGCAGAACGAGGCGTGTTGATCTTGCAATATAATGTTTCACTCAAAACAGAAAAAATCTATAATTGTTATTTCCTGAAATATTCTCGCGTCGTTCTATTTCTCGTGACTGAAAGCATTCGGAAATGTTTAAGAATTCCTTGTACAAGTGTTTAAGTAGAAGGGAGGGTACACACCTTGAGAGCTCATACTGGGATAGTTTACAAAGAGGTTTTATATTAAAGAATTTAAACCACGTTTGAAATTGCGGCGTCCTAATTTTCATAAAGTCTTTGATGTAAACTAGTAGTTTTAAGTATATTTCGCTATATATATATATATATATATATATATATATATATATATATATATATATTTTCGCTTACCTCAAAAGTCTGCTACAGGTAAGCGAAAATCTATATTTGCTCTAACTATATGTTATCGAGCACTCTTTGCGTTTCGTAGACCAAAAACCCACACGTATATATATATATATATATATATATATATATGATCCCGTTTAGGGTGAAACCTCTGGTAGCGAAGAGGTAACTATACTTCAAGCTTTATATTTTGCTCTATCTATATGGTATTGAGCACTCTAACATTTCGTGAACCAAAACTCACTTATATATATATATATATATATATATATATATATATGTACATTAGTGTACATTAGTGTATATTATGTACATGGCAATGAAAGTTGATGTGAAAATATCTAGAAACTAGAAACAACAAATGTATTCTCCTTGGACTAATTGTTATAGTCGTGTTTTAGCTTAATCGAGTGTCCATTTCTGGCTTAATAGAGTGTCTATTTCGAAGCTCAGATGGTATATCGGGAGTGAATTAATATTTTTCTTTCTAATTATGTTTTCTATATTCTGCAGGGTATCTACTTTTGTAATAAGATGTTTAATATAGTAGAGAAGTTTAGTAAATGGTAGTGCATGCGTGTGTATCGCTGTAAACAGGTGTTTGGTATTCTGGTTCATCACGCTACAAAACTCAAACAATTAATTATTTATGTGACAATAATAATAATAATAATAATTCTTGAGCGTCTGAAGCTCGGATGGAGATTATATTATTATTATTATTGTTATTATTATTATTATTATTATTATTATTATTATTATTATTATCATTATTATTATTATTATTATTATTATTATTATTATTATTATTATTATTATTATTATTATTATTATTATTATTATTGTTATTATCATCAATCTTCACCGCAACGCCACCCGTAAGAAACACAAATATCTCGATTTAGTTAACGAAAAACAAAGAAACTATGAAAAGGTACCCACAATATAGCTCAACTCAGAACTTCTTTTCACTACGATAACAGTGCCCAGCAAATCTTAATCCTTTAACAGCGAATCGGACATTTTTGTCCCTATACTTATATATCTTACTCTGGCTAACGCCAGACGATTTTACTTGTCAGCTAGAGACCTCTTGACTTGCAGAAACTTGTCTGTTAAAGGGTTAAAGATCTTTGTCTCAAAGCATAAGAAATTTTTGGAATATTTTGATACAGCTCATTGGCGACGTGGTCTCGCCCAGATACATTTTGTGCTGCTCTACATTTTGTTTGGTCATCTGGAGAGCTATAAGGTTGAAAATTTTCATTCAAAAACGGGAGCATACGTTGGCTTGAAATGTTGCTTTTTAAAACGACGTTACTTTATAAAAGAAACTTTTCATATGCTTTAGAAACTATGAAAATGTGAACTCTTCCACTTTGTGGGTTGAGTGTTTACAGTGCGTAGGAAGCTAGTTGATCTTGGAGGGACACAGCTTCAAAAGCTTTGTTCCTATTGACAGATAGAATCGTCTGGCGTTATAGCCAAAGTATGAAATATTAAAGACGTGTGTATACACGTCCTTTGAAGTAAATGGAGAAAATGAGACAGGATTCTAAACCTTTCACCTCATGGGGTTCCTATTGACAAGTAAATTAATCGTCTGGCGTTGGTAAAATATTAAAGACGTGTATACACGTCCTTCGATGTTACTGTGCTAATGCTGCCGCTTGGAGTCCATTAGATTTGCGATTTTAGGGCTTAGAAAAAGCCCGCAATTTCATTTCCCCAGCAACAACAATTCAAGAAAAAGGACCGATTGTGGATTTCAAAATAGTGGCAGAATTTAATTCCAAGAAAAGTTTGGGAAGAGTTTGGCGGCATGCAACTCATGTTCTCAAGCTGAAACATCTGATTAATGTGAATTAATTGACCACATATGCGGAAATGGATTTTTCTGATACAGCGGCCATTCGCAACGCAAAACATCATTTTCGGCAATCTTTTGAAACCGTATATAACAGAGCATAGCCGTAGATATATACGGATGGCGTGATGTATCGTATATCTTTAAGGCTTTCACTCCCAAATACGGAATTTTCCGTACTTTATTATTTTATCAATGAGAGCTCCCGGGTATTGTTTTAGTATAGTATATTGAATTCAAAGATAATTCTGAAGAGTTTGAGCTAAGCAGGCTACATCACAATAAAAGAAACAAATTTGCATTGACTGCACCTTTTCAGTGCGAAATTAATTACTTTGCGCCAATGACAGATGTGATACTGTAGTGTAGACAGATGGCATGCTGATGTGTTATTGTCCAGGCTCAGTTTTGTTCGCTTTGTAGATCCTATATATATCATTGATCGACTATTGTTTGAAAAGTTGGAAAAATAGCCAAAATCGGTCAAAAGGTAAAGCCATGGGGTTAATAGCCTTTACTTTTCGGGCGATTTTGGTCATTCAGTTTCAACGTCTGAAATAAAGTCAAAATCCGATAATTAACACAAATAAAGCCTTTTTTTACCTTCTGGAGCAACAAAAAGGCTTTATAGCCTTATTCCAAAGCCAAAATCGGTCAAAAACTAAAGGGGGTTAGCCTTTAATTACTTTTTGACCGATTTTGGCCATTTTGAAATAAAGTAAAAAAACGATAATTTATTACAAATAAAGTCCTTTTTAGTATCTGGAGCATCAAAAAAGCTTTATTTGTGCTAAATATTCATATTTTAGCCGCATTTCAAAACGGTTGGAAAAATACCCCAAATCGGTCAAAAAGTAAAGGGCCTTTACTTTTTGGTCGATTGTGGCCATTTTTCAACTTTAAAAAAAGGTCAGAAAACGTTAATTTAGCCCAAATAAAGCCTTTCTTTAGCTTCGGGAAAAACATTTGTTTAGCTCCAGGAGCAATTTGTGCTAAATATTCATATTTTAGCTTTAATTCAAAAGTTGAAAAAATGGCCAAAATCGGTCAAAAGATAAAGGTCGGGTTAAGCCTGGTTCTCATATGTCGCCGATCGTCGGCGATTTGTGATTTAGATGCATGTTAAAACGGGAAGTGCAGCAGCATGTTAAGTAATAAAGAACAATACAGAAAAGCAGTGCTTTTATTCTTTTACTTAACACGCATCTAAATCACAAATCGCCGAGAGGGCGTGAATCTCATTTTACGCTTGGGCGCTGATTGGAGTTAAGTGTTGTGGCTCAGCTGCTGTTATAATTCTTGCTGGAATCAAGGACGACCTTCAGTGTCAGTTGTCTATTATGTACTACCCGTACATAATAGACAACTAAATAACATAACATAAAGCAGATCAGAATTGTGTTTTTCCGGATATATATATATATATATATATATATATATATATATATATATATATATATATATGTAATGTTTACAACATGAGCGGCCGTGTTGTATCGGATATACAATCACGAGCCGAAGGCGAGTGATTATATATTCGATACAACACGGACGCGAATGTTGTAAACAGCTTAAAACACGCCGAGTCTTTGATGTTAATATGAGTAATATTTGTTCAGATTAATTCAGAAAAAGCTCAATTTCAATGTTTTAGAGCGGAGATAGTGACCTGATATACAACCACTAGTGGTTGTATATGTGATACAACCACGTGTGGTTTGTATCAGATATAAAACCTCCTTCACGATCATGATTTCTTTTGTGTTTTCTTCATGAATTATTAATGAGTGTTTTATATATATATATATATATATATATATATATATATATATATATATATATATATATATAATGTTCTAAAGATTTTGGATGAAGGAAAAATCGAGTGTAGAATATATACATTTTGAGACCGAACCGGGACCAGTTTGCGAAAAATGCAACTACACAGGCCTTCCGGCAGGAATTGAACCCACGACCTTGCGATTCTAGTGCAATGCTCTGACCACTGAGCCACGGAGGCCGTTGCCGAGAGCTTGATCGTGAGTTCTGTATATATAATAAGGTGGTAATGCCAGGAGAGAATTGGGTATATTATAAGTAATATTGGGCATTTCACTCGATTACATAGCATGTTCTAAAGATTTTGGATGAAGGAAAAATCGAGTGTAGAATATATACATTTTGAGACCAAACCGGGACCAGTTGCGAAAAATGCAACTACACAGGCCTTCCGGCAGGAATTGAACCCACGACCTTGCGATTCTAGTGCAATGCTCTGACCACCTCATTCTGAACGTTGCTATAATGCATGATGTCACTGATGTTTAACGTGAACGTCAAATAATGCAGAATGATATTATATGACAGCAAAATTGGCTTTGGTTTTTCAATCAGCCCCTCGCTGCTCTCATTGCGTCATTTATACTCTATCGTTTTCATTCTAAAAGGCCGTCCTGTTTACATGAAGCGGGTTCACAGTCGAATCGGTAGATGTTTACATGGAGAATCC
>OZ036001.1:7965346-7970346 GCA_964035015.1 Corallium rubrum
CCAAAACACGTACATAAACAATTCGGAAAAAGAATAAAACTAAATGTTATGCATAGTTAAACAGTCTGATAATTAAAAACTGTTACCAAATAAATACCAACAGTTGTTGCTATGGCAACAATGACGTTTCAAAATGGCTGCCCATTACCCTTCAAACTAATTTAATTCGAAAAAAACTTTGGTGACCCTCAATTTTTCATTAAAACTTTTCTTGAAGTATGAGTAATCAATAGGCCAATTTTAAAAAAATTCTGTAGAACGAATAATTTTTTTTCCTGAAAAATCGTGTTTGTTAATTTTTAAAAAGTTTTGTTGTACAGAATTTTTTTTAAATCGGCCTATTAATTACTCATACTTCAAGGAAAGTTTTAATGGAAAAAAAATTGGGGGTCACCAAAGTTTTTTCCGAATTAAATTAGTTCGAAGAGTAATTGGCAGCCATTTTGAAATGTCATTGTCGCCATAGAAACAACTGTTGCTATTTACTTGGTAACAGTTTTTAATTGTCAGAATGTTTAACTATGCATAACATTTAGTTTTATTCTTTTTCCGAATTGTTTAAAAACGTGTTTTGGACTCTGAAACTTGTAAGAAACTGTATGGAGCCACCTTAAAATAAAAACAGATTCTATTAAATTTGTCAATCTCTCGATTAGTTAACTCGGTGTTTTCGCAAAAGGGTGAAATAAGGAATGGACGAATCCTGACTTACTGAACTTTTAAGTTTTCAAGTAGCTTAGTTGTGATTCACGTAGCCGATTGTAAATTACCTCAATGAGTGAGATTTACAATTGTTTGTTTAAAAAAAATCATTAATAAAGTTTCCATTATTATTATAGGCCATGTTTCCATTAAAATGGGGAGTGTGCACCCCTGAAATATGCACACAAGAAGATGTAGCCGAAGCGTTAGAGTTTTTGTTGAAAAACAGTATGTATACTTGTGAAATTCATGAATAATTAATGAGGTTAAGAAGCAATCAAAACGTATCATTCAAGTCACATGTATACGTCTGTAAGTCCCAATAAAGATCATCTTTTGGACAAAGTGGTCTGTACCAAAAGTTAAGAATACTAATTAGCCTTCTTGGTGATCTTTATAAAAAGTTATGAATACTAATTAGCTTCATTCCATTGTTTGGATAAAGGATAAAGGGGGAGGATAAAGGACTGGGTGGCTAATCGTCCTTACTTGCAGCCAGCGGCTGAATTGCGAAGGACGCAGATCAACGTGGCCGTGTCGAGGCATATCAAAGGCGCTTCAAGCTGGCGCCAACGACACAGTTCAGACCACGGATCACAGCTAAGATGTTAGGTGTCGATTTTATGGAGGGAGGAAAACCGGAGGACCTGGCGAAAAACCCTCGAAGCACAGGAGAGATCAACTACAACTCTACTCACATGAGTCCAAGCCCGACAACGGGGTCATTCCCAAGTGGTCACCCATCCAAGTACTAACCCCGTCTAACTGGGCTTAACTTTTTGGTGAGAGGCAGCGCGCTAACAGCACACGCCACCCGTGCTCCCCTGTTTCATTTCACATGGGGATTTACTTCGGCTCGCTTGCGGCTGCAATGCCTCAGCCCCCCATTGAGATTTCTCCGGGGGCTAAAGCCCCTCAGCACCATGTAGATCATAGGCGTAGTATGGGGGTGTGCAAGTTCTAGTGTATTTAAATTAATATTGGTAAGTCCTGACTTCATAGGACGAAAGCTTATAGCATAGAAAATTAAACACATGCATGGTAATTACCTCAAAAAATGAAACTTGTTAACTATTTTATAGTTTCGAAGTTGCTAGTTCAACCATTTGCGATGGATTTAAAATTAGAAGTGGAATGTGCTAAAAGCCCTGATTATACAACAGGTGTCATCTTTACAATGTGAGTAGTTCGCAATAATATTTGAAATTAAATCGCTGACGTGCACTACTTAGATCAAATTATTCAAATACAGAAATTATCAGATCTGCCAGGAGATTATGTTTTGTTTGTTTGTTTGTTTGTTTGTTTGTTTGTTTGTTTGTTTGTTTGTTTGTTTGTTTGTTTGTTTGTTTGTTTGTTTGTTTGTTTGTTTGTTTGTTTGTTTGTTTGTTTGTTTGTTTGTTTGTTTGTTTGTTTGTTTGTTTGTTTGTTTGTTTGTTTGTTTGTTTGTTTGTTTGTTTGTTTGTTTGTTTGTTTGTTTGTTTGTTTGTTTGTTTGTTTGTTTGTTTGTTTGTTTGTTTGTTTGTTTGTTTGTTTGTTTGTTTGTTTGTTTGTTTGTTTGTTTGTTTGTTTGTTTGTTTGTTTGTTTGTTTGTTTGTTTGTTTGTTTGTTTGTTTGTTTGTTGTTGTTCGTTCGTTCGTTCGTTCGTTCGTTCGTTCGTTCGTTCGTTCGTTCGTTCGTTCGTTCGTTCGTTCGTTCGTTCGTTCGTTCGTTCGTTCGTTCGTTCGTTCGTTCGTTCGTTCGTTCGTTCGTTCGTTCGTTCGTTCGTTCGTTCGTTCGTTCGTTCGTTCGTTCGTTCGTTCGTTCGTTCGTTCGTTCGTTCGTTCGTTCGTTCGTTCGTTCGTTCGTTCGTTCGTTCGTTCGTTCGTTCGTTCGTTCGTTCGTTCGTTCGTTCGTTCGTTCGTTCGTTCGTTCGTTCGTTCGTTCGTTCGTTCGTTCGTTCGTTCGTTCGTCCGGCCTGTCTGCCTGTCTGCCTGTCTGCCTGTCTGCCTGTCTGCCTGTCTGCCTGTCTGCCTGTCTGCCTGCCTGCCTGTCTGCCTGTCCGCCTGTCCGCCTGTCCGCCTGTCCGCCTGTCCGCCTGTCCGCCTGTCCGCCTGTCCGCCTGTCTGCCTGTCTGCCTGCCTGTCTGCCTGTCTGCCTGTCTGCCTGTCTGCCTGTCTGCCTGTCTGTTTGTCAGCCTCTTGTAAAATTTCATAAACATTTCTCTAGCAAAGAAATAATTGAAAAAAATATGTCTGATTATGCTCATTATTATGCCTTATATAACCGATATCCAAGCAATCAGGTATAGCTAGTGTACTTAAACTGCATCGGGTCTCAATAACCCTGTGACGGAAGTATATATACAGTCTCGCTGTCTCCTGCTCTCTTGTTTGTTTTCCCCTTTTATATACTATAGTATCTTCTTTGGAATATTGGTTGGATTGGGTATTTTGGCAACAGTACTTGAAATTGTGAACGAATTTTACAAAACCAGTAATAAACAGTCAAGAAGAGAACATATTGATCATCTCTCGTTGGATACGGCAGCAAACGAAAACACGCCTCTTCTTCCAAGCGAGGAAATTTCCAAAGGAGAGCCAAACAAATCACCAAAAAGTAATGTTGTTGTCTGTTTGCTGCAAGTCTGAGTGATATTGAGAGGACGAGCCTATACCAGGGACGCCTCCCCCGGCCCCCTTTCTTCCATTTACGTAATAAAATGCACTCGTATCTACAAAATGCATCACGTACTTACAAAGTGCATTACGTGCCTACTGCAGATGCACGTACTTAGTATGTTGTATATATATATATGTATATTATATATATATATATATATATATATATATATATATATATATATATATATATATATATATATATATATATATAAATCAAGAAAAAACTAATACAATTTTTTTTCAACGTTTCGGGGCAAGCCCCTTTATCAAGAAACAAGTTACAGAGATTTTCAGATCTATCTTTATAGTGCAGGCCAATTAATTACAAAGTCAAATTTAATTAAAGTCCCTAATATTCAAGAGAGGCCCTTTGGGCATATAAATTGAATAGCTTCGCACCATTAGGATTGAATATTAGGGACTTTAATTAAATTTGACTGTGATTAATTGGCCTGCACTATAAAGATAGATCTGAAATTCTCTGTAACTTGTTTCTTGATAAAGGGGCTTGCCCCGAAACGTTGAAAAAAAATTGTATTAGTTTTTTCTTGATTTAAATATAAATGTTTTTGAAACTAAGAGAAGGCGGGTTGCCTGTTTTGTTGATATATATATATATATATATATATATATACGCAGATCCATGGCGATATTAAGCAGGCACATAAAATTATTTGCAGCAGAATATTATTTGCACTCAGTTATAATTTGCAGGTGAATTAGCCAACCAGAATGCGGGATAGAAAGCAAATGAACGATAATAATAATTATTTGCTTAATTTATATTTTAGGCATATTATTAAAATTGATTCATTGTTTCTCCTTCATTCAAAACACCAACTCTATTTTAAACACCAACGTTGGTAAAAGCGATTTGACTTACTTGCATGGAATCCGAGTGTTGTCTTTATTTTGGATTATACTTCTCCACTTTGGAAGTCAACTTTCCTATTTTTTCCCAGCAGGTATGTACTGAAAACTTAATCTAGCTAGAGCAGTATATATATAATTAAAAGCGAGGTCACGAAATTTCAGAGGTAATTTCCACTACGTCATCACAAAAAACTATAAAACCTATAATTATTGAGCCACCAGAAAGAAAACAATGTTTCAGACAAAATCCATAAGAAAAGTAAATTAAGGTACTTTTTTCAAAATGTCAGGAAAATCACATGTTTCAAAATCACATGTTTCAAAATCACATGTTTCAAAATCACATGTTTCAAAATCACATGTTTCAAAATCACATGTTTCGAAATCACATGTTTCAAAAACACATGTTTCAAAATCACATGTGAAGTAAATCACGTGTTTCAAAGTCACATGTGAAGTAAATCATATGTTTCAAAATCATATGTTTCAAAATCACATGTGAGATAAATCACATGTGAAGTAAATCAAATGTTTCAAAATCACATGTGAAGTAAATCACATATGAAGTGAATCATATGTGAAGTGAATCACATGTTTCAAAATCAGATGTGAAGTGAATCATATGTGAAGTGAATCACATGTGAAGTGAATCATATGTGAAGTGAATCACATGTGAAGTGAATCATATGTGAAGTGAATCACATGTGAAGTGAATCACATGTTTCAAAATCACATGTGAAGTAAATCACATGTGAAGTGAAT
>OZ036001.1:7972846-8010346 GCA_964035015.1 Corallium rubrum
GCCGTTATTTATCATCATCGTATTAAGGTAAATATTAAAGACTTATTTGCCTGAGGTTTTCGTACAGACCGAGCGACGAAGGAGCGAGCTTTGTGCGATAAAACCGAGTGCAAATACTTTCCAGTACAGACCGAGCAAACAAGGTTAATAAGGAATTTATTATATGGCCAGTGGTTCATTTTATTTTTAAGTTTCAAGCGTTGTTTTCGTCTTCGGAGTGTGCTGAGTATGCTGTTTACCTTACTTGTTATTTTTTTCGTGTCGCTACTTGGCCTTCTTGTTTACACCAGTTCGGCTTTTATTTGTCGTGTTTTTAGATAAGCAGCTTTAAAGAAAACCAGCAGCAATGTTCTAGCACATTTTATTGTTCAGAATATTTGAATAAAGATACCTATTTCTCTTTTATTTGTATTCAAATCAACTCAGACATTTTCCCGCCAAAACATACAGGGCCGAGAAAAAAGCGTATTGACCGGTCGGTAAATATCGTAAAATCCCGACCTCTCAGGAACCAATCAGCGTGCGTCGTTTTGCGTACGGACTGGAAATCAAACCCAGCCATATAATAAACTTATTTAATATTAAATTTTAATATTTTGCCTGTGATCGGCGTATGTTTCATGCGCCGTGTAGAATGCCCATTAGGGTCGACCCATTGCAACTGATTATGAAATTGTTTCGGTTGAGTAATATGACGTATTTTCGGCGTATTTAATAAATCGGACCACTGATCTGAAAAATAGGACTGGATCGACTTTTCTGCGAAAATTTCATATACTTCATATACGATTTCATATATGAAATGTCAATTTCATATATTAAATTTGTAATTTCATATACGAAATTAAACATTTCATATATGAATTGCAAATTTCATATATGAAAATGTTCCAATTCCATATATGAAATTTCTTATTCTATATATGAAATTTTTATGTAATATGTAAAGGCCGACAATTCGGACTAGACCGGGTTTTCAAGTACTCGGAATTCATTCCAGTCCTCGGCTTCGCCTCGGACTGGAACGAATTCCTCGTACTTGAAAACCCGGTCTAGTCCGAATTGGAGGTCTTTACATGACTTCTCAAAATCACTTAGTGTATTCCCAAAATGAATTAGTGCATTAGTAATTAGTGTATGGATGAGTAACCGATTGTGTGAAGTAATATTTCAAGTCCAAGGACTTGAAATATTATTTCCAGTCCTTGGAGAGAGTGGAAGTAATATTTCAAGTCCTCTGCCCAGTACTTCGTATTTCAAGTCCATTCACGTGGTGCAATTCAGCGCTTCTGATTGATTGATTATCTCATGAATTATTAATGAGTTTGAGAACTTCATGACCGTATCGTATCTTTATATGTGATAAAGATTTCTCCTGATTTACATAAACTTTAGCTTTGATTTTCTCGGCTTAGACAAGGTTATTTTTCAAACTAACTCCGCCAATCAACTTACCAAGTGGTTCGTTTTTGAAGCCGTATAACAAAGTCGCAGTTCCTGTTTTATCAGATATAAAAACACTTGGCTTCGCCTCGTGTCTTTATATCTGATAAAATACTCCTGCTCGTTTATTATACAGTACACAAAAATTTCATATATGGGATATATGGGATAAGAAATTTCATATATCGAATTGGAACATTTTCATATACGAAATTTGTAATTCATATATGAAATGTCTAATTTGATATATGAAATTACAAACTTAATATATGAAATTGACATTTCATACATGAAATCGGATATGCAGTTTTATATGAAATTTTCGTAAGGGTATTGTGTCGGATGAGCTGATTTTGAAGCCAGCATATTTGCATTGACCAGAGATCATTAAAAACTTTGATTGAGCAAGGAAATCAAACTGAGACACTTGCGAAGTGGGTTTAGAGTCTGGCCAATATATTTACTTTGCCAACTTAATTTGACCCTTCACAGTTGGTTTTTCTCACCAGATCAGTTAGAGCCAACGGCGGCCATATTGGAGTGACCTCATTATAAATTCAATGGCTAATCTGAGAGGAAAAGCAAAACGGTCCGACATCAAATAACTGTCCAACCAATATGTCCCTTCACTAATATTAAATATAAACCTCTGGGATAAACCAATGAAAGTCATTCATTTAAAAAAATTGACCAATCACAAAATGCGTAGTATAACACGAACAATGATCATTAGAGCCAGCGGTCGTTCTGTTAAGCAACAATGGCGTCGAAATTATACGGAGTATGCAAATGAAAGAAGAAATTGAACATTTTGGCGAAGCAATACGTTCTACAGAAAACAAAAACGGCTACAAAATGGTTAGAATGGAAATTATTAATGGTAAGAGCGTTAAATTGTTTATCTGTGTTCGTTTAAAACGAAATAACTGCAAACAAAACGCACTTCAAAATTACGCTTGCTGTTGACAAGATTTCGTGATGTAAACTATATGCTAAATTGAATGTTTCTTTCAACTTTTTGTCACTTTTACAAATCAAATGAGTGGATATATATTGTTTCAATATTGTACATGAAAATCCATGCTAAATTATGCAAGAAAACTTTACTTTTCCATCAGTTACTGTATGGGCCAAGGATATGTCCGAAATGACTGTTGAACGTTTGTTGTTGGCAGTTAAAAAATGTACTAAACTAGCCTCAAAGAATATGTTATGGTTGAGAATTTATTTAACTTTTGCTGGTAAATTTATACTAAAACAATTAGACAACTAGCCCTCGTTTTCTATGAGCGATAGTCAACTCGGCTTCGCCTCGTTGACTATTCTCTCATAGAAAACTCGGGCTCGTTGTCTAATTGTTAAACAGAAAACGTCAGAATGGCCTCCAACATATCTGCAACGCCACAGTAGTTGTTAGGTGGTCACTCCAACATGGCCGCCGTTGGCTGATAGAAACTCGATCCGGTCCTAATTTTTCAGATCAGTGAGTCGAACTTTTTACAGGTTCTCGAGTCGTAGACCTGGAAACGATGTTATCAACATGAATTATGGGTAGGAAATGTATTATCATATTTTAAATTAATGTTTGTATTTTAACCGGAGCATGAATAGTACTTTATTAGAAGTAACATTGGGCATTTCACTCGATTATACTGGAATCGCAAGGTCGTGGGTTCAATTCCTGCCGGAAGGCCTGTGTAGTTGCATTTTTCGCAACTGGTCCCGGTTTGGTCTTAAAATGTATATATTCTACACTCGAATTTTCCTTCAGCGAAACGCCCAATGTTACTTTTAATAACCCAATTGTCTCCTGGCATTACCACCTTAATATATACAGAACTCGCGATCAAGCTCTCGGCAACGGCCTCCGTGGCTCGGTCGGCAGAGCGTTGCACTGGAATCGCAAGGTCGTGGGTTCAATTCCTGCCGGAAGGCCTGTGTAGTTTCATTTTTCGCAACTGGTCCCGGTTTGGTCTTAAAATGTATATATTCTACACTCGAATTTTCCTTCATGAATAGTACGCCGTCTGCATCAAGGACGGCGACAATTATACTTCAGTATCTAACAGAAACCACGAATCTATTTACGTGGTATTGAATACTTAAAGTATGTTTTTCGACATTCAAAAGCTTTAAAGTTCTAAAAGGATTTTGTCTCATAGTTTGAGAGTCCAAAACACGTGATTAAACAATTCGGAAAAAGAATAAAAATAAATGTTATGCATAGTTAAACAGTCTGACAATTAAAAACTGCTACCAAATAAATACCAACAGTTGCTTCTATATGGTAATTAAGACGTTTCAAATTGGCTGCCAATTACCCTTCAATCTAATTTAATTCAGAAAAAAACTTTTGTGACCCCCAATTTTTTTTTTCATTAAAACTTTCCTTGAAGTAGGAGTAATCAATAGGCCGATTTTAAAAAAATTCTATAGAACGAATTTTTTTAAAAATTAACAAACATGATTTTTCCGAAAAAAAATTATTCGTTCTACAGAATAGTTTTAAAATCCGCCAATTGATTACTCATAGTTGTTTTCGAATTAAATTAGTTTGAAGGGTAATTGGCAGCCATTTTGAAACGTCATTGTTGCCATAGCAACAACTGTTGCTATTTATTTGGTAACAGTTTTTGATTGTATGCATAACATTTAGTTTTATTCTTTTCCCGAATTGTTTAATTACGTGGTTTGGATCTCAAAGTTTTTCAAGAAACTGTATGTGGCCACCTTAAGTTGCCACTCCGAGTGACAAACATTATAAATACTTTTTTATAGGTATGGCTTCCCGCACTTTTTTACATTCGCAAGTCTTATTATATTAGCTAGTATGGTAACAACAGCAATTTTGATTGGTGACAAAGACCTTTTATCTGCTCCTGGTGGAACAAGGTAAAATAATGCATCATTTGCTAGAATTTTTGAATTTATGGATTTAATTCATCATCTAGAGATAGATAGAAATTTTATTTAACTGCGTTAACCCCTCAATCGAAGTTGATTTCCACAAGGGGCATGTAAAAAAGAAGTACAGAAGTATAATATTTAAAGTAATATTGGGCATTTCACTCGATTACATAGTATGTTCTAGGGATAGCAAGCTCTCGGTAACGGCCCCCGTGGCTCAGTGGTCAGAGCATTGCACTAGAATCGCAAGGTCGTGGGTTCAATTCCTGCCGGAAGGCCTGTGTAGTTGCATTTTTCGCAACTGGTCCCGGTTTGGTCTTAAAATGTATATATTCTACACTCGAATTTTCCTTCGCCAAATATCCCTAGAACATATAATATTTAAAGCTATTTACAAAATATGATATATAGTGTCAAATAAGTGACATATATAATTTATGAGTAAGTAATCTATTTACAGGGTTTTTGTTTTTATATGTTGTTACTAAAAATGTGAGTAGCAATTTTCTTTGAAAACATGAAAAGGATTTGCACTCCCTAATTTCGTTTGGAATAGATTTCCATAGGTGAGCACTGCACCGTACATGAAACTATTTTTCATATTATTAGTACGCGGTTGTGGTAAACAAAGACTACTTGAAATGTCCCAAAGTTTATAGTTTGTCATCTCACTTTTATAAGTGAAAAGATTAGTGAGTGACTTATGCCTGCCCATGTTATTTAAAATTTTGTACATCATTTTTGCTTTTGCCCTTTTTCTCACCATCTTAAGTGTCTTCCAGCCCAAGGCATGTAAAGCAACAGAATGATCTATGTCATCGTGTCGAGATTAGCACCCTCGACGGACTCTGGGCCTTCGGCCCTACGCATGGGCTTGGGGATAATTCTGATTTAATATAGTCCCAAAAACGTTGAGTATTTTATTTATTTATAAAATACATAAGGTTGCGTCTAAATAACATATGTAACGTTTTTTTCCTGTAGTGTGGACATCGCAAGATTTGGGAAGTTTGTAAAATATGTCTACGACAAACCTTATTGTAGAATACCATGCTATATTGTTGGCGTTGTAATGGGGTACGTAGTATATAAGAAAATGGGAAGAGGTCGTTTAAATTGGGTAAGTCTACCTTATTGCAATTCTTTGTGCTTCGATGTTTGTTTAAACAATACACTACAATAGAGTAGAGTGGAGTGGAGTGGAGTGGAGGGAGGGAGTGGAGTGGAGTGGAGTGGGTGGGAGGGTGGGAGGGAGGGAGGGAGCGGAGCGGAGCGGAGTGGGTGGGAGGGAGGGAGGGAGTGGAGTGGTGTAGGGTAGGGTAGGGGTGGGTAGGGTAGGTAGGGTAGGTAGGGTAGGGTAGGGTAGGGTAGGGTAGGGTAGGGTAGGGTAGGGTAGGGTAGGGTAGGGTAGGGTAGACCACAGTAGACCACAGTACAGTACAGTACAGTGCAGTACAGTATAGCGCAGCGCAGTGCAGTGCAGTGCAGTGCAGTGCAGTGCAGTGCAGTGCAGTGCAGTGCAGTGCAGTGCAGTGCAGTGCAGTGCAGTGCAGTGCAGTGCAGTGCAGTGCAGTGCAGTGCAGTGCAGTGCAGTGCAGTGCAGTGCAGTGCAGTGCAGTGCAGTGCAGTGCAGCGCAGCGCAGCGCAGCGCAGCGCAGCGCAGCGCAGCGCAGCGCAGCGCAGCGCAGTGCAGTGCAGTGCAGTGCAGTGCAGTGCAGTGCAGTGCAGTGCAGTGCAGTGCAGTGCAGTGCAGTGCAGTGCAGTACAGTGCAGTACAGTATAGCACAGCGCAGCGCAGTGCAGCGCAGTGCAGCGCAGTACAGTGCAGTGCAGTACAGCGCAGTGCAGCGCAGTGCAGTGCAGTGCAGTGCAGTACAGCACACAGCACAGTGTAGTATCTTAACAACGAAGCAAGATATTACTTTGTTATTTTAAGTGTTCTGTCAAATAATTAGACAATTAGACATGTACAAATGTTCTTTAAGTTCGACTGCTAATAAATCAATAGATTTCTAAATTTGTTTTTGGGGTGTTTTTTGTGTTATTTTTTCTCCTTTTTTTACAGATTTGGGCTATATTTATATGGTGCCTAGCGATAGGAACGTCACTAACAATTGTGTACGCTCCTCACAATATGAGAAAGAACGATCCCCATGAATGGTCAAAAGCGGAGAGTGTGATATTTGGAAGTTTGAATTGGTTATTGTGGGGCCTGGCTGTTGCCTGGGTAATATTCGCATGTGAATATGGTTATGCAGGTGTGTAACATACAAACTTAATAAATAAATTTATTATAAGGTTAATCTTGCTTTGGGGTCGCGAAGCACGCTGATTGGTTGATGAACAAGTCTGAAAAGACAATTGAGCTTCCAAACCATCCTCCCCCCCCCCCCCCCACTAACTATATGATCCAAACAGTAAGAGATTTTATTATATGGCTGGGTTTGTTTTCCGGTCCGTACGCAAAACGACACATGCTGATTGGTTCCCGAGCGGTCGGGATTTGACGATATTGACCGACTGGTCAATGCGCTTTTTTTCTCGGCCCTGTACGTTTTGGCGAGAACATTTCTGAGTTGATTTGAATACGAATAAAAGAGAACTGGGAATCTTTATTCAAATGTTCTGAACTCTAAAATGTGTTTGAACATTACTGCCGGATTTCTTTAAAGCTGTTTATGTAAAAACACGACAAATAAAAGTCGAACTGGTGTAAACAATAAACAGCATTTTCCGAAGACGAAAACAACGCTCGAAATTTGAAAGTAAAATGAACCAATAGCCATATAATAAATTCCTTATTAACTTCGTTTGCTCGGTCTGTATAGGAAAGTATAAATTTACCTTCGGTTTTATCGCACAAACCTCGCTCTTTCGTCGCTCGGTCTGTACGAAAACCTCAGGCAAATATTTTCCCGTACAGACCTCGCACTCCGCGGTTAATAAGTCTTTAAAATTTTGTTAAATTTTGCAGTGTTTTTTTAATAGGTCTAATAAAGAATATCCTAGAAGCAAAATTCTGGATTCCTTTAAGTCGTATCAATAGACGACTTTCACGATCATGCGCAGTAGCAACAAATATTCAAATTTTTGTCGGAAATAAAAACAACTGTTTTAGCTGGAACGAGCATATTGAAAATAGTAGAAGTGCAAAGTTTGAAACGAATTGCTTAACAAATGGAAAAGTTTCACAAGCGGAAAGTTGACCATTCCAACAGGGATTTATTAGTGATTTAATAGGGATTTTGGCTTGGCGGGCGGGAGTTGCACGCCAAGCCAAAATCCCTATTAAATCCCTAGTGAAGAGCAAAACTTCCGAAGAGCGTAGCGTTCGCACTATTTGTCCGATTTATTTTAAACTTTGCACTTTTACTATTTTTAATATGATCTTTCCAGCTAAAACAGTTGTTTTTACCTCTGATGAAAATTTGAAGTAAAGTTGCTACTGCGCATGAGCCTGAAAGTCGTATCAATTATGCCGCATTCATTTTACATGTTGACGTAATGTTCGTAGTCATAGCGAATATCGGAAGTCCTCTACACGTCACAAAGTTTACAATGGCAAGTATTAGAAGATGTTGTAATCCAGTAAATGGCTTTAGAAATATAAGTTAAAGATCAACTAGCTCAAGGCAAATTACATTTTTCGCTTTGTAGATGTAATAAAGCATGCAGAATCCGAATATGATGAGAAAAAATTTAATTGAAATTTTTCCCCCGTTGATTTTGGGATGTTGGATCGAATTTTGAAGTATTTTCATAAAAAGCCGTGTTGTATAAAGAGTCTGGCACTAGCAAGTGTGTGACGTAACGGAGGAACAATTTTACCATTAAACACACTCGAAAAGTGTCAAATACTTTAATAACAATCGAAATATAGTAAGGTTAGATATACTGCCGAAACAGAGAACGTAGGAGTCTAACGTTTCGAGCGAAGGCCCTCGGTTAGAAACTTGCACAAGTTATATTCATCACATAAATCAGCTTTTCTTATGATTTCAATCGTCCAGGTTCAACTGTTTACGTCACAAACTTGCTATTGCCCAGGTCGACCTCACATCCAAAATTAAGGATTATCCTTAATTCTCAACTCGCCTAGAATTAAGGATACTGATCCTTAATTTTAAATGAAAACTCATCCCCCATACCCCAACCCCTAACCACAACCCCCCGGTAACCCTAAACCTAACCAAAAAACCCCAGTAGCCCTAACCAAAAACCCCCGGACCCTAAACCTAGTCACAACCCTCCGGAAAAATGACCCACCTCTCAAACCCCGACCACAACACCCCTCTAGGATTTTTAGCTTTATGTGTTCAAGTTTAATATCCCGCTTGTGGGACAGATAAATTAAGGCCATGTCTTAATTGTAGCCCTATTTTAAAATTAAAGCCATGTCTTAATTCGAGCCCTATTTTACAATTAAGATATACACTTAATTTTGGTAAGAGATCGTGTTGTATTGCCAGACTCTTTACAACACGGCTTTTTTTTAGAATACTTCGTTAAAAAATTCAGAAAATCAACAAAAAGTACGGTATGCTTCAAATTTTTATCATATATTCGTATTCTCCATACTCTGGCTCATATAACAAGCTGGAAAATAATTTGCCTTGAGTTGATCTGTCTAAATTGAAAATTGAAAAACTCGTGAAATAGTAAAGGAAGATCTTTTACAGCTATTCTGTATTTTTCTTTGTTCACTGTAAATGGTGGTCTCTGACGTCATAATTACCAGGGTAAATCATTTTCACACATTGCATACTCAGTTACTGCCATTTGCAAGCCACCGTTAGACTTGCGATTTTTTTCATGTTTGTTTACGCTTGAAATTTGCACGTTTCACCAGAAACGTTGAACATTTAAAGTGCCTCTATGGCCTGGTTGTGTCCTAAGATCCTGATTGCACTTTACTTATACGTTACAAATCTTTTTCTTTCTCTGATGTTTTCACATGATTCTTAAGCATGATATCTACACTGCATATCCAACAGCGGTTCCGCGTCACTTTTTCATACGCAAAATAGCCAGAGGCTAATTCCGCTTTTTATTCAAATTCCCTCCTAATCTCTCCCTCGGTTTTCAACATTACACGACTAAAACTCCTTTGTGGTTCCCATTAACTACATTTTAACCCATCAAAAATATTAAATCCCCGCCCATTAACACCGCTTCAAAGTTGGTACCTCCATAACTGTGAATGTGCATTAGTGACATGTGCGAGTTTACTGTGTGACGTCACGGTCGGAACCGAACTTCTGACTATTAATAGTGTGTTTTTGGTATTGCGTCTCTTAATAGCAACGTTTCAGTTCAATCATTCAACCGTGCTATTTAAAATATTAATAAACCTAAAACAAAGGATGTGCACGGTGTATAAGGTACGGTTCAACATAAAATCCCAGCTCATTATAGGCGCTTTGAAGTTTGCCGAGTTTCCAGACCATATCTCGATTGACTATGGTTCGTCTGACTCAGACTCGGCGGAAGAAATTTTGGTGTTCCGACTGTGACGCAAATGTGACGTAGATCTATCAATTAGAGCCCAGGCCCAAGAAAACGGTCTAACTTTCAAAATGGCGCGATTTGGGCTGATTTGGCCAACTTCGGAGCGCTGTTAATGGGCGAGCATTTAATATTTTTGGGGAAAAATTTCGGGAAACATTTTCTTTTAACCTATTAAGTTATTTAAATATGTAAAGATCCCACAGGCCATAGAGGCACTTTAAAAACAAATCAATCATTTTGACAGGTTTCTTTGAGATGATGCTGCAAATGGCCTTGCAAACCTTAACGAAGACTTTAAGCACCACTAATATAGAGTTTCCAAGGGAGTCTTTATATTCACACATTTTTTTATTAATCTGAATAGGCAAAGCAAAGAAAATATTTTGATTAATCTGAATTTTTTTTAGGTAAACTATTATCTGTCAATACTGGTTTTAACCTACGCATGCGCTTTTGTTTGGACCGTTGTGATAGAACTTCCATTTGCCAATATGGAGTTTCTCTTGACAAAGAGGAAGGAAAAATAAGCAAATGTTTGTGGAATGAAAACAAAAACAAAACAAAATGACGCTCAGAGAGAATATCATTTTTACCAGGGAGAGAAAACTGTTTTATAATGCTATTATAAAGCCGCAGCTGATGTATGGCAGCACGATATGGAGCTCATGTTGTTCTACTGGAGGCTTACATAGGATTTTTAAACTTCAAAAGAGAGCTGCTCGCATAATCTTAGAAACTGATACTTTTACCAGAACAATTGATAATTTTGCAAAGTTACGATGGTTACCTTTTTACGATGAAGTTAAGAAAAATAAATGCATGCTCACTTATTTATAAGAGATTACATGGTGAAGCACCAACTTATATAGATAAATTGTTATTGAACAACTTTTCTATCCATGGTCGAGAGACGAGACACGGAAAGCATAATTTAGTCTGTCCTAAACTTAATCGTATTACTGAAGGAGGTAGATCATTCACGGTTACAAGTAAAGTTATGGAATAGTCTCCCACAGGAAATTCAAAAGAAACCTAGTCTTGCCTCTTTCAAATCCTCCCTTAGAAACCTTTTTAGTGAATCGTATAAAGACATTGATCGCTTTGAAATTTTAATGTAATTTTATATGTGTTAGATCTCTATTTATAAACTAGTTTAATGTTTCTTATTTGTACTTAGTTAGGTAAATTTGAGGGCCACAAGTTTATCAGCCAATCGCTGTCATGTGTCACCCTCGTGAAATAAAGTTGTTCATTCATTCATGAGGGAATGTCATTGGATAGCGAGCCGCCCGCTCACCAAGCTGGCTCACCAGACCTATATGTGTTATATAATATGAATAAAATGCTTGGTTGCACTCGCACATTATTAAAAAAACAACTTTCCATGTCTCTTGGTCCACAACTGGCCTATTGAACTATTTGTAAAGGTAATAGCATGGTTTCGAGTGCAATTTGGAAAAAAACAGGCACGAGTGAGTTTTTCAAAGACCATCAAAATTGCTATTTGAGGTCTTTGAAAAACTCACGAGTGCGTGTTTTTTTCAAATTTCACGAGAAATCATGCTATTACTTATTAATAATATACACGAAAAAATTTATCATAAAGAGAATCTTTCTAATCAAAATGCTTTGTTCAAATAACATACATGAAAAAAAAACATTAACAGAAAGCGCTTTTTTCCTAGTAAAAATGATTTTTGTGCAAATTTAAGAAATTACAAAATTTGCACTGTATTTCATTTTTCTGTACTGAATTACACTAAAATTGCACTCCTCTCAGCCAATCAGAATTGAGAAATTTTTTCGTGTATGTTATTATATAAGCAATAAAACTGTCAAGTCCATTATTGTTATAATGATATTGTCACAAACATGTACTTTGCGGCCTTAGTAAAGCTTCTCCTACCATTACTTGAAAAAGTTAACTCAACGGACTATTAAGAATCTCCTGGGTTTTTTGCAGACACCTTAACATGACATTATTAAACAATAATTAGCTTTAAATTTGAACAAATCGTCCTCTACTACTCCGAATCTTGGCCTCCATTTTGTTTATTTTGTGCGGAAAGAGCCTGGGTATGAGCTTGAAGAATACTAAATACCATCCCTCAAAATCCGCTGTAGAACATGATGATTGGCTCGTTGGCTTCAAGAAATCGCAGTTTATAAGACAAATAAGATATTACTCCTGTCCATATTGTCCATATGTACTTTTATAAAGGTACGTTTGACGTCATTTGAACCAACACGAAAGAAGTACTCAACTTCTTTCGTCCTCAAATGACGACAAACCTTTATTTATTTATTTATTTATTTATTTATTTATTTATTTATTTATTTATTTATTTATTTATTTATTTATTTATTTATTTATTTATTTTGTTTTTGCCAACAGTGTATAAAGAATATTTATACCTTCACACAAATAAATATATACATAATTAAACGACAGACGAGCATGCACATATACAAATTAAACTTTAAGAGAAGTGGCAAGGATAGACGCAACAGCGTGTGCCAATTACTGCGGTCCCGTACATAAATAGATTAAGAGGAAAAACAAAAAAAAACACAAAAAAAAGTTCAATTCAGATCAAAAGAAAAATAAATAAAAGAACGATGAAAATCCGCATAGTAAAAGCTGTTAAGTATAACAGCGAAGGTCACCAAGCAAGCTCTGGGCGGAGTTACTGACTTGGGACAAACTGTTCTCCATGACCGAGGTTTATCTGGATCGTGTGCACAGTCCAGCGCGAGAATGTAGTAAGATATAATTTGAATTTTAAAGTTGTTGAGTGTTATTCCATTTAATCTTAACTCATTTGGCAGGACATTCCACGTTCTGCACATTCTTGAAAAAAATGAGCGTTGAAAAGTGAGAGTTTTATATTTTGGTGGCCGGAATTGAACAAGTTCGGGAGTTTATAAGAATACATATCCACGGAGCTTTATGTTTTATTTGTTAAATAGAAATCCTAAAAATCTCTCGCTTGAGATGAGAAAATTCCTTCAAAATCTTTGAAAAATCTTCGAAATTAAAAATCGATAAATATGAATATTTAATACCTGGGGCCCATACCTCCATACCGCGCCGTCCGTGGACACGATTGAGAAGTCTGGGTCAAATATTTTGTTTGGAGGCGTACTGAAGGAAAGGTGTTTGGCAAAGTCTGTAGTAACTGAGGCTTGTTTAAAGAACAGTTTACTGGTGAAAATAACTGCCAATTCTTGGAAAGATGTCCGTGAAAGGCGGCGCCCGTCCTTCGAGCACCGAGGATACGTATACAAACACGAATTTCTGGGGAATCGATGGTTACAAGAATACCGTAAAGAGGCTCGAAGATGGTGCTCAACAGTGCGACGAATTTATGAAGATGATCAACGAAAGAGCTGAGATCGAGATGAAATACACGATGAAGCTCAGGGATTGGTCGAAGAGATGGCATGAAAAAATCAATGGAAAGGTCTCGGAATACGGCACAATGCTCGAAGTGTTCCGATCGACCCTACGCGAAGCTGAAGACGTGGCCGAAATTCACGTCGAGAGGCACAATCGTTTGAAAGCAGATCTATGCGAATCGATAAAGCAGTGGAAAAACCAGCATTACCACAAGGCTGTACTAAAGTGGAAAGAAGTGAAGGAGTGCGAGGCGGGGTTTAGTAAAATTCACGAACCGTGGGCCCGAAAATATCATAAAATGGACAAGGCGAAGAAGAATTTTCATCGAGCTTCAAAAGCTTCAGAACACGCTTCACTTCTTGTTAACAATGCCGAAAGAGAGGGAGGAATGCCAGATAAGATTAAAAAACTAAAGGATAACAGTTTAAAACTGAATGGTGAAGTAGAAGACGCGAGGAAGAAATACGAAAGAAGGTTATCCGAGATGAATTCAGGGAACTCCATTTTCGCTGACGAGTTGGAAGAGGAATTTACGAAGTGGGATAGATTTGAAAGGGTTCGGCTTACTTTTTTCAAGGACGCCCTACAACGCTATCACAATGTTCTAGATTTCTCACAGAATGAAAGGTATGTGATGAATTTACCATCTTTTGTTTTAAAAAGCTTGGTTTATCGTTTAGTTGGCGAGATATATCTGTTTCCTCTGAACACAAGTGCAGTCTTTGAGTTGACTTTCATAACTCTTGAGTCAATAAATGAATTAATCTGTCAGTTATATTTGTTAAGGAATAGAAAGGATCAGCACTCTTAAGGGATTTATTCTGTTTAGTTTTCTCCTAAAGTTCATCTTTTGCCATCCTAACCGCATGTAGCAAAATAAATGTATGTGATGTATTTAGTATTGCAAATTTGAAATCTTATATAATTATATTGATTGGTGTTGCAGGAGCCGGACATGTCAAATGTCAAGTGGTTTAAGTTATAATGAATGGTTTGGGGGATATTAGTTAATGTATTTTTCAATTTTCCAGGTTTAATGAATGGTTTGGGGGGTATTAGAACTTTACTGTATTTTTCAGTTTTCCAGGTTTAATGAATGGTTTTGGGGGATATTAGTTAATGTATTTTTCAGTTTTCCAGGTTTAATGAATGGTTTGGGGGATATTAGAACTATTTTTCAGTTTTCCAGGTTTCCCGACCATACTGGACAACCAGATGAAATTCTTCTTGACCACCATTATCATATATTTTATATTTTGAAGATAATGAATTTCATAATATATAATAAATTTCACATTTTATTATATATATTGAAACTGAAAACTTAGTATTATGCTGAGGTTTTCTTTCTATAATATAAAGTCTGGTTTGTATAATTTGTCTCAATTGCCCTGATTACCCAAATTTCTCCAATCAGACTAGAGATACATGTATCTTGAAACCCCTGCTAATTTGATTGGATGGATTCAGGTAATTGGGAAGATTGGAGTGATTGAGATGATCTTATTGAAATTGTGCTTAATTTATGAGGTGGAGACAAGAGGAGTGACAACCTTTAGTAGGAAGTGGTATGAATTTCGGTTTCATTCCCTTCATAAGCCTACAGTATATATTTGGCAGTAAATATTAGGGTAATCCAATGTAATTCAATTGTATCACTCTATTTGTTGGTTACCAGGCTTTTAGCCAGAAGGGTGTCCTGGGATGCCCTAAAATAAAACGCAGAGAACGTAGGAGTCTAACGTTTCGAGCAAAGGCCCTTCGTCAGAGAGAAACGTAAAGAGTGTAAACAAACAACGAGCTTATATACGAAAGGTAATCATGTGACCAAAAATAAGCCAATCAGATAAAAATGACAATAACAAACTGATAATGAGATGTTAAAAATTAGCCAATCAAATCAAAATAACAATAACAATAACAAATCGATAATGAGATGCAAAAGACATTTGCTATTCATACCATCAATGAGCAAGAAGGAGGGGGTGTAAAAAGAATGAGCGAGAGTAAAAATAAATAAATAAATATATAAAGTGAAAACACTGTTTGTGTCTGTCCTTGCTGAACAGAAACAATGTCTTCAGAGGTGTTAAATAAAAGAAAAATGTTCGTTGAGTCTGTGAGGATGAATGGTTTTGAAAATGAGATGCTTTTCTAGTCTTTTGCGGCTGACAGCCTGACATTACCACTGGAAATGGGTGAGATGGCACAAACTTGCATGTCCGAAATACAATGGTTGGCACTATTTAAATGTCAGGCAACAGGCTTGCCAACATCATTGTTCCTCACAGAACGAAGATGTTCAGCAAACCTGTCAGATAAACGTCTGCCAGTTTCACCGATGTAAAGCATGCAACATTTATTGCAAGAAATACAGTAAATGATGTTGGAAGAAATGTTAGACTCCTACGTTCTCTGTTTCGGCAGTATATCTAACCTTACTATATGCCTGATGGTTACCCAATAACAGACATTGAACGTTCAGAACTGTAGGTCTATTGAATTGGTTTGATAAATCATTGATCATACAATTTTCTACCAGAGGTTTTCACTCCAATTCTACTATATATGACTTAGAAAGAAAATACTGGTTTCTGCAGAGGACCTTGTTCATCTTGTCATTATGATGAATTCATGTTCATTAGTAAAGTACAAGGCTCTTACTTAACTTTCAAGGCCACTTACAAACATGTGCTAATTGGTTTCATTCTCAGATAAAATTCAAATTTTTCTAAGTCCTGGTTCTGGTTGAAACTCATGAAAAATATCTGGCTGGAACCAGAATTTTTTTCCACTTCTCATGGCCAGTTTCAGTTTGAGCCAGAATTTTAAAACTAAGTTCTAGTGCATTGGTAGTGTACGAGGGTGCTTTTCAGGCCCCAATGCCGAGCATTTGTTATTCACTGTTCTTTTAACCCTTTGACGCCCGGATACGGATTTTTCCGTATTACGTAATTGACCTGATCTGCCCAGATACGGATTTTTCCGTATTTTTCAGTTGCTATGGTTTAGCCAATCATAGCTCAGCAGGCTTACCATATAAGGTAAAACCGATTGCACCATAAGAAAGAGCGTGAAATTTTACTTCGACTTCCTGAATATTCCTAAGAACCTAACGCTAAGAATAGATTGTTATGCTTGCTTGAACGTTTATAAATCGCGACGTGAACATGTTTTTGTGTATTAGCATATTTTGCGTTAAACATGGATATGTTCAGAGAGATTTTTGGTGACTCGGACAGCGAAGAAGAGTTCTACGGGTTTGAACCTGAAGACTTTATTGAAGACATTGAACTCGACAACAACGAAGATGGCGTTGGCATTGTTGATGAACTTAACAATGATGAAGAAATACGGGTAGAAGATCTCGAATGGTCAAGAGAAGCAAGCCGTGTCAATGTGCCAGCTTTTTTCCCTTCGTTTGGTCCTTTGAATTGTCCAACATTACAGTCGGCGTTGGGATTTTTTTTATTATTCTTCGGACTCGAGGTGTTCGAACACATTGTAAAGCAAACTAATCTCTACGCTGTGCAAGAAAATGCCGAGAAAGAAGTGAAGGACCCTGACTGGTTTGATGGAGATGGCAACCCAATCGAACTGACTGCCGAAGAGCTAAAAGCTTTCCTCGGAATACAGATAATGATGGGCATTGTCCGTCTACCAACAATGCGCAGTTATTGGAATGAACAAGAGCCATTTCTTTATCAACCCGAAATTGCCAAAGTCTTTCCAAGGAACAGATTTATGGTAATTTTAAGATACCTCCATCTGAACGACAACACAAACCTTCCTCCAAGAGATGACCCATCGTTCAAACTGTATCGTGTTCAGCCACTTATAAACTTCGTGAAAGAGTTCTGTTTGAATACCTTCCTTCAATATTTCCCAATCGAGCAAGAGGTTTCAATCGATGAAGCTATGATAAAATATAAAGGACGACTCGGATTCGTTCAGTATATGCCCAACAAACCAGTAAAAAGAGGAATAAAAGTCTTCTGTTTATGTGATGCGCGCACTGGTTTCCTGATGAAATTCGATGTTTACATTGGACGGCAAGGGAACCAACCTCAAAAGAACTTAGCGGAGACTGTTGTTTTGAAGTTATTGGAAGGATTTGAAGGCAAGAACTTTTATGTTTTTATGGATAACTGGTTTTCTAGTATTAAATTGTTCTTAGAACTCCAGGCAAGAAAGATTCAAGCTTGTGGCACTTTGCGTGCTGACCGAAAGGGGTTTCCTCTTTGTTTGAAGGATGTGAAACTTTCACAACAAGGGGACTCCGCTTTCGCTCAAAGTGGCAACTTGGTTATTTCTGTCTGGAGGGATAAGGCCAAGAACAAACCCGTGAAAGTCTTGTCTTCCATGTATTCAGCTCTGGGAGAAGATAAAGTAACGAGAAAAAGAAAAGCGGCTGATGGCACCATGCAAGAATTTGAAATCAACCGTCCACCTAACATAACAAATTATTCGAAGTTCATGGGTGGCGTTGATCTCAGCGATCAAAACAGGTCTTATTATCCTGTGCAATCAAGAAGAAATGTCAAGTGGTGGAAATATATTTTCTATTTTTTACTTGATGTGGCCAAATGCATGGGTTTTGAGGAACAAGTGTTTGGGAAATCGAATCCCACACATAGAGTTCCGTCTCGCACTGGCCAAAGAACTTATTGGCACATTCTCTGGAAGAAAGACCGTTGGCCGACCACGAGTTCAACCAATTTCTGCCAACGTCGACCACCAATACGTCGAACTTGTGCCTGGTTCAAAAGGCAAGCAATGCAAGAACTGCCAGCGAAAGCGCAAGAGGGAAAAGGCCGCAAATCGCGAAGGAAAGCGGCCTCGTGAATCGCGTTTTGGTTGCCGGCGATGCAATATCGTCTTGTGTAAAGGTGACTGTTGGGTAGAGTGGCATAGCCAACCTTCCGCAGACTAATAACTTTAAATTTTCTTATTTTTGAATCTTAGTTGTTTGTGTTAACTTTATGAAATGTATTCTTATTTGTGTGTATAGTTTTAATAGAAGAATATGCAAATATAAACTTTAAATGATAATTGGCTAACCTTCAATGGCGCCAAATTTAAAATTTGAACTTCAATCTCTAGTTCAGACTCTGACAATCATGTCTATAGTACTCTGATGACCATGTTATAGTATGTAAATGATTCAAAATTTTATGATCTTCAACTTTTATTTGTGAACTAGGGGGTGAAATGCTATAGTTTCCCTAGTATTTATTAAAAACTTGAGCCATGTATGATATTTGTTGTTGGAAGCCAAATTAACTTGGGCAGGGGTTACATTACAAGGTCAATTAAGTCGGGCCTCAAAGGGTTAATCCATACATTGCAATGTCAGTAGCTGTAGTTGAATATTTTATTTGAACTCTGTCTATTTTTTTGCAAGAATATTACAATGATAATAATTATACAGGAAAGCCTAATCAGTTATGTTTACAACTGTTATCAACAAGGTCCTGTATTTATTGAGAATTGTAAAATTTAACATATATAAAAATCACAAATAATTACAAATAAATATGCTAAAATGGAAGTACTCTCTAAAATATTAAAGTTTTATAAAATTATGTATACTAATATTAAAATCATTAAAATTATCAGCCTTACGTATTTCTAAAGGCAGTGCATTAAAAAGCTTTCCTCCGAGAAAATAAAAGCCATTTTTCATGGTTTCAAGATGCACTTTGGGCAACCTAATAGAATATTTGTTATTGCGTGTTCCATGACCACTATCAATAACATCAAAGTACTGTACTGTAGTTTCCAAAGTTTTTGCAAGTTTCATTCATCAGGCATTTGAATGTAGACAGCAAAGCTTTTTCATATGAAGATTTTTGATTGATGTAATTTTGACCTTTGAAGGAACTTCTGTTCCTAGTACAATATTGCAGGCTTTGCTTTCAAGTTTATCCAACTTAATTTTGCTTCTTTTTATGTGACTTTCTTCTAGATTGATTAATATTTATCAAAGTCTACTAAATAAGGTGAAAGTTGCTGATTCTGCAAAAGATTTGAAATGGTGGTCAGCACAGTATGGACCAGGAATGGCCAAGAAGTGGCCTGAATTTGAGGTGAGTTACCATCTTGCAAAAAGTACAGCCAAGTACATACATGTAATTATGTGTTTTGGAAATAAATGTGATAAACAAGTAAAAATGCCTGGTCATATTATCATGTACATGTAGCCTGTGTGCAATTTCTGCATTCCGGGTAGAGACTGCATGCAGGTTAATTATCATGTAAAACCATTCAATTTGAAGAAATTTTTTGATTGATGTTTTGGTGTTCCCTGGAGTGATTGCTTGGTCAGAATGTGTGTCAATGCTGTTGGGGAAAAATCTGAAAGATGGTGGTCTCTTAGCTTATAGATATACTGCTGAAACAGAGAACATAGGAGTCTAACATTTCGAGCGAAGGCCCTTCGTCAGAGAGAAACCCTCTGACGAAGGGCGGCAAGGGCCTTCACTCAAAACATTAGACCCCTACGTTCTCTGTTTCGGCAGTATATCTAACCTTACTATATTTCGATTGTTGTTTCTACACTGCCTACGCAGCACGCTACTTTTATTACAATTTCTTAATACTTGTTTCATTGCTTGATCAATGATGATGGCAAAGAGGATGATGATGATGATGATGATGATGATGATGATGATGATGATGATGATGATGATGATGATGATGCATAAAGAGGATGATTATAATGATGAGAATGATGAACAAAGAGGATGATGATGGTGATGATGATGATGAACAAAGAGGATGATGATGATGATGAACAAAGAGGAGGAGGAGGATGATGATGATGATGATGAATGATGATGATGATGATGATGATGATGATGATGATGATGAAAATTATGATAGTGATGAACAAAGAGGATGATGATGATGATGATGATGATGATGATAAGGATAATAATAATGATGATATCATGACAAAGAGATGATGACATTACAAAGAAGATGATAATGATAAAAATGATGTTGATGGTGATCAAGATCATGATCATGATCGAGATGATGATAACAAAGATGATGATGATAGTAATCATGATGAAGAAGGTGAAGATAATTATGATGATGATTATGATGATGATAACAATGACGATGAAGGAGATGAAGATAATGGGGAAATGCAACATAGATTGACCATGAAACTGAACTACTAACCCCCCCCCCCCTCCCCCCTGGACAGTATAATTTTTAAAGTATTAAGGTGACTCCATAGGCCCTAGGGGTTTATAACTGGACCCAAACTGTGTGCAATAATTTATAATAGCCAAGGTGAGTTTCAGGGTGTTGCACGCACATCATTTTTCAAAAAAAACTGGCAAACTCCACTCAAAGTAAACATACTGTTTAAAATAAACAAAGTATAGATACAGTTTCTGGATGTTTAACACTGTTATTCTGCTGTTATTGGCTCGTTAGCAAGTCTGTTTGCCATTGCTTACTTTGTCGGGAGCCCGCCAAGAGCCCGCCAATTCCTTTGCAAAATGATGCGCGTGCAATACCCTGAAATTGCCTATTGGTTAAATGTTTTCAATTTGACAAGCTTCAAATGATTTCAAAATTATACAGATTCTAGATTGAAATCATATTAAAAGCAAATATCGTTATTTGAGAGTGTAAAATTAAAAAGTAGAGGGAGTCTATTTTAGGGGTCTGAATTTGAATTCCAAAATCCGTTATATTTTGTCAAGTTTAACCGCAACCGCTTTTCGGTTTCACTTAGCAACATATAACCGCGTTTTTAAGACTTCATTGCCAGTTCTCCGAAAAACGCTCTACATTCTAAAAGGTAACCGTATCCGATGAGGAGAACCAACCAGAAATACTGGATATGATCGAAATCCGTTTTAAAACAATGCCTAAAACCACGTAACCGCCAAACTATAATAGACCCCATTATAGTGCTGTTGTTTTAGATACTAGGGACTTTAAGATTCAGACAACAGACTACGGCTACGGTAGAAAGTTTAGCAGTGATATTAAATGGTGGTGTATTGTACATCCAAATTTCAAGATACAGAATCGCACCGACTCGCCTTGTTCTTAAATTCTTGAAGAAATACACTTGTTCAATCTATGCTAGTCGCGAGAGTAAGGTTAAACTTTCCCAGGCTTCTGCATGTAGTGATTCAGGTTCCGCGTTGTCTTTACAACGTAAAAATGATTTTTCTACGTTGTCAACAGAGCCACGACGGCATGTACTCTTGGGACCGTCATTTGCAAACGTTCTTTGTATATGACTTAAAAAGCTATTGTTCAAACACGTTGCCCTAGTCGTAGTCGTTGTGTTTTCCTTAAAGTCCCTACTGTAGAGCAAAGTGAAAGGGTGGCAAACTGCCTGGAATAGTTTTGATAACGGATATAGCAAGATGGATATAGCAGAGTGAAAAGATGGTAAACTGTCTGCATGGAATACAGTAGTTTTGATAACGGATATAGCAAGGTTGATATAGCAAGGTGAAAAGATAGTAAACTGCCTGGAATAGTTTTGATAACGGATATAGCAAGATTGATATAGCAAGGTGAAAAGATGGTAAACTGTTTGAAATAGTTTTGATAACGGATATAGCAAGATTGATATAGCAAAGTGAAAAGATAGTAAACTGCCTGGAATAGTTTTGATAACGGATATAGCAAGCTTGATATAGCAAAGTGAAAAGATGGTAAACTGCCTGGAATAGTTTTGATAAGGGATATAACAAGATGGATATAGAAAAGTGAAAAGATAGTAAACTGCCTGGAGTAGTTTTGATAATGGATATAGCAAGACTGATATAGCAAAGTGAAAAGATGGTAAACTGCCTGAAATAGTTTTGATAAGGGATATAGCAAGATTGATATAGCAAAGTGAAAAGATGGTAAACTGTCTGAAATAGTTTTGACAACGGATATAGCAAGATTGATATAGCAAAGTGAAAAGATGGTAAACTGCCTGAAGTACTTTTGATAACGGATATAAGAAGATCGATATAGCAAGGTGAAAAGATGGTATACTGCCTGAAATAGTTTTGATAACCGGATATAACAAGATGGATATAGCAAGGTCAAAAGATGATAAACTCCCGCGAATTTTAGTAACGAAATACTGACGTTTGGACGGATAAAGCCATTTTTGTCTCGCCTATTAGATTCTGTTTTAGACGTATTTCCTGAACGGATTTCAAGTTGGGTTTTTATGCATTAAGAGGACATTGAGTACCTTAAGGAGTACTAGCCAAAGTTGTATATTGAACCGGTTTCATGGAGCCAAATTGGTGTGAATATGGATTCTTTCTCACGACTTTTTAGTGATTGTGCTTCAACGCAGAATATTGTTTAAGGGTGTTGGCATGGCACAGTGGTTAGTGCACGTGCCTTTCACCTCTGTGAGCCGGGTTCGATTCCTGCACGGTGTAGTTATCTGATTAAAAAAAATCACTTTGGCCGCATGTGAGAAGAGTGCTTCCAGTTTGACTCTACCAAACATCGCAGGTTTCCTCCGGGTACTCCAGTTTCCTGCTGTAGTAATACTGGACCAATGAGGGTGGGCCCTTCCTGGACCTCTGAGGATAACAGTTTAGATATAACTGATAGAGTTATCTAGTATAAATAAGGTTAGTTTAGTCCTTATTTTATGTTCCTTTTACTCTTGGGTTTACAAGAGCACTATGGAAAATACAAGGTGCAGGTATTCTAGCAAAATGGTGGTAATGATTTAGTATTACTACTGAATGGGTTTTGAGTGCACAGACGTGCGGGATTGTTGGCTTTAAACAGTAATGGATGAGTGTCTTATAATCTCTTATTATTTAACAAAGGAAAACATATTTAGCTTTTTCTGAAGTAATTGTTCAATAAGTATGGACCAATGGTGTTTTCTATTAAAAGTTCGTATATTTTGGATACTGATTTTCTTGAAGAAATAATATTAGTGTTGGGCTTTAGTTGTATTTATTGAATACTGATTTGCCTGAAGAAATACATGTCATGTTAGTGTTAGTGTTGGGCTCTAGTTGTATTGATTGAATACTGATTTGCCTGAAGAAATCCATGTCATGTTAGTGTTAGTGTTTCACTGTGGTTATATTGATTGGATCCCTTTTTCATATCCTCCTCCTATCCTTGTACCTCCTCCACAGGAACCGAAGGAATGGACGTTACCACGCAACGTGCCTGTCAGACGACCAAGCTTAGTGAAGCGGTTGAGTTTACGAAGACGCGCCAGTAAGAGACCACGAAAACCAGCCGTCCCTACCGAGACGCATGTAGACTTTGCTCCCAAAACTGACAACTCAAAAGATCAATGTGTGTCAGAAGCTGTTGAATCCCAGTCATTTGATTCGTTTAGTGGTTCTGCCGACTTTGATTGGGGACCGGATGTGGACTCTCCGAATAATAACGACGATGAACGGGGGACTGGTGAACACTCGCGATCGTCATACTATCAGTCGCCTGGCAACACGTTACAAACTGGTGCTTACGATGCTCATTATATGTCTCCTACTGTTATTGATGACTATGATGATGCTTGGACGCGTGCATCGACTTTTGGATCTCAAAACCAAGCTTCGTTTGATCTCTCTACTTACCAACAGCCGGTTGGCATTAACTGTTATAGCTCTAATAGTGGTCTTTATATGAACAGTGAAGTAAGTACGGTATAAAACCTTGCCATCTCGAACTCCGTTTTTTCAAACAAAAGTTGGTTTGCTTTCAACATATATTTTACTGGAATTTTAATTGTGATTTGTATTCCATCAACGTACGATGAAGAGTTACCGTAATCTTTCAATATTAGGGAGCTTAAGCAAGCTAGGACGACGATGGCAATGTAAAGTTCAGTATTTAGCAGAAACCACGAATCATTTACTAGTACGTGGTATTGAATACTTAAAGTATGTTTTTTGACATCCAAAACTTTATAGAGCTAGTTCTAAAAGGATTTCGTTGCATAGTTTGAAGTAGATAGATAGATAGATAGATATTTAATAGATTTCTCCCTGAAAGGGCTTTTCAGAAATTATTTACAGATTTTAGAATTTAGGGCTATATTAATAGTTACAGTTTAAGGTTACAAATGAAACATTAAGTGAGTTTTAAAAGCTATCTTAGACTATGTACAACGTTTTAATTAGGTTAATAGTGAGGCATTAAATGATTTCTTTGGCGAGCAAATGTTCCTTAAGTGCTGTCTTAAATGTTTTGAGTGAAGAGCTATCTTTTAGGTCCTTGTCTAAATTATTCCAAATGTTGACAGCTCTATAGGCAAACAACCGTTGACCAGCTGCAGTTTTAAATAACGGTATTTGCAGAGAGTCATGTTGGCGAGTCGTACGGTTATGGATTGATGACCTTTTTCTTAACTTGTCACAAAGGTAGTCGGGTGCGAGGTTGTTTACACATTTGTAGGTCATAGCAACGTCTCTGAGGTACAGCATCTCTGAAGTCAAACTCGACTTCGGGTTTCGCCGTTCCACTACTGTAGTTAACGTTGTCCTAGAATAACGTTGTATGTAGAACGGGAACGGCGTTGAGATTACTCTTGGGACTAAAAATTATTCATCTTCTTTGTTGTGTGAGGAATATTCTATTGTATTAAGGACGTTGTCCTTGACGTTCGCGTTGTATTTGCTTAAGCTCTCTATTGAAGAAACTAGATTTCTGTTTCGAAATATCAAATATAAGTATCATCATTTCACGACCTGCTCCCACCTTGACCATGAAGGGAAGCACGGGTGGCGTGTGCTGTTAGCGCGCTGCCTCTCACCAAAAAGTTAAGCCCGGTTAGACGGGGTTAGCACTTGGATGGGTGACCGCTTGGGCATGACCCGTTGTCGAGCTTGGAACTAATGTGAGTAGAGTTGTAGTTGATTTCTTCTGTGTTTCGAGGGTTTTTCGCTGGGTTCTCCGGTTTTCCTCCTTCCGTAAAATCAACACCTACATCATGATAGTCATGTTCAATTGGAGCATTTCGCCCTGTTTGACCACCAGTTGCTATAGGCAATAACATTATTAAATCTAAATCTTAAAAATATCAGTCGGTAGAACGTTGGGCTAATATAAACCGAAGGTCAAGTAGGGTTTTTCTCCACTCACCCAGTATGGTTCTTCACTTGGAGTAGCAATTAATATCAATATCTTTTCACTGTTTTACAGTAGAATTTATTTATCTTGTTATCTCGAACTTCCGCTATCTTTCACTATTTCTTACCTGCCTTGATAGTTGGATCAATGAGGAATGGTCCTTACTGGACCTCTGGGGAGAACAGTTTAGATATGATGACTGATAGGGTTAATAACCAGTATAAATAAAGTTATGTTCTAGGGATTTTTGGTGAAGAAAAATTCGAGTGTAGAATATATACATTTTAAGACCAAACCGGGACCAGTTGTGAAAAATGCAACTACACAGGCCTTCCGGTGCGAAAAGCTAAAAACACTCGCCTGCGGCTCGTGTTTTGTTACGCTTTTCTCCAGTCTCGCAATTTCCCGCGTGTTTGGATCAGAGTATCCAAACACGGAAAACCATTTGGTATTTCTTAGTTTATTTTGCTCTGGTTTTCACGTGTGGTAATATTGGACCAATGTGTGATGGCCGTTACTGGACTTCTAGTTTATTTTTTACTCTATAAACTACACAATAAAACTAGAATAAGGAAGTTTTGAATATTACGCCAAAACGTTCTAGGGGTTTTTGAGCGCTTTTCACGAAAATACATGAAATAGAAAGAAAATTCTCTCCTTAATGTATTAAACGCAAGACTCTTTTTGAATGGGTCTCTCTGTAAGTGAAACTGATTAATCGTAGCCAGGATAAAATATGACACTTGACCTTTTTCTTACTATTTTTATAGGAATATGATCCAAACCGCTCGCCTAACGCCAAGGGCTACACACCTACCGATGGTGTGAATGGTGCAGATATTGACAACGAAGTTGATGGTGGCAATTCTGATGACGTAGCTAAACCGGATGCTGGGCCTAGTTACAATCCTTTTGATGAAGAAGATGATGCTGAAGAAGAAAGGTAACATTTACTCTGTCCTGATGACCACCACCATCATCATCATTACCAGCATTGTCGTCGTCTTTATCATTATCATCATTATCATTATCATCATCATCATTATCATTATCATCATCATTATCATCATTATCGTCACTATTATCATCATCATCATCATTACCATCATTGTCGTCGTCTTTATCATCATCGTCATCATCATCATCATCATCATCATCATCATCATCATCATCATCATTATCATCATCATCATCATTACCATCATTGTCGTCGTCTTTATCATCATCGTCATCATTATCATCATCATCATCATTGCCATCATTGTCGTCGTCTTTATCATCATCATCATCATCATCATCATCATCATTATCATCATTATCTTCATCATCACCTTCACCATCACTATCATCATCATCATCATCACCATCACCTTCACCATCACTATCATCATCATCATCATCATATCATTATCATCATATCATTATCATCATTATCATCATCATTATCATTATTATCATCATCATTATCATCATCACCTTGGTCATGATCTTGATCGTCATCATCATCATCATCATCATGATTACTGTTGTCATCATTATCATCATCATCGTTCTTCATTATCGTCATCATTACCTTCATCATTATCATCATTATTATTATTATCATTATTATCATCATCATTATCATTATTATTATCATCATTATTATCATAATAATTATCATTATCATAATTATCATTATTATTATTATTATTATTATTATTATTATTATTATTATTATTATTATAATAATACAATTCTTTATTCACTAAAAACTCAGATACATCTGCAAAATAATTTATATTTTTTATTATTATCATAATTATCATCATTATTATTATAATCATCATCATCATCATTATTATTATTATTATTATTATCATAATTATTATTATCATCATTATTATCATAATTATCATCATCTTGATCAGCAGCAGCAGCAGCAGCATTCCTTGATAGTCAACGCTCCTTTATTCTCCTTTCAGTCCGCATACTGAAGTGAGTAAGCTAAACGGCGAAATTTCCGATAATAATGCGTTACCTGAAAACTCCGAAGATGTTCCTGGTGTACCTGTGCGCGCCAAATACGACTACGATGCGAGCGAAGAGGACGAGCTGTCGTTTCGAGCTGGTGACGTCATCACTCAACTATCTAGCGAGGACGACCAAGGTTGGTGCAAGGGAAAACTCAATGGCATCGAGGGACTATTTCCTGCCAAGTGGGTTGAATCTGTCTGAGAGAATGTAAATTTAATAATTTCACGGCAACGAAGGTGTACTTCGCTTGCTGTAGATATTTGGGCGATAGGTTGTAGCATTTTATATATTTATATACAACACATGAAGCGACGAACTGCAAACCCCAAGCTAATTTTATAATAAAGAAATACCAAATGGTTTTCCGTGTTTGGATACTCTGACCCAAACACGCGGGAAATTGCGAGACTGGAGAAAAGTGTTAACAAAACACGAGCCGTAGGCGAGTTTTTCGAAAGTCGAGCAATTTCCCAAGTGTTTGGATAAGAGCCTCCAAACATGGAAAGGCCATTTGGTATTTCTTTTATAAAATAATCACAAGTGAATATGATATACTGTCCGACATTTTCAAAAAATCGTTTAGACGGGAATTTTCCGTGTTTGGATACTCTGATCCAAACACGGCAATTGACCAATCAGGGCTTAGTATCATGTAATTTTATAAACACAATTTCAATCCGCTTTCAACACCAGCCAAGACATACGGTTGACCAACCGTAGAAAATGGGGGGGGGGGGGGGGAGTATACAGCTAAGGGGTCACTTGCGAAAAATCTTTGGGAACCTTACCATTACTCTAGAGACTATTAATAGACTATTAACCTTGCCCGAATTGAACTCAGTCTAGTTGCAGTTAAGTTGCAGTCTAGTCTAATTGCAATGTATCAATTTTTTATTCACCACGAGTTTATTGCTTGTGTACTACCTGAATATATAGTCTGTATTCAGCGAAAACTCGCACAATAACTTGTCGAACTCCCCCGTGGATCTTCTCAGATCTCAGAAACATTACAATTATGACTACACCTTTTTCAGGTCAAATTCAGAAACTTCCAAACGAATTTCAGACACTTCCAAATGATATTCAGATTGTCCAAATGAATTTCAGACATTTCCAAATGATATTCAAATTGTCCAAATGATATTCAGATTTTCCAAATGATATTCAGACATTTTCAAATGAATTTCAGACATTTCCAAATGATATTCAGACATTTCCAAAATGAAGCGAGAGGCTAAAGTTCGCTTGAACAGTAAATAGTTCGGATCAGCTGAGGGAACACATACACCTTTTGCCCTGCATTACTCAATAAAAAACATTCAATTGCACTCGTTGAAATAACAATATCACTTTATTATTAGCGCGAAACGACATTCAATAACGCTTCTGTAACATCAATAGCATTGATTACATAAAGTGCTATTTTTATTTCAATGAGTGCAATTGAATGTTTTTCATTGAGTAATGCAGGGCAAAAAAGGTGTATGTGTTCCCTCAGCTGATCCGAACTATTTACTGTGCAAACCTCTCGCTTCATTTTGGAAATGTCTGAATATCATTTGGAAATGTCTGAATATCATTTGGAAAATCTGAATATCATTTGGAAATTTCTGAATATCATTTGGAAAATCTGAATATCATTTGGAAATTTCTGAAATTCACTTGGAAAGTTATGAAATTGATCTGAATTATCTGAAGTTCGTTTGGACGTTTCTGAATTTGACCTGAAAAAGGTGTAGTTCACTGGTATTCCACGTGAGCTCCAATCAAATAAAGCGTTAGAAGAAGAAGAAGAATAATCTTTATTACCATAAATTTTTAAATTAATTAATTAACAAGAAGAATATTGAACGTTTTTTTTTGGTAAAAAGCCAACTAAAATAGTCAAAAGACTAGCCTGGTTAGTTGGCTTTCTATATTAATAACAACTAAGTAAGAAATTAACCGTTTGGAGAAAAGATAAAATAAGTGGTGTTAATTATGAATATATCCATATTTAACAAATATGAATATATTTATCAAGAATATTGCTTTTCAGTTTTTTCTTGAAATTTGTTTTATTTAAACTCTTTGTTTGTTCATCACTTGAATTCCATATACTTGCACCAATATATCTAATATTAAATTTGCCATAGTTAGTCCTAACCTTCGGTAAAGAGTAGGTGGATCGAGAAGCTAGTCTTGTGTTATGATGGTGTATATTGCTAACAGCAGTAAAGTAATTTTGAAATGAAAAGGGAAGATCATCTGCATGAAAGTCAAACATAAAAACAGCAGTATAAAAATAAGCTAGATCGGAAAATTTTATCATTTTTAGTTTTATAAATAATGGATCAGTGTGATCATAGACATCAGAGAAAGTTATAATACGAATAGCCTTTTTTTGCAATATATATAAAGGATTAGTTGTAGTGGAATAGGTATTGCCCCAAGCAACAATGCCATATGTTAAATAGGGATAGATTAATGAATAATACAAATTAGTAAGAACGTTCATGTTAACATAATGTCGAATCTTTGATACCACACCGTTATAAAATCACACGCGCAGTAGACCACCAATCAGGATCTACTTTTCAGATTTGAGAAGTTCAGTTTCGACAAGCTATATCTTGCGAATTTTCGCACATTGAATTCCAGGCTGTATATTCAGGCTGCCACAGGCTACGTATTCACGATTTGCACAAAACAAGGCGCAAAACTATGATACCTTTTGGTTGTCTTACCGCGCTGTTTTAATGTGTCTATATCATGATTGGAGATTTTACATATTTAAAATAGTTCGAACCTTCTGAGAAGATTTGTAATATATCTTCCTTTTCTAAAATTTCATCTTCATGGACTTTTTTGCTGTTAAAGGTGACGGAAGTGACGTCAAAGGTTGAATCTAAAGTGATTTTTATATAGACAAATTCCTCCTTTGACATCACTTCCGTCAACTTTAACAGCAAAAAAAGTCCATAAAGATGAAATTTTAGAAAAGGAAGAAATATCCTAAATATGTAAAATCCCCAATCATCAGTGATGGATCCAGCTTGATCTTGTAGGGGGGGGGGGGGGGGGTGCTGAGCGAGCGAAGTGAGATCAGGCCTGCGGCAGGGTCCAGGGGCCGAGCTGGTGGTGTGGCTGGGGGGTTGGGGGGCGAAGCCCACCAGAAAATTATTTTTTTATACCTATACCTATGAATCATATGATAGCTAATATATGAATCATATATCTATGAATCATATGATAGCAGATAGCTACAGTATACCTAATACCTAGGTCCTATGTAGTTTACACGGACGTTGAATGAATGCTTTGGCCAAGGCCAGGGGGGTGCGCACCCCCTGTAAATCCATCACTGCCAATCATGATATAGGTACTAGTATTATCCTCATTAGTAAACGCACATAGGTACAAAATAAAAGTAAACGCTGTCCAGGCAGGGTGTTAGATGCATAAAATAATAAACAAAAAAGACGTGAACTTGACGTTTTGAGCCAATGTTGTGCAATTAGACTATAGGTAATCATGACAGCGAATACAATGAGGCCCTGTTCATATACTGTATGAGCTAAACCATAGTCAATCGAGATATGGTCTGGAAACTCGGCAAACTTCAAAGCGCCTATAATGAGCTGTGATTTTATGTTGAACCGTACCTTACACCGTGCACATCCTTTGTTTTGGGTTTATTAATATTTAAATAGCACGGTTGAGTGATTGAACTGAAACGTTGCTATTGGACAATTCGTTCATTATACTAAAATACAATGTGTTCAGTGACCGTGCACCGTGCACAAAAATGCATAAAGGCGAACAAAAAGATAGACCAAAGACTTTAGCTGAGTTTCCAGACCATATCTCGATTGACTATGACTCTAGCCAGGCCTCATCAGTGGGACGCATTCGTTCTTATATGGCAGCGCTCGAAAAAATGAAAAAAATGAAAAAATTTGGTTCGGCAGAAAAATATACTAAATTCGATCCAGGTCCGCATGTACTTCTTAGTATATTTTGGAGGCTACTTTTTGCCTCTGAGATGGCAGGCAGTAACTGTGTTTATTGCTGCGAGCCGTAAGGCGAGCAGCTCACTAATCTTGACGGGGCCTGGTCCGAGTTTACATGCGTTCACAAACTCGATTCTTAGGATTTCGTGGGCGATGATCTTCGGTATACGCAATGCCTACCGATCAGCGGCAGGCATTATTAAATCACATTTTATACGCGTGACGTCCATGTTGAGGAAAACGTCGCATGCTTAAGCTCTTTAAGTGAAAATGCTTCGGACGATAACAAGTATTTTACTACTAAATAGTAAATGGCATCAGTTGATGTCATCTTGCCTCTCGTATTTGTCGTCATTATATGTGATATTACGACTGTTAGGACCACTTCATATTAGGCGAGTTATCTCTGGGGGTGGGGTGGGGTGGGCGGGGGGGGGTGGGGTGGGTGGGTGTAGGGTTATCCCAATCCGCCGAGATATCACGGTGTTCATTTCCATGTTAAAGGAGTTATGTCAGGGTTAAGGTGTGGTTTGGGTTTCAATTGTTTAAAGGCCATTCCATTTGACAATAGGCGAGTTTCAGGGTGTTGCGCGCGCATCGTTTTGCAAAGGAATTGGTGGGCTCTTGATGGGCTCTCTACAAAGTAAGCAATGGCAAACAGACTTGCTAGCGAGCCAACGACAGCAGAATAACAGTGTTAAATATCCAGAAACTGTATCTATACGTTGTTTATCTTCAACAGTATGTTTACTTTGAGTGGAGCTTGCCAGTTTATTTGAAAAATGATGCGCGCGCAACACCCTGAAACTCGCCTATTCAGGATAATCAAGAATTGTATTAGCCAATATTTTGCCCCATATAAATAACTAGAGGAATATTAATAAGCTTACCTGCATGTAGTCCGCAGACGAACACTCTAAAGCCGGTTTTCCACTAGGCGGAATTTTGCACGCGGAGCGGAATTTTTGACGCGGAGCGGGCTTTGTCTTTTCTAATTAATAGTTCCACCCGAGAAATCACAAGACAAAGAAAATTTCCGCTCCGCGCGCAAAATTCCGCCTCTTGGAAAACAGGCTTGAGAACCTGTTCACATGAGACCTGGTTATCTCGGGATAGGGGGGGGGGGGGTGGTGGTAGGGATAACTCGGGGGCTAGGGTCAAGTTGACCCTGTTTCACATGATAAAACGCAACTACGGAGTTGTCCCTGGCCCCACGCCAGTAACGTCAACACGCACGCAAGTGGCACGTGAGCAAGAATAGTACGTATAAATTAGAATTTTTTTTTTTTACAATGTACGCATGCGTAATATACAAAAGTTGACCCTAACTCTAGCAGGACTCGCCGAAATACTTTAAGTTGTAGTTAAAATATTAGCGGCCGATCTTCATGAGAATTTACAATGGCGAGCCGAAGGCGAGCCATTGTAGATGCCCATAAAGATCGGACGCGAATATCTTAACTTACTTATCAATTTCTAAGTGTACATGATGAATACTTTGTTTAAGAGTTGTAAGAAACGTTAGATAAGATCATTTTAACTCAGAAAAAAACTGAATTTTTGCCGTTAGTGTCTAATAACTTTGATAAAACATTGATGTTTTATTAATCAATGTTTAAATGTTCATGCATAAAGATAGGACGCGAATATTGTAACTTACTTATCAAATTCTAAGTGTACATGATGATGAATACTTTGTTTAAGAGTTGTAAGAAACGTTAGATAAGATCATTTTAACTAAGAAAAAAAATGAATTTGAGCCGCTAGTGTCTAATAACTTTGATAAAACATTGATGTTTTATTAATCAATGTTTTAACAGTATTTACAAACACCTGATTAAACATTCATTTCTTTTGAATTTTTCTTATGAATTATTAATGAATTTGATAACTTCACTTAAAGTGGCTCGCTAGAGTTTTAGTTTTTTCATGGCGTATTACGTTCAATCATAGTCTATAATAATTATTCTGTATACTACAAAAGCAGAACCACACTTATGAAATATTTATTGAATGGTGCTATAATATCTGCTGTTACCATGGTAATAATGGCGTTTGAAATTTGTCAAATTTTCACGGCTTTCGTCTATTTAGACGCATATCTCCATTCTTCGGTCAAAATTACTAAAAATTGTCATCTGGTCAGTTTCTTCCACATAGAACACTACACCAAAATATTAGCGAAAGTTGTCAAGACAGATTTTTCGCTATAAAAACTTAATAGATTAAAAAAAGTTCTGTCATGAATTTTTTTTAAAAACTAAGTATGTTGTTTAAGGTTTCCGTATTCCTTTAGATGTGTGATATTTGAGCATTTGTATCGCTCGGGCGGCTACTCGCTACCAGTCCCTTTGAAGCGTGATTGGGTTATTTTACTTACCCGTGAAACGTGATCGATGATTTTTTTAATCCGTGATTCGTGATCGTAAGGTTTTAAATCTTTTTACGTGCACGTGAAAGTAACTTTTGATTTAACCGTGACCCGTGAATGAAAACGTGATTCGTGAAAAGTCTGTTTTGCGTGAACAGTTTTTTAGGAATTAAGGAATTTCTGCTGTTTGCCTTGTCTGTCTTCGAACAGTTGAACACCGGAATAGCATGTACTTGATATTTTACGCTAGCTATTTACAGATTATTTTGACAGTATTTTACTCTGACTAACTCCAGTACTCGTCAAACGGAGACCTTCGGGCTTCAGAATGTTGAGACAAAGATAATAAAAAGCGACGCCAGGCGCAATTTTGCATGATTGCAGTGTTTACAGACCTTTACAATAGACTACAAGGACAGAAAGAAATCTTTCAAACTGCTGCATCCTGAGATTGAAGAGAAAGACTTCGAGAATGCGAAATATTATTAATCAGTCAGATGATGCGAAATATTAATCCGTGAATTTCTTGTGTATTTTTACGTGAATCGTGATTGCCTCGATTTTTGTGTGAACGTGAAAGAGTTTTTGCGATTTTTTGTGACTCGTGAAAAGACTAAATGTTTTTACGTGAATGCATTTTGTGAAGGGGTGTGTGGGGACCCTCAATCAACAGTGTTTAACCACAAAACAGTCATGATTTTTTTTGTTCTCTTAATTTTAGAACACATGCAGTTCCTTCCAGGAACCCATTAACTAATAATACTCACTTAATTCTTGGAAGCGAACGACACTCAAGCGATATTGCTTAAACAGCGATTTTGGATTTTATTCGAAATTTGCTTCAAAAACTCAATCATTCGTGAGGAAAATTCAAAAGAAATTAATGTTTAATCAGTGTCTTTATATGTGATAAAGATACCTCCTGATTTACAAAAACTTTAGCTTTGATTTTCTTGGCTTAGACAAGGCTATTTTTCAAACGTTCTACGCCAATGAACTTACCAAGTGGTTCGTTTTTGAAGCCGTTCAATAAACTCGCAGTTCGTGTTTTATCCGATACAAAAACACTCGGCTTCGCCTCGTGTATTAAAATCTGATAAAACACTCCTGCTCGTTTATTAAACAGTACATAAAACTCTTTAAAGTCAACAATCAAATTGACGTGAGTAGACAGGAATTAATGATCTGCCTAAATTTATTAACAGTCCGAGTCTCGTCGAAATAGATAAAACAGAAACCGTAAACAGAAACACTTTTTATGATTCTATTGACGAATTAGCCCCTCCAATATAAAACAAGGGAGACAAAATCCGGAAATAGTTTGTATATATACGTCGTAGGGTGTCACGCGGTAAAAATAATTGGGCACTGGTGACTAGCTTTGAAGCAAACTTATAGTTATTTCCATATTTTGCGAAACAAAATTGTTTCAAATGGTTTCGTTTTAAACGGGAAGAAGCAGAACAACGAATAAAAGCAGGATACAAACAGCCGGTTTAATATATTTTGAAGAGAAATCAGAAAACCTGAAGAAACCAAACGCCGTATGGTAAACAAAAACTCGATCTGAATTGTAGTGTTTGTGGTCACAGGTCACTCAGGACATTTGTATTTATTTATTTTGCTGATTGTAATCAGCATTTATTCATTAATATATTCTGTAAACGCCAAGACGTTTAAATAGAACCCTTTTAGACACTCGTCAGTTACTGTAAACTTAATCTAGCAACTATCATATAAAGTCTTATACCTTGTCCCTTTAATATGTTGTTTTCAAGTTTTTGCCCATTTAGAACACAGCTTCACGTTTTCGTGCTTTCCCTTTGCTACTGTGGACGTGATGTTTTTCATTGACTTAATTGCAAGCACTTATCAGTTATCATAAATACTCATAGGCTTTGTCCATTTTCTTTTGTCCTGTATTATACAGACTGAAAGGTTGTCTGTTGTTTTTATCTCCTATTATAAATGTAGTTTTTGAGCTGTTAACTTTTAATCTTGTCCTAAATGGCTAAAAACAATATATTTTTACAACCAGAGTTTAATATGAGATATGTAAGTTTTCCTTTGATATGTTCAACTTTCTTTTAGTCATCCTAATCATAAATTCTGTAATTATCCTGAGGATTATCATTTGGTTTTGCTGTATATCAGGAGTGATTATTTTAATTGGAAGGTTAGGTGGGTGGGTGTATTCAAAAAAGCATATAAAAGCAGGCGAGGGGTTGTTGCATTTATGTATTTCTAGTTAGTTTGTAATATTATGATCGCCAAGGAAAACTTTGAGAATCTTACCGACAGGAAATTTACACGGTTGATCAGAGAAGTTGCATCTAATTTTCCCGTGCGTGTTGATGAGGGAAAATATAGACAAGCGGGAAATTTAGCAGAAGACAAAGGATAAATTTCCCGCTTGCATGAGCGATGAGGGAAATTTACATTCCCTTGGAGAACAAAAGAATCCGAGGCGATATTGTTTACATGACTTATATGGTCGCCTTTAATGCTGGCTATACACTGTAAATTTCAGGGAGTAAAAATTACCCCATTTTAGGTGTAAAATTTCCAAAGTGGATGGGGTGACTTTTCAAAGGGTAAAAACTACTCCTGGATTTGGGGCAATGTGGCCAAATGTTTACCCCTCTGTTCGAGAGTAATGGCGGGCCTAGCGGTATTTACCCCTTCAACTGGGGTGAATTTTTATTGGATTTACGGGGGGTGAAATTTACTCCATACGTTTGGGGTAAGTGGGACGGTGCCAAAATATTTTCAAAATGGCGGATTCTTTGAAAGAGGAGTGAAGTTGGTAGTTTCATTTACAAATGTACGTGTTTTTCAATCTCAATGGGAAAATCGCCGGGAAGAAGTGTTTGAATTTTCTACGGTTAGTACATTAAATTACATTTGAGTGTTATTTGAGAAATTTATTCGCCGTTCAGTCGCGCGCACGAATATAAATTTATACATGTATCGGTATTAAACTATTCATCATCTATTCGCTTTGTTTGCTCTTAACCATCAAGATAGTTGTCGATTTCAGCACTTTATTAAGTGTAACACTCTACATACGTTGCAAGCACCTGAGATCCTGTCCTGAAGACCGTATAAGCTCACGCTTCATCTCACTATTCTGACACAAACAAAATTGCCCTAAAATTGCACGAAACGCCACAATTACGGTTTTAAATTATCTAAAAACACAAAAGAGATACTAGAAAACTGCACAGAAGTACTGATGAAGACTAGTTACGATCAATTTGTGTGAAATTGGTCTTGATGTCCAGACATTCTCCTGAATCAATGTACAATTTTAATTCTGAAGTTTTCAACAAAAGAATTTGAATATATAAAGACAGTTTTGGCTAAAAACAACATGACATAAACCTTTTATAGTATTGTATTCGTATTTACATACTGCCTATGGCCCTATGCTGCACAACACTATATGTAGAATCTTCAAAACAAATGATGACTGCACCATTGATTAATTATATATATATATATATATATATATATATATATATATATATATATATATATGTATATATGTATTATTAAAGAGTGTTTTTTGTGATTGCCCTTGGATTATGAGCATAGGTCTTAGTTTGGTTGCAACTTTTTCCTACCTATTTCAGGCCATGAGGCTATATATTGTCCACCTCAGTGAATTGAATATTAATTTTTGTATACATCACCGATCGAAAAAAAATTCACATTGTTTAAAGGACCAGCCATGAAAAATTTTACACTTGTTTGGACAGGCTTCA
>OZ036001.1:8015346-8207788 GCA_964035015.1 Corallium rubrum
CGTCTCACGTCTCACGTCTCACGTCTCACGTCTCACGTCTCACGTCTCACGTCTCACGTCTCACGTCTCACGTCTCACGTCTCACGTCTCACGTCTCACGTCTCACGTCTCGTCTCGTCTCGTCTCGTCTCGTCTCGTCTCGTCTCGTCTCGTCTTGTCTTGTCTTGTCTTGTCTTGTCTTGTCTTGTCTTGTCTTGTCTTGCGTCTTGTCTTGTCTTGCGTCTTGTCTTACGTCTTGCGTCTTGTCACGTCTCACGTCTCACGTCTCGTCTCGTCTCGTCTCGTCTCGTCTCGTCTCGTCTCGTCTCGTCTCGTCTCGTCTCGTCTCGTCTCGTCTCGTCTCGTCTCGTCTCGTCTCGTCTCGTCTCGTCTCGTCTCGTCTCGTCTCGTCTCGTCTCGTCTCGTCTCGTCTCGTCTCGTCTCGTCTCGTCTCGTCTCGTCTCGTCTCGTCTCGTCTCGTCTCGTCTCGTCTCGTCTCGTCTCGTCTCGTCTCGTCTCGTCTCGTCTCGTCTCGTCTCGTCTCGTCTCGTCTCGTCTCGTCTCGTCTCGTCTCGTCTCGTCTCGTCTCGTCTCGTCTCGTCTCGTCTCGTCTCGTCTCGTCTCGTCTCGTCTCGTCTCGTCTCGTCTCGTCTCGTCTCGTCTCGTCTCGTCTCGTCTCGTCTCGTCTCGTCTCGTCTCGTCTCGTCTCGTCTCGTCTCGTCTCGTCTCGTCTCGTCTCGTCTTGTCTTGTCTTGTCTTGTCTTGTCTTGTCTTGCGTCTTGTCTTGTCTTGCGTCTTGTCTTACGTCTTGCGTCTTGTCTTGTCTTGTCTTGTCTTGTCTTGTCTTGTCTTGTCTTGTCTTGTCTTGTCTTGTCTTGTCTTGTCTTGTCTTGTCTTGTCTTGTCTTGTCTTGTCTTGTCTTGTCTTGTCTTGTCTTGTCTTGTCTTGTCTTGTCTTGTCTTGTCTTGTCTTGTCTTGTTTTGTTTTGTCTTGTCTTGTCTTGTCTTGTCTTGTCTTGTCTTGTCTTGTCTTGTCTTGTCTTGTCTTGTCTTGTCTTGTCTTGTCTTGTCTTGTCTTGTCTTGTCTTGTCTTGTCTTGTCTTGTCTTGTCTTGTCTTGTCTTGTCTTGTCTTGTCTTGTCTTGTCTTGTCTTGTCTTGTCTTGTCTTGTCTTGTCTTGTCTTGTCTTGTCTTGTCTTGTCTTGTCTTGTCTTGTCTTGTCTTGTCTTGTCTTGTCTTATCTTATCTTGTCTTGTCTTGTCTTATCTTGTCTTATCTTATCTTATCTTATCTTATCTTGTCTTGTCTTATCTTATCTTATCTTGTCTTGTCTTGTCTTATCTTGTCTTATCTTGTCTTGTCTTGTCTTATCTTGTCTTGTCTTATCTTGTCTTGTCTTGTCTTGTCTTGTCTTGTCTTGTCTTGTCTTGTCTTGTCTTGTCTTGTCTTGTCTTGTCTTGTCTTGTCTTGTCTTGTCTTGTCTTGTCTTGTCTTGTCTTGTCTTGCGTCTTGTCTTACGTCTTGCGTCTTGTCTTGTCTTGTCTTGTCTTGTCTTGTCTTGTCTTGTCTTGTCTTGTCTTGTCTTGTCTTGTCTTGTCTTGTCTTGTCTTGTCTTGTCTTGTCTTGTCTTGTCTTATCTTATCTTATCTTATCTTATCTTATCTTGTCTTGTCTTATCTTGTCTTGTCTTATCTTATCTTGTCTTGTCTTGTCTTATCTTATCTTGTCTTGTCTTGTCTTGTCTTGTCTTATCTTGTCTTGTCTTGTCTTATCTTGTCTTGTCTTGTCTTGTCTTGTCTTGTCTTGTCTTGTCTTGTCTTGTCTTGTCTTGTCTTGTCTTGTCTTGTCTTGTCTTGTCTTGCGTCTTGTCTTACGTCTTGCGTCTTGTCTTACGTCTTGCGTCTTGTCTTACGTCTTGCGTCTTGTCTTACGTCTTGCGTCTTGTCTTACGTCTTGCGTCTTGTCTTACGTCTTGCGTCTTGTCTTACGTCTTACGTCTTGCGTCTTGTCTTACGTCTTGCGTCTTGTCTTACGTCTTACGTCTTGCGTCTTGTCTTACGTCTTGCGTCTTGTCTTACGTCTTACGTCTTGCGTCTTGTCTTACGTCTTACGTCTTGCGTCTTGTCTTGCGTCTTGCGTCTTGTCTTACGTCTTACGTCTTGCGTCTTGTCTTACGTCTTACGTCTTGCGTCTTGTCTTACGTCTTACGTCTTGCGTCTTGTCTTACGTCTTGCGTCTTGTCTTACGTCTTACGTCTTGCGTCTTGTCTTACGTCTTGTCTTCCGTCTTGTCTTCCGTCTTGTCCTGTGACTTGTCTTGCGTCTTGTCATGGCATGAGAAAGGCTAACTGATTAACACCCACAATCTATTTTGTTTGTAGAACCATTAAATCCCTTATTCATCTGATTGTATGCATGCATATAGTGCATGCATGTGATACATAGCCTACATAATATAACTATTCAAAAAGATGTCCAGATAACAACTTATCCTACTACGTACTGTACAGTATAGCACACTAGAGGCTAGTTTACATAATACAGAAAAGCCAGAATGAATGCTGCCAGTACTGTAATGACCAGTAAAAGTTGAACAAAGCTCAACTTTTACAGTCTTTGCGGTAACGTTACATCATTCGTTATAACAGATGCATGTGGCTTAAATTAAAGTGTTTTCCCTCAGTAAATTTGATAAAATACACAATTTAATTTGTTAGTGAGTACGAGATTAGATGGTTTACCATTAATGGTCACTCGATCATGTTATTAAAGGATTGGAACATCATTCATGAAGCTTAAAGTTAAGATTCCAAGTTAAGATTCGGAATAATAAGTGACATTCAAATCAGAATCCAATCTGTATGATAGGAATTCCTAGCTTTAATACGATTGACATCGGTGTAGGAGAAACATCTCAATAAGTAATTTGGAACAGTATGAAATTACCCTTATTTTCCACGCATTGCCCATTTCCTTATATCCATATCAATGGCGTTTGCAACACTTTATATTTTAATAGGAAGACGATGATTTTAACGACGCTGTACGCAAAGCAACTTTCCAAAAGTAATTGGAGTTGGAGGTGACATCTTCTGCTTGGATCGACTGGTGGTCTGTGCAGGGGAAAACGGATTGGTGGATGTCACGGACATCCCAATCAAAACTGTGTTGTTGTCTCTACATGCGATGACTAACGTATTCTCAATCCAGTATCCACCAGAGTTCCAAGATATGTTCTTGTTCATGGATTCTCATGTGCTTCTTGGATTACAGCACATTGCATCAAACAAAATTGCTGTCTAAAAATTTGTCAAAGATCTTGATCGCAAGCTTCTGTAAACCCTGACGCACAATATCATGCATATTCTTTGATCGTTGATTTATAGTAAAAGTTGAACGCATGTGAAATAGTACTGTCTTTCAATTAGTCTATATAGCATTTGAATACCCAGTGGGAGGTGGGGGATTTTACCCTGGGTAGCAGAGTAATTTTTACCCCCTGTTGAAGTTCTTCCTATTTTACCCCCCAAAAACGGGGCATTCTGTGGAAATCGAATTTACCCCACATTTGGGGTAACTTTACCCCTAGAATTTCTCCCCTTAGGGGTAACTATTACCCTCATATTTTACCCTGTTAGCACGGGTAGTTTTTACCCTCCTTTTATTCTATTAAATTTTGCCCCGAAAAAACGGGGCATTCTGTGGAAAATAAACTACCCCTACTATTCGGGGTGATTTTTACTCCTTAAAATTTACAGTGTATATTTCCCTTCAATAGAGAAGGAATATGTTATTATTTTATTATTTTCCATTCCAGTTAGAGCTGTTCCAAGAATGTCGTTTGAACTATCATGTGCATCACATGTATCAATAAACCACAAAGTGAAAACGTTTTATAATAATGAAAATACCTAATTTTCTCCTGTTTCTCTTCAGGTGATTCAGAATGTATTTCTTGTCAAGAGAGTTATTAAATAATCTAATGAACTTTAAATAAACTTAATATTTTAGTAGGGTATATTTGACTTTGATCGCTTTCCCGTTAAATTCGTATTGTTTACAAACAAGACGGAAGCGTACCGGGAGCCGCCCCACTCCCTTTTGATATAAAACGACAGACATGTAACTGATGCAATATGAATTATGTCGGGAAACAGGGGCGGACTGGGCGGTCGGGCAGTCGGACGCGGACCGAGGGCCAGCTGGTGACTTTAGGGCCCAAAAACGAGTAGACTAGTGGAGAAAACATTTTCGGTTACGAACTTATTTCCAGCAAAACTAGAAAAGTTGCGTGGACAAGTGGACAACCACAGGCAGCCCAGTCAGGCGATCATACATAGCGCGGAATTGTGAAATCGATAATTGGCTGTTTAAAATAACTGTAACTGAAATTCTGCACATCTATATAAAATTTTATGGCCTTGTAAGAACTGTCTTTCGTGTGCCTTCAGGTTACTGTTTCAATACAGGCTATGCTCAACAGCTTACAAAAACTTGTTTTTAGTTTACAAGTTTTTTATCACACTAAGTGTCACACAATACACGTGCGAACGATCATTTTCAAAGCTAAAGATACTAAAGACGAGACTCAGATCTTCCCTAACGCAAGAAAATCTTGAGTCGTTAATGTTGATCACTGTTGAAAAAGAAATTGCGCTGCAGCTCAGGAACAATAAAGAAAGCATCATCGACAAGTTTGCCCTTACGTCGACGGAACTTAACTCTTTACTTCTAGTGTATAGGCTACAATCAATCACAAAGCTGAAAAAAACATTTTGACATTTAGTTTAATTTGTTGTTACTTTATAATGCACTAATTAACTTGCGCTGATTATAATAAAAGTTTAAACAACTAAAGATGTTTGTCGAACTGTTGAAACTCCATGTTAGGGGCCCCAAATTTTCTTTTCGCCCGAGGGTCAAAATGTTGCCAGTCCGCCCCTGTCGGGAAATAAACTGTAAACAGTGTATTCAGTCAACTGAGTGTATGCATTTTCAGTATCTATATGTGACGTTTGCGTGTTTTGAGTATTTTATATGACGTTTTTTAACCTTTAGAGTCTGTAAAATCTTCCTCCAAAAGCCAGGAAATTGCATTTCAGCGACTCGAGATTTCAAAATTTCCCGGGGGAGCATGCCCCCGGACCCTCTAAAAATTTATTTTGATTTCGGCTCCCCCCTTTCAAAATCCTGGCTACGTCCTTGTGTATTACTCACGCAAAAGGAGTACAAATTTCTGGAGTTTCGTAGCTAAACCCAAATTATTCGTACTTTTAAGATTACATTATCCACAACGTAAATAGTTTCAAAAGATGGTTATATACGATAGAAAAATGATAAAATAGACTCCTTCTGTAAATATTTTCTCTGTTTTCATTTCGTTTCAAGTTCCCGGAAATACGTCAAGTTATATATTCATGCTAGAACAATGGAACAGCTTATATATAAGGCATAGTTGCGTTTCTCAGTATTTCATTTCATTTTCAAAGCGATAGTGTCTTGAGTTTGTATATTTACGTCGCGTTCTTAGATGGCTACTGGAGGTCTTACAGATGAGCTGGGTTTTGATAAATCTGGTGGAAAGAATTCGACTACAGAAGGGTAAGCTTTACATCAGTATCCCCGCTTATGCGCATTCGTGTATATTTTGATCAAATGTTTGATCCAATGACCCGCACTCAAGGAAAGACTAATCCCTAAATCAACACCTAACATCTTAGCTGCATGTGATCCGCGGGCCACGTTGATCTGCGTGCTTCGCAATTCAGCCATCCTTCCTTTATCCTTTTTTAAATCCCCACGATATTTTGTTTTCATGCATGCACTACATTACTACCATAAATAAAGGATTTAGTTTCAATTACTTTAATTTGCAACGTTTAATATATCAGATAGAATTGCCAAACACTGGATATTAGCCCTTGTTTACAAAATGTCGTGCTGCCGGTCGGTCGGTGTAAAATACGGAAAACGTCTCGCGTCGCAGGATACCCGGCTTGACTTTAAGATTCAGACAACGGACTACGGCTACGGTAGAAAGTTTAACAGTGGTATTAAATGGTGGTGTATTTATACATTCAAATTTTAAGATACACAATCGGCTTTTCCAAGGCTTCTGTAATCTGTAGTTACTCAGGTTCCGTGTTGTCTTTACAACGTAAAAATGCTTTTTCTACTGTACGTTGCCAACGGAGTCACGACGGCGTAAAGATTACTCTTGGGACCGTCATTCGCAAAAGCTTTTTGTATATGACATACAATTCTATTGTTCAAACACGTTGCCGTAGTTTAAAGTCCCTAATATTTTTGTCCTGTAGGGCGTTAATTAGTGTTCAGATACGGGGCCTGGCCTGGACTGACTTTAGGTCTGATGTAGTATTTTTACGGCAGATCGTTTGTATCAATCCAGCTTGAGTTCAGTTCACGCCGGCCCAATTCCTGGTCGCCTGCTAGACCAAACTGAATTTTGAGGTCGGCCTTGCATGCATGGCCACGCCGATTAATATAAATGGGTTGGTATGTAAAAGCGAATCAAGCAACTTTTATGTACCTGAAGCGATGAAGAAGATGCGAGTCTGCTGAGCTGACGAGTGAGGGTACGACCACGGAATAAAGACTATACAGAAGGGCCACTCGGGTCGGAACCTTTGAAGTTTTTGTCTCCGCGCATGTCGCATTACGCATGTTGCTCAGCCAGTAAACTGCATGTTCTGGCCAATAAGCACGCTGAACTGGCTGTCCTAGCCAGTAAACTGCATATTTTTACATAAAAATACGAGGACACGTTGTACCGCTAAGTGGCCCTTCTGTATAGTCTTTATTCTGTGGTACGACTATAGGAGTCGATGGCATAATCGATGGCATAGATTATAAGACAGTATAAATATGAAAAGTGCTGTCGTCATCAATTAGCGGTTTTGTTTTCACTTTCTGTTGAGTCAAGTGTTTTTAAAAATTATCAATTCAAAATTTTTCTTTCGATTTTAGATAGCTTATTTAATCTTTTGTAATCTCACTGCGTGAGATTCCGTTCTTCCCTACGCAGAACAAATTAACATATCCATGCAAGGAAAAGAATAAGTTTGATCAGTTTAATTCTGAACAGAGTAATAAGGCCTTGTTTGCATGAAGTGCATTGACAGTCCAATTGAATCGAAAAACGCGAGTAAAGTCAATCCGGGCACATGTTTACATGGAGAATTCGACCTGTCGCGTCTTTGCTTTTCGTAAGCGGTTTTTCAACACTATTTTCTGGGCGTTCCTCAGTGTCCGCCATGTTTACAACCTGACGCACCAATTTCACTCCTGTGTATCAAGTCATTTTCAAGTCACACCGTGTTTAGATAAATCACATTGGAGACATTCAAGCCGCGATTGAAGCTCGAATGTCAAGTCGATCCATGCACTCGTCCCCTTTGTGGATTGAGTTCAGCCATTCGTTTCGATCAGATCGAAAACTTTCAATCTTCTTCATGTAAACACAACAAGGAGAAACAGTACGGGAGATTTGACTTGAACACTCAATCCGCTTCATGCAAATAGGGCCTAAGAGGTGAATAAATATATACCAACTGCTGTACTCAATGATGCGTGGGTTTTATGGAAAACTAAGTAAAGGATAACACATGCTGTATAGTGCTACTCCGCGGTTTAAAGTAAAAGCCAGTCAATTTCCCCGAAGTTAATGTGGTTATTTCGCCGAAGTTAATGTGGTTATTTCCCGAAGTTAATGTGACTATTTCCCCGAAGTTAATGTGGTTATTTCCCCGAAGTTAATGTGACTATTTCCCTGAAGTTAATGTGGTTATTTCCCTCAAGTTAATATGGTTATTTCCCCGAAGTTAATGTGGTTATTTCCCCGAAGTTAATGTGGTTATTTCCCCGACGTTAATGTGGTTATTTCCCTGAAGTTAGTGTGGTTATTTCCCAGAAGTTAATGTGGTTATTTCCCTGAAGTTAATGTGGTTATTTCCCCGAAGTTAATGTGGTTATTTCCCTCAAGTTAATGTGGGTATTTCCCGAGATTAAACAATAGTAAATACAGAAATATGGGGCCAGCACTTAACATCTCCCCAAAGTTGAATTAACATTAAAATAGAAACTAAGGAAACCGACTTTCAAAAGAATAAAAATATCTAAAAGGTATCCGAAAGAATGAAACTAATGAAAGAATCCGAAGCCGCGGAATGAAAATTTCCAAAGCAAGAGTAAAATTAATTTTAAGACCAGAATATCTTTGACTAGGAAACTACTCTGTTTTTACTAGTTGTAAGATTCTCCATTTTTTTATTCTCCATTTTTTTTTCTTCTTAGTAAAGTCGAAGGGGATGATAGGAAAACTGAGCTCGACAAGTGTGTCACGTGGATCAGCCGAGAAATTCAAGAGGAAGATGTGAAACTGATCATTTCAGAGTGTGGTGTTCTGTTCCAGGATTCACATATCTCACACTCTGATTTTCTCAATTTTGCTACAATAATTGGTCCGGCCAGAGAAGGTAAATCCTCCTTGGCAAATTACCTCGTCGGAAAACGTGTATTTGCGACCGCGAGCACTGTAGAAGTCTGTACAAAAGGTGTGTGACTGTTACGATGGTCTTCTATAAAATACTGCGCGAGGACATTACGAAGGACCTGTTCATAATTGATCCCGGTAAGCGAGATGCCCCGGTAAGCGAGACGAAATATTTCACGCGTTCATATGGCAATTTCATCCCGCCTACCGATGACATTTAAGTGTATAAGTTACTAAAATTAGCACGCAGAGAAATTCCCACGATTTGGCAAAATATCTAATATTCGCGATTTTGTTGTTTTAATGGGTTGGTTTGGGTAAAAAATCGTTGTTTTAACTACAACAAATTTGTTATTTGTCTGTAAAGGAAACATAAATTCGATAAAAATCGTCGAATCAAAGCGAAAAATTCCAAATTTGTGTTTCTTGACTTTACCCCGTTAAGCGGGATGGCGGCGTGTTCATATGGGAAAATTTTCATCCCGCCTACCTATGGTCTCGGCAAAACCTGCCGAGATCTCGGTAGGCGAGGCAGTCCGCTAGCTCATATGAACGCAATGCAAATTTTAATAGGAAAATAACTACGAGGCGAGATCCCCAGTAAGCGGGACATCTCGCTTACCGGGATCATATGAACAGGCCCTAATAACCAGTAACCCGTTAATAGGCGAGTTTCAGCGTGTTGCGCGCGCATCATTTTTCAAAAATACTGGCAAGCTCCAAAGTAAACATACTGTTTAAAATCAACAAAGTATAGATACAGTTTCTGGATGTTTAACACTGTTATTCTGCTATTTATGGCGCGCTAGCAAGTCTGTTTGTCATTGCTTACTTTGTGGTGAGCCCGCCAATTCGTTTGCAAAATGATGCGCGCGCAATACCCTGAAACTCGCCTACATGCCACGGGACAAACGACAACCTCGTACCGAGGCTCTGACGAATTGCCAAGATGGCCTCCCTGCGCTTGTCTCGCAACGATTTTGACCATTGCACAGCAATGGCGTTGCGAGACAAGTTGCATGGGAAATTGCACGCACCGTGTAATAGAGTATGTTTCGTAATAGATGTAAAGATGTTCCCGATGAAAGGCGAAATAGTTGGAGACAACGGTGCAGTTTGCTTCATTGACACAGAGGGTCAAGGTGACGAAGATGAAAACTCTGACGCCATGTTGCTGACACCAGTCATCATTTTATCTAAAGTGATAATTTATAATTTGAAAGGATGTATACAGAAATGGGAAATATTAAGAAAAATCGGAATGTTGGTCAAAGTAGGCGAATACGTTTCTTCGAAGAGCTTTGAAGATGGTGATAGAAAGTTTGGTCATTTGTTTATCGTACTTCGGGATGGACTTGAAGGTATTGGAACAGGGGCTTTTTAAGGGGAAATTTATAGTCTCGGAAACGCCATTTCCTGCATTCTGAGGGGTGATTTTTAAGAACACTGAAGGTTATAAAACAGACAGACAGACAGACAGACAGACAGACAGACAGACAGACAGACAGACAGACAGACAGACAGACAGACAGACAGACAGACAGACAGACAGACAGACAGACAGACAGGCAGGCAGACAGGCAGGCAGGCAGGCAGGCAGGCAGGCTGGCAGGCTGGCAGGCTGGCAGGCAGGCAGGCAGGCAGGCAGGCAGGCAGGCAGGCTGGCTGACTGACTGGCTGGCTGGCTGGCGGGCGGGCGGGCGTGCGGGCGGACGGACGGACTGACTGACTGACTGACGGACGGACAAGCAGACGGACAAGCAGACGGACAAGCAGACGGACAAGCAGACGGACAGACAGACGGACAGACGGACAGACAGACAGACAGACAGACAGACAGACAGACAGACAGACAGACAGACAGACAGACAGACAGACAGACAGACAGACAGACAGACAGACGGACAGACGGACAGACGGACAAACAAACAGACAGACAGACAGACAGACAGACAGACAGACAGACAGACAGACAGACAGACAGACAGACAGACAGACAGACAGACAGACAGACAGACAGACAGACAGACAGACAGACAAACAAACAGACAGACAGACAGACAGACAGACAGACAGACAGACAGACAGACAGACAGACAGACAGACAGACAGACAGACAGACAGACAGACAATGAAATGCAACGTAGAAACAACTTTTCTTAATCTTTTAATATATAATGAATTTTTCTGTTGTTAGGAACTGCGGCCGATGTACACAAACTGCTTTTTGCTCCTGAAAAAGGGAGACTGAACGTCAAAGAAAAAGCGAGAAATCAAATTCGCGAGAAGCTTTTGGCCTCGTTTGAATCGATCGAGACAGTGATGTTACCTCCTCCGTGCAACAGTTTTCAGGAGACGAAAAATATATCTTTTGATATGACCAGCGACGATTTCAAGAAAGGGGTTCAAGAACTAAAGGCAAAAATGATGGTGAAGCTGAGCGAGCCGCGTAAATTCGGAAAGAATTCGAAGCCTGTTACTTCAAAGAATGCCCAGCACTGCGCGAATATTTTTGTAAAACAAATCCAGGATGATGATTTGGTAAATATCAACAACGCTGTTGCCAAAATGCAGCAAGATGGCATCGACAAGGCAGCAGAGCGCTTTGATCAGCGATTTAAGGAAACCCTGGAAAACCTCAGCATACCAATGGCAGAAGGTAGTGAAGAAAAGTTGGAGAATGATCGAAAAGAGTATTTGGAAGACTTCAAAAAGGAAACTGAAGATGTAGATGCAGATGCAGATGCAGACTCGGAAACTTCCCGCTACAGAGAGAAGAATCTTCAAAGGCTGGAAGAACAGTCGACAATGCAGTTGCAAATGAAAATACTGCGGGATTCGTTGAAGAAAAGGTTAACGTTGGAGAAATGCAAGAAGCCTGACTCGTTGAAGTCTCTTGCAGAGTTTGGGAAGAACGTCGCTCCTATCATTGATATTGCCAAAAGAGTCTATGACATGTATAAACCAAAGGGTAAGTCTGCAGAAAACTGCGATTATAAAATACCCCTCCACTTTTGAATGTGTATTTCGAAACACAAATCCAGCCCAAGAGTTCCCTAAAAACGTTTTGACCGAAAGTTTAAATGTCGTATTTGTAATGAATTAGTTAATCAGGTCAGTGGCGTAGCCAGGGGGGAGCTGTGTGAGCCGCGGCTCCCCCCTTTTGATATAAAACAACAGTCATGTAACTACAAAACTGATGCAATATGAATTGTATCAGGAAATAAACTGTAAACAGTGTATTCAATCTACTGAGTGTATGCATTTTGAGTATCTATGTGACGTTTGCGTGTTTCGAGTATTTTATATGACGTTTTTTAACCTTTAGAGTCTGTAAAATCTTCCTCCAAAAGCCAGGAAATGGCATTTCAGCGACTCTCGATTTCAAAATTTCCCGGGGGAGCATGTCCCCGGACCCCCCTTTCACAGTCCTGGCTACGCCACTGAAACAAGTGGTTATAAAGAACAAGGCAATTGTGTATTTAATGAACTTTTAGTAATTTCAAAACCTGGAAGGACAACTGACTTGTTATGTATATTCTTTCCTATAGCTCAAAGTGCTACCGAAGCCGATTCCTCTGGATCATCTACTGGTCTGAACGCTAGCTTTTTTGACAATCCTGAGACCTTACTATTTTCCCTAGCTTCAGAATTGATGCTGAAATGTGCGCGGAATCCAGAAATGATTACAGCAATCGTAAACGGAATCTTTCCTCATTCAGAAGACGATTGACTTCGACACGACAGAGAGCCCGTTTACACTAGGGCAAAAGTTTTCGGATTCCTGACGAATCCGGAACGTTTTAGTACCGGATTCGTTTTGCCATTTACACACAAAAGAATGAATCCGGAATAAAAACGCTCCAGTTTGATCACGTATCTGGAGATTTCGAATCCGGAAAAAATGTAGAAACTTCGTATCCCAATACTTTTGATCAATCTGAGACAATACGTAGTTTGAACGGTTATTCCGATGAATTCGGATGCTCTTCCGCTCGTAGTCATGTGAGGTTGCGGTGGAACCAACATGGTCAACATATTAACTGAATTAAAGGAATTCCGAGGTTAGTGTAAAGGGTCGAATCTGCGAATACTGTTGTAGTGTAAACGCCTAACGAATCCGAATACTCGGTACGAGGCGAATCCGGAAACATTTACGATCCGGAAACTTTTGCTCTAGTATAAACGTTGTCTGAAACAGTGACCTTATACTTTACAAATAACGTGTCCGGCGCGCGATACTGTACCAAGGGAGCAGGTCAGACTGACCTGTGTTTCTTCTTCTTTGTTCGGAGTTCCTTCATATATATTCAACCATTTTGAATAATGCGGTATATATTATTAGCGTATCGCAGGCGCGCGTTACGGGGCCGCCCGAGGGTTTCGACCGTTATTTAATTTTCGGGACGCGCTCGGGTTTCCTTCGGCCCCGTAACCCGCGCCTGCGATACGCTAATGACATATACCGCATTATTCAAAATGGCTGAATATAAATAAAGGAACTCCAAACGAAGAAGCAGACTGTACATGTTATTCATGTTTTTAAAGTTTTTCCCCACAGGGAAAGGGGTATTAATAGACGTAGAGTTTTGTTTTTGTCCCGGGGGGCTGAATTGCTGGACGGGGGCTTTTTAAGAATTTTCCGTGCGGGGGGTTTACCAAAAGGGACTCTTCTAGGGGGTCCCGGGGGCATGCTCCCCCGGAAATTTTTGAAATTTAGAGTCTTGGAAATAGCATTTCCTGCATTCTGAGGGGTGATTTTTAAGAACACTGAAGGTCATGAAATGTCATAAAAAGTAGTTAAAATACAACACATTTCAACAATTTTTCGATGTTGTGTTTGGGTGCTTGTGGCTGACATGAATGAGGCTGTAACAGTTACTTTAGCCTAACGAATAACCTATGATTTGTGAATGGTGATTGATGAGTCAGTTGCTGCAACATTTCTGGGGGGCTCAGCCTCCCCATTAAGATTTCTCGGGGGGCTAAAGCCCCTCAGCTCCCCCCTCCCTACTCTACGCCTATGCCAGGCCTAATTATTGTCGGCTGTGTACATAGTCAAACGAAGCCTTATAGCGGGCTATGCGTCATTATGTACATAAACAACCAGAGCCCTAACCTCCTCACCAAAGAATTTGCAAGCATACCGAACTTTGAACGAGCACATATCATGAGGCGGACTGCCGCAGGCATTTCATTAGAAGCGGGCAACTGGCGAACTCCGGCAGCTACTTTCAAGGTCACGGCCGCCTACTTTTAGAATTTCATATATGAATTTATATGTTCACTTGATGAGTTTAGCCGTCTACTTCTTCAATTGAGTCTGCTACTTTCAAAATTAATGAAACCTCTGGACTCACTGGGCCACCGGGATACCGGGAAATTTCCAGGTGCACCCCCTGGTTTTAACAAAATACTGCTCATAACGTGAACATTATGAAATACAGTTGTTACTAGTTACATTGCTAGACTAGTAGTCGTAAACTCTAAACAGGATGATATACGATATGTATTTTCTAAACTACTTACTCGGCATGTAATTGTGTTATCTTTTCTTTGTTATTCACTCTTCATAAGATGTAACCATATGTAATTTTTCGAGTATATCATAAATTTTGTAACTCTAAGACTTAGTTATGTAATGTAATGTAATGTAATGTAATGTAATGTAATGTAATGTAATGTAATGTAATGTAATGTAATGTAATGTAATGTAATGTAATGTAATGTAATGTAATGTAATGTAATGTAATGTAATGTAATGTAATGTAATGTAATGTAATGTAATGTAATGTAATGTAATGTAATGTAATGTAATGTAATGTAATGTAATGTAATGTAATGTAATGTAATGTAATGTAATGTAATGTAATGTAATGTAATGTAATGTAATGTAATGTAATGTAATGTAATGTAATGTAATTCGCACGATCGTATTTTGAACGAGCTTTATTAGCTCATAGGCGAAACGTGATTAAATAAATTTTTCTATTCTATTCTATTCTATTCTATTCTATTCTATTCTATTCTATTCTATTCTATTCTATTCTATTCTATTCTATTCTATTCTATTCTATTCTATTCTATTCTATTCTATTCTATTCTATTCTATTCTATTCTATTCTATTCTATTCTATTCTATTCTATTCTATTCTATTCTATTCTATTCTATTCTATTCTATTCTATTCTATTCTATTCTATTCTATTCTAGTCTTAGTTGAATCGTGGAACAGTGATCCACTCGTGACATAAATATATACTCGTATAGTATATTAAACAATTATTGAATGAGGTTGAGCATGATATCGAGAATTATCAAGGACGAGGTTTGTGTTATCCACCGAAGCCGAACCGAATCCAATAATTGTTTTATTATATATTCAAAAACAAGAAGCAAAGAACAACACCATTTTGTTTACTCTTCAAAAATATTTAGATTTGGCGGGATTTTTAGCAAGCTGCCGACCGCGCTGGGGGCTTGGGTTCGACAGCATACAATAATACCCTGTTTTGGATCGAAGTTCGATCCAAAACAAGGTATTATTGCACGCTGATCACGTCAGCAGCTGAACTAACGCATCAGCTTCCAGATACGGAGAATTAGCGGGGGCGTTTTGGCCAATCACGAACGAGAATAAAGTTTGAATATATAATAAAATATATTATTGGCCATTAAATGTTTTGTTACAAAAAATATGGGCATTCACAAAACATAAATCGTGCTTATTTCAGAAACTCAAAAATTCAAAAGTTTCCTAGAGGCTGGAACGGCCTGGACCCTTAGAACAATTCAGGCTTTGCACTCGGCCATGCAGGCGTCCCTTTCATCTAATTTCCCGGTAACTTTTCTGCTGGCACGTATGTTTACACGGTTTTTCCAGACATCGATTTGCACGCAGTAGCGCGTAAGCAGGTGGAAACACACAAATTTTGAAACATTTGCCCGTTATTGCGGTGTAAAACCCGAATATTGCCTGAGTAAATTATATATATGTTAAAAGTTTTGCGGGAAATTTAGGGTCGTTATACGAGAAGAGATAAGACATTGGCCTACGTATATTAAAGACGCGTCTTGACTCATTAGCATTCGGTACTTTTTGAACAAACCGCAGTATTTCAAAAAATGATGAAATCAGTGTTTTATCATACAATGTAACCTTAATCCTTTATCGGCTATAGCCACTCCATTGACGAGTAAAATCGTCTGGCGTTAGCCAGAGTAAAATAATAAAGACACTAAAGACATCGTTGGGTGATAAAGGGTTTAAAATGCATATGAAACGAAAATTAAGCCCTGTTTACACGGTCAAAATTTAAGCGGGATCTGAGCCACATCTGACTTTAAGCCGGGGCTTGAAACAGATCGGCGTAAATTAATCGCGATTAGTTTGCACCACCTCAAGGAGGTGGATTAAACTGAGCACGATCAGTTAATCGCGCTCAACTTGGCCGTGTAAACGCAACGGGATTGAAAAACGCTTGCTAATAATAATTTAATACGATAAAATGCATTTTTTGCCCTGCTGTAGAAGCTTCCATCTCGCTATTCTTTGTTCCTTTGTTTGTTTGTTTGTTTGTTTGTTTGTTTGTTTGTTTGTTTGTTTGTTTGTTTGTTTGTTCGTTCGTTCGTTTTTTGTTTGTTTGTTTGTTTGTTTGTTTGTTTGTTTGTTTGTTTGTTTGTTTGTTCGTTCGTTCGTTTTTTGTTTGTTTGTTTGTTTGTTTGTTTGTTTGTTTGTTTGTTTGTTTGTTTGTTTGTTTGTTTGTTTGTTTGTTTGTTTGTTTGTTTGTTTGTTTGTTTGTTTGTTTGTTTGTTTGTTTGTTTGTTTGTTTGTTTGTTTGTTTGTTTGTTTGTTTGTTTGTTTGTTTGTTTGTTTGTTTGTTTGTTTGTTTGTTTGTTTGTTTGTTTGTTTGTTTGTTTGTTTGTTTGTTTGTTTGTTTGTTTGTTTGTTTGTTTGTTTGTTTGTTTGTTTGTTTGTTTGTTTGTTTGTTTGTTTGTTTGTTTGTTTGTTTGTTTGTTTGTTTGTTTGTTTGTTTGTTTGTTTGTTTGTTTGTTTGTTTGTTTGTTTGTTTGTTTGTTTGTTTGTTTGTTTGTTTGTTTGTTTGTTTGTTTGTTTGTTTGTTTGTTTGTTTGTTTGTTTGTTTGTTTGTTTGTTTGTTTGTTTGTTTGTTTGTTTTAGCTATTACTCTTTCTCGTGTACCAATGTCTTCCGTTGTTCTTTAACGCACGCTACCCATACGAAGCTTCCAAAACCAAAAATATAGCTCGTCCACCATGTTGAATAATGTTGTACTTTTTTTATAAGGGATTATTAAATTACCGTGTAAACGCACCAAGGTGGCGCATTTTAAGCACGCTTAACTTAAGCGTGCTTAAAAACGGCTTAAAGTTTGTCTTATTTGAAAGAACACTTAAAATGATAACATATTTTGCAGTTTTTTGTTTCCTTGCTTCGTTCTTGAGATATTTCAGTTTGTTTCATGTAATAAGTCGCATGTTGCGACGTCACACGTGCATAACGAAAGACGTTATATATCTTTGCTATTGTCAAATATAATCACTTGAACATCTACCTGTTTAGTGTTCTGGGCGAAACACACGCACATGCTTCCCTCGAATTATTTTGGTTTCACAATAGCAAAGATATATAACTTTTTTCAACAACTCTTTAAGCTTTGCTTGCCATAGGAACCAAATTTGTCAACATGTGATGTTAAAATGTTTAACTTGCATATCAAACAAACTGAAATATCTCAAGAACGAAGCAAGGAAACGAAAAACTTCCAAAGATGTTACTCTATCATTTTAAGTGTTCTTTCAAAAAAGCAAACTTATTTTCCGTTTCATAGCCACTTTAAATAGTGACATTGTTTTGACAGTAAGAAACCCAAAACAAACACAATATAGTGCCGTGGAAATCATGCTTAAACTTTAATAATTAAAACCACTGCATCTAGCTTCTTCGTCTGACGTCTATGACATTACTGGTCTTAATTAACTACTCGGTATCTTTGATTTTATCTTCTTGTTATGACTCGCGTATATATTATCAAATCTAAAATATATTTTTTCTATGTAGATTGCAGATAAGCTTTAATAATTCTATATTTGTCAGTTCCCTCCTCCAGGGGAGTTTTTCTTTTTTTCATTTAGTTTTTTTTAGCCCTTTCTCGAAAAGGTGTTTTTTATAAAACATTTGATATAATTAGAAACGAGATTTTAAATCGAAATGGTTTATTTTGGGGCTCGTGTGAATATTAAGCAGAGCTGTGTTATTTTGCCGTCAGGAAGTCTGGCTCCTTGCCATCTGCCATTCAGTCAAAGGCTTGAGAGTTGAGACTAGACTCAATTCATCGATGTTTGACTTTATAATAATTAACGAAATATAAAAAAATGGTAAAAAAGTTTATATAAATAAATTGGATCAGATTGGGAAAACGTCATAGCTTATCTGTCTATGCTAATGAGGGCGCACGTGTGCAATAAAGTAAGCTTTGCAAAATTCTGTTAAAGCAGACTGATGTAATTTTCACGCACAGAGCAACAGAGATATCGTATAAGTTAACAGAGAGAAAGAGAATATAAGTCAAAATATGATTACCTTGGGGAGTAACCAGCAATATTCAAAGCATCTACTCGCCTTCTTGGTCTTCTTCAATTTTATGACTGTAATTCTACCCCAGCATGTGGTGAGTTAAAAATCACTGTTTTACCACCGGCCATACATGTGTAATTAGTGTACAAACAATATACTTACTACAAAGAACAAGACGCCTGCTTAGGCGTTCACTCGGGCTTACTGATGAGCGCTAGCGATTGCTGTAAAACTTTGCATAGCCATGCACAGGACAGCGCGCATAAGCGTTTGCTAATGATGTAACTTTTGGACGCAATGTAGTTATGCAAAGTGTGAACCGCACTGCGACTCTGAAAGCTATTTTGATTGTACTGTTAATAGAGGTACTTTTAATTTTCAACTTGCTAGTATTAAATGACAAATCGAACGATGTCGATATGTTGTATGAAGAGCGGTGCATATTAAAGCGTTCGCTGATGCATGTAAACAAGTCCGTTTTCCCGAATAACAACGGCGATAGACAAAAACCACAGTGCTGGTTCGGCACATTCAGTCAATAATTTCGATATAGAATTTATTTATATCGAGCAAACAGAAAAGATTTATAAAAACTTTTGAAACACGTTTCCAAAGCGTTGCCAAATGTAATACGACGCCTACATGAAATCTAAACATGCAAACAGTTCAACACCACAACACATTCATATTTTGAATTATTCAGTGTATTTAATACTTGCGTTTTGTAGTTGTTGGACTATAAGCAGCAAGCAGACTGTTATTTATAGTAAATAGTATGTATACGTTTTTTGATGTACTATGGCGTTTGCTTCAGGTCAAGCTTCCTTTAATCTGCTTTTATAATATGTATTTATATAAAATCCACTGATGTAAATGATGTTTGAACACATCAACTCCCGTGTCTTTCGCAACTCGTCCATTCTCTCTTCGTGAACAAACCTTTCTGTTTGTTATCCATATTTTGCAAATTTTGCTTAATATATGCTTGATCAGTGATGTGCTGGACACAACCACAGAATACTAGAATAGGCATGACTTTTCGACCAATTTTCGAAGTGATCGAAGACCCGAAGCCTAGGCTCCATATATGGGAAGTATTGCGCAATAATTGCACTTTCGTGACTCCCCCCCCCCCCCCCCCCCCAAAAAAAAAGGAAGAAACAGAAAACAGAGCCGAAACCTAGACTCGGCCTACCACAGTAGCCCGAGTAACAAGTCTTACTGAGCTTTATACATGCAATAACGTTAACTATGATAAATGTGTTGTTTCTACAAAAGTTTTACCTTTAATACACCGTTACCACGCAATTCAGCTTAAGATCAACTCTTTTATGCGTATGACTGACTATACACTGAATATTAAAGGACAAAACCTTGCAGTTCTTTTAAGAATTTTCCGCTAATTTTGCATTCTCCGAGCTTTGTTTCTTTCCATGGGTGACATCAAAAGCCATGCAGCTATTTGGTGACGTTATGCATGCAAGATCAACTACATACACAAAACACTTCAACATTCTCACTTCTATAGTCTCTACACATTCTTAATTCAATTTAATTTGCTTTAGGTATAGTCGATTGGACACGTATATATATATATGGGTTTTTGTTTACGCAGTTTTTGAAAACGGTATTTCTGTGTTGATGGCAAAAACCGGCAGCAAAAATGTTTGCCTTGCTTTTTCAAACATCCGGCGTGTGACAGAAAGGTGACGCCAAGAGTATAGATAGATAAATAAATGAGATGGTAAACAAGATAAGTCATTTGTTATTTTCATATAAACACTTAGGGTTGAGCAAACAAAATGTTTGGGATAGATAGAAATCTCCCGGCATTGAGTATATATAGTGAGAAAAAATCAATGTGGTTGTAAAAAGCGAAATTAAATTGCAGGACCCTCTGATAGAAAATAATAGAAGAACTTGGCAAAATTGAAACGAAAACAAAAGTTCTTTTGGTAGAAATAGAGTTGGCATATAGTTTTAAAATAATTTGACGCGCGCTTTTGCCGTTTGTCAAAACTAAAATATTATTTAGTCGTAATGTTATTAACTTCTTAGTTAACCGAAAGTACGGTCATTACAAGAAAATATCACAGACAGTGGTCTGGTGTACATAACAGATCGAGGTCTGATATTTCCGTAATGACCAAGCAGTTGAAGTTTTTAATAAGTTTATTAGATGAGTAAAAATATATAGTGTGACTGCATGCTGTGACATAAACTCATCATTTTCAATGTTGTCGTTTCGTTGTTATTTAGTTTTGTGATCGCAAAACTAATTTTCTGATTGCTCATCGTCTGACTCGTACATTCATGAGTACTATGTCTAGAGATATTTTTCATCTGGTGCTGGGGTCACGGTGCATACATCAAATACAGATATTCAATGTCCGGAAAAGCGTTGTCTTTTGAGTATGTTATGAAGTTTTTGGACCTTTAGAATTCTGTAAATCCTCGTGGCAACAATGTCTAAATATGGACGTTGTAATATTATGCGATAATGCTTGGACGTATAAAAGGATACATTTGTCATGAATCTATTCTTATACGACCGAGAATTGTTGCTTTTACCAATATGACAACGATCATATTTAGACATTGTTGCCACGAAAGTGTTTATAAAGAAAAAAATACCGCATTGTGTCTCAACACTGCGCAATCGCCCTTTTAATGGTGCTTATTACCCTGGATAAACCACAATGCATTGCGAATTCAAGATGGCGCCGCTATTGGTGAAAAGGTCTATTTCAGAGGAAGTAACTTGTGCCATATAGTAAAATGCAGTATACCTGCGAACGTTTTTGAAGAACGTTTATTTCACTAAATGAAGGTTTTATTTTTCTCACTAGAATACCTCGGTTCCAGACGACCATATTAAAAGTACGTCCCGTCCAAGAAACATTAGCCATGAGCTAACAATTGGTTTCAAAGTTAATGTGTACATCATCACGGCAATGAGTGCTTTTGGGATAATCCTGAATGGAGTCCTTTTAGTCGTATTTGCTGTCGATCCTCTAGATTGTTTACATAACATCTCATCACGCCTTATCATCAATCTCAGCATCGCTGATTTACTATCAGCCACAATGATACTCTTATGGTCAGGTCATATCTGGGGTTACCCGCAGCTTTCTGACACTCTGGCCAACGTTATCTTCTCAGTTATTTGGCTTGGTTACACAGTCTCGTTCCTTACCATAGCTTTGCTGTCGTGCGAGCGATTTATTGCCATAAAGTACACGTGGTCGGTACACACCATCGTCACCAAGCAACGAACAATGTATGCTATCGCCATCGTATGGCTGCTATCGTGCTCCGCTTTTATTAATTTGGATGATGAGTATCAGACTCCTTACATGATATCCCTGTCGATTATTTTCATATTTTCAAACTCCGTAGCAGTTTGGTTTTATTACAGATTGTGGCACATTCGTTATACACAAACTCTAAAGCATGTTGCCACTGCTTTCAAACGTGATCATGAAATGAGACTAACTATAGTAGTTTTTGTTCTTGTCGTTATTCTCCTTATTACTTCGTTGCCACTCTTAATGCTTTATCAAATAATTTACTTTATATCAAAGTTCTGTGGAGAAGAATGCCTTGGAGAGACAATCCGCAGCCTTCCAATTCAACTTTTTCCCATCTTCATACTCAACTTCATTTTAAACCCGTTTATCTACGGTTGGAGGTTACCAAAGTACAGACGCTCATTCTACTTGGTCTGTTACAGGGTATTTCTCTGTAGTTTTCCAAAACCCAGGCAAAACATAATTGTTTCTAACATTAAACCTGATCGTACATCGAGTGTAACTCTTACTAAGTTCAACAGCACCTCGTTTACATCTATACAAGCACCGTAGCAATCTCCATATACATGTAGCCATTCTGACCATATCCTGTCAAATATGTTTGTCTTTTTGACAATCACCAGAAATTAGGGTTATTTGTGCCGCTGCTCTCGGTCAGCGGCTATATTCGCCTAATAATAATATCATTATGTAGCAATAGACGAACCAGGCGGAAAGCGTAATCTTGTCAGGAATATTAAAGCCCAGCATATAATTTTAAAAAGCCCCATATTGAAAGAGACATGAGTTATTTCAAATTTTTATTAAAACTAACGTTTCGTTGCTAATCCTGCAACATCTTCAGAGTGAATAATTATTTACAAGGTTATCTCGACTTATATGCTAATATATTTACAATAACAGGAAATGAGTAACTGAGAGAGGGGTGGAAGTGACAGTTAATAAATTACTTCACACTGTAATTTATTAACTGTCACTTCCACCCCTCTCTCAGTTACTCATTTCCTGTTATTGTAAATATATTAGCATATAAGTCGAGATAACCTTGTAAATAATTATTCACTCTGAAGATGTTGCAGGATTAGCAACGAAACGTTAGTTTTAATAAAAATTTGAAATAACTCATGTCTCTTTCAATATGGGGCTTTTTAAAATTATATGCTGGGCTTTAATATTCCTGACAATATCATTATGTATTCTAGAATTTCTAATGTGTGTGATTCTACTGTATACATGGATCGCGAATGGTCGACTGCGCATCAGAATGATGCGTTCTGAGTCGGGATAAAACTTATTTCAATTTATAATTATAACATTAGGCTGAGGAATTCAGTACAATGAGTTCAGAACTTATGTAAATGAAAATGCAAATGAAAACTGCAGCTTTAGCCTGATGTTATAAAGTTAATTAAGTTTTATCCCAACTCAGAACGCGTCATTCTGATGCGCAGTCGAGATTCGCGATCCATGTATTCTAGTGTTTTTCATTATTCAGGTCATTGAGTTCTTTAGAATTTGCCTAAATCGTGCATGTATGTATATATAAACAACCTGTAAACGACCACAAGGAATGTGAAATCAAGCAAGTTCAAACGCTTTTGGAAGTACTGTGCTAAGGACAAATGAGGACTTTTATGTGCTCTCGAAGTATACTGACTGACTCATGCCGAATGCAACGCGAGCCGGGCACTTCGCATCGCCCGTAACGTTGTTGGTCAATTTGGCCAATTTCTAGTACCTGTTTGCAAAGATACTTTCATAATACAAAGCTAAAGGAAAATTTGAAGGAATTTTTCTCGTATATTACCTCATTTTTATATACGAAAGAAGGTTAGTGGTTATCTACTGGTATAGGGCAGCGGATACATAAACCACCATTTTGAATCGGTCAGTTTCTGTCAGTCATTGATATAGGGCACCCATGCACAATCCCCAGTCAAGGGCTGGACAATTTAAGTATTGATGTGATTGCTTGTACTACTTTTTATTTCTATCGCTTTTGACTTTCTTGATTGTTATATTTCCTACAAAGATCGCTTTTTTAAGCTCTTGAAAAAATGACGTAATGGAAGTGTCAAATTTCCTTAACAATAAGATTTACAGTAAAGATGATGTTCTATGTTGTTGGTGTGATGAGCTGATCACTCATGATTTGCTGTATTTTTACAAATTCCTGGCCTTTTCTGACATAACATTACACACAAACTATGACGTCATACAGGTTATGCCGTCATATACAGACTATAACGTCATAAAGCTACACTCAATTTTTTTGCTGGATCCGCCCCTGAAGGCCTGGCCAAACGCTTTCAACATCACACTCAACATCATTCAACATTGTTGAACGATGTTGAATAATGTTGAAAGCACGAGTGGCCAAATGAACTCAACATCGTTCAACATTCAATGAATGACAATTAATTGAGCGCGGGCTACCACAAAAGCTGGAATCGACAATGATCCCGCATGGCGCATGTCTCTGTTCAACAAAGTTGAATGAAATGTGGCCAAATGCGTTCAACACCTTTCAACATTTTGAGAACAATAGAAATGTTGAACGCGTGTTGAACGAAAATTTGAACATGTTCAAATTTCGTTCAACATCATTCAACACCATTCAACAACGTTCGCAAACTCATTAATAATTCATGAACCAAAAACAATTTAAGAAATTAGTGTTTAATTAGTGTTTTGAAACCGGAGGAAGATCCATCTAGCTGATCACGTGATGACGTTTGAAATATTTAGGACTTTGAAATTTTCCTAGGACTTTTGAAATATTTAAAAGTCCTCGGACTTTGAAAATATGTAAATTACTATGTTTGAGAAGTCAGTTCAAACACTCGACGTCGGACTTTACCAGGTTTTCAAAGCCCTCGTGCATTAAAAATGCTCGCCTTCGGCTCCCCTTTTCAATAGGCACTCGGACTTTGAAATCCCGGTAAAATCCTCCGTCTCGTATGTGAACTATTACTTCAACATCATTCAGAAGGGCCAAACGTTTTCAACATGTTGAATTCAACAAGGTTGAACGATGTTGAATGAAATGTTGAAAGCGTTTGGCCAGGCCTTTATTATATATAGGTCAGTGCATTTGGCATTCTGCAAATGACTATTTTTGTTGAAATTCTAATCTATACAAACTTCAAAATTAAAGCTACACATTAATTAACGCACGGTGACGACGTCTTCTTTGATCTGTTACAGTACACACACGGAAAAAGTGTTATATTTTCCTTATACAATAATTAGAGCGTGGTAAAGGGTATTTTCATGACCGTGAATTGTCAATATATTTACTTGTGAAATGCGAAATGCTAGATTTTTGTGTCGTGAATCGTGATTTACATTTTTCAGCCGCCGTGAGCCGTGTTTGTCGAAAATATAAATGTCTATTAAATGTACCGTACCGAAAAAGATGGCGACTTGTACATTCACAATCCTTTGCGTGCAGTAACTTTGTTTCTTGCAGAATTATAGGGAGATATGATTTTAAAACGATCAACTTTGGTAGGAATGAAGTTCTTGCTTACTTAATCCATCTTAGCGTGATAAAGGTCACATCTTAGGTCGCAAATTATTGTGGTTAAATGTACCGCCGTCATCTTTTTCGGCATTGATTATATATATTAACATTGAGGATTTCGTGACCAAATGCTCTGCAAGCTTCCACCCACACAATTTGTGTTATTCTTAGGGGGGGAGGGGGGCTTTACACGAGCCCGGGTTGAGTGCCAGCCCGGGTCAGCTCGCCATCCCTGGATATTCTTTTTTCGTGTTTACATGAACCCGGGTTGGCTGCTTTTTTTCCCAACGCGGATCAGCTTTTCCCAACGCGGGTCAGCTTTTCCCAACGCGGGTCAGCTTTTCCCAACCCGGGTCAGCTTTTCTCAACACAAATTATCATATTGCTAACACTTTACACGAGCCCCGGTCAAGTCAACCCGTGTTTACATGAAGGAATTGACCAAAGTTCCGCACTGTCGCACCTCTCCAACCCGGGTCGACCCGGGTCTTGAAAAGGGTCACCCGGCAAGACGGGTTGACCCGGCTATCGTGTAAACGCTAACAGGGGTTTATTCGTAGACGGGTTGACCCGGGTTGGCGAGCTAACCCGGGTTGGCTCTCAACGGAACCCACGTGCTCGTGTAAAGGTCCTCTATGTTTCTATGGAGAACTATGGTGAACGTGTGCTGTTAGCGCGCTACCTCTCACCAAAAAGTTAAGCCCGGTTAGACGGGGTTAGTATATATATACTTGGATGGGTGACCGCTTGGGAACCGTTGTCGGGTTTGGACTCATGTGAGTAGAGTTGTAGTTGATCTCTCCTGTGCTTCGAGGGTTTTTCACCAGGTTCTTCGGTTTTCCTCCCTCCATAAAATCAACACCTAACATCTCAGCTGTGATCCGTGGTCTGAACTGTGTCGTATGGCGGCTGCCTGGAGCGCCTTTGGTATGCCTCGACACGGCCACGTTGATCTGCGTCCTTCGCAATTCAGCCGCTGCCTGCAAGTAAGGATGATTAGCCCCCCAGTGGATTCTTTATCCTTAACTTGGCTCACGCAATTGATTAGGATCTCACTGTGGTGTTAAAACTCGCATAAACTAAATTTACGAAGAAGAATTGATTTACTTTAGATGTAAACAAATCCTAGAGCTTCCTAACCCTAATTCAAATCTCCTTTTGTGGCTAAGGAAAGAATTTCGTGACACGAGTCAGCCTTATATGCAAACAGCCTCTAAAAATACGTTTTGTTTAAAACTAGAAGCAAATTTAGAATGACGAGAAAAATTACTGTTGTTTCTATTATTTGAAATTCTTGTCCTGAAAACAAGATGTACAATTTCAAAAGCAAATTAGGATTTTTAAAACGATACAGCTCTATTAAATATTTTTCGGAAAGAATGAAAAACATAAAACATTTTGCATTAAATTAAGGAAATAAAATTTTAAACCTATACTACTATATTATTTTTGGATTAAAATATTAAGGCAAAAAGCAGGAAAACAACGCTTTAGATATCATCGATAAATCTAACCTACACAAACAAAAGCGGTTTATTTCTTTTCAAAAAAAAATAATCTAGAAAAAAATCTTAACGAAAAAAACCCCACTTCATTAGATAAAAATATATTTGTATGTTTTTAGTGTTTTCAGCTGTTGAGTAATTGGTAAAGGTTTTTCCAACTGCACGGGTTGCAGTGGCTCAATGGTGAGAGCGTCCAGCAGGCATTCGGAAGGTCGTGGCTTGGAGCATACTTATGTCCAGCTGGCGTTTCCGACACATCTCCGACGATCCACGAAATCTCCGATCTCCGTGAGAACCCTGCAGCTCAGAATTTTTCTCAGAGTTTAAGTTAAGACAGCTGGTACTGCAAAAAGCATACGAAAATATATTTTGTGTTTAGTTTTTCATCAGTTTTGATATACATACAGCGGGATACATTTTTGACATTCTTAATAAAGTCTATTAAAATTTGAGACAAATTGTGCAAGACTTATAAATTATCATATTTAACAGACAGTAGGTACACGTATGAGATAATTTATGCATGGAGGACGTACAGAACACCTGCTTTTCACCCACTTATCTTTTAAGCAACCAATAAGGGAAAGAAAGAAGAAAGATAAAAGGTTTCTGATTGGATGACGTATTACAGCCAACCAATCAATGACGATTGATTGTTCATTTAAAAGATCCTGTACGTCAAGGATTGCGATAAGCAAACCCGATTTGAATTTTTTGCCATTAAATTGCATTAAAACAAGCCGCTACGAGGTTAACTGACATACAAAATCATCGTTACGTGGGGAGAAGACACCGAAGATTTTTAACGAGCACAGAGCAAATTTTTAACGTGGACTAAAATGAATTTCAGTCTGCGATTTCTGTATTTCCTACTGGTTTTCCTCAACATTGGAAGTGCTGTCTTTCCTCAAAACCTTGTGAGTACGTTTTTTAGTATTGTAGTTTTAAATTAAAGGTTAAAAAATTCACTGTAAAGTTTAACCATTGCTTTTACACAAATATTTCGTTAATATTTTTCTCTGCATGGCTACGAGAAACAAGGAAGGGCTAAGGGTTTGAAAAACGCAATTGGCGGATTAAATTCTCACGGGGAAAAATATACATACATAATATACTTCACTTGAATAAGATTGTTCTCAGTTGGACATAATATACTAGTTTTTATTGCTATTTGTTGAAAGCAATCCGTGGTGAAAAAACAAAATAGATTGGACTTGATATACGTGTATAATTTTAGTACGATTCTGACCCTCTTTACCCTCTCAGCCCTGAATTTCTTTTTAGTATTTTACTCTGGCTAACGCCAGACGATTTTACTCGTAATTGGAAGGCCGCTAGGGTTGAAAGGATTAGAAATCTACGCTGTTCAATAATTTCGGCAGTAGTCCAATCTTACTATATTTCGATTTGTATTTCAACACTGCATGCCAACGCAACACACTACTTAATTTATTTCACTGTTCTATGAACTATGTTTCAATATATACTATATCCAAGATTATTACCCTATTGAACAATGAATATCGTCGGGTATATATAGGGGGTCCTTATAACAACATTATAACCCTTAGTTAAATACAGAGAATGAAATATTAATATTCGCATACTGAAAGTAAACTTTATAGCAGTCAAAGTTATATAAATTAAAGTTTTAATTTCTGTTTTAATATTAAAATATAGCTATCTTCTTTTAGCACGTCATATAGCTATATTCCATGCACTATCTGTTGCTCTGTTTATAGCCGAAGTTGGCGGAAGAGTTATTAAGGTTTAAAAAGGTTTAAACAAATATTTTGTCCATATAGTTATAAATAGTTTGTACAATAAAAGAAAAAGAGTGCCACAAAACATTAGCGCAATTATATCTCTATAAAGTGAATAGTGCCTTTCGCGCCCTGATCTGATTGGCTTTTCAAATCTCTGAATATCCTCCGCTATTCACCTGCGGCCAAAACAAATAGCGGCCAGTTTTGTTTTGTTTATAATGAAGCAAACGATTTTGTTGATAAACAAGGCTGATAGTGGAATAACAAGAAAAATCGAGTAAAAAGTGTCTATAGTCTTTTTTAAAAACTTTTCTAGAATTAATATATCGAAAAGTATAGTAAGAGCTGTTTTGTCGATAAATATCAAGTACACCAACGAAAAAGAAAGAAGAATTATTTCATTTCTGTGATATATATGCTAAAGACAATTATTCACTTCAATGTCGGTGAATAGCATGCATATATATACTGAACTTGATAAATATCAAGTGCTATGATTCATCTCTAGTTCGGTTAAGATGCTGTTACACGATGCGATTTTTCTTGCAACTTGCAACACATTTACATATGGAAACAAAAATCGCAAGTTGCAGGAAGGGTGTTACACGTTCAGCAACTTGCGATTTTTGTTGTAAGTTGCAGCAGCAACAGGGCAAAAATGACAAAAACGCAAGTTGCTACGGGGTGTTACACGGTGCAATTTTTTATGCAACCTACAACATTCAGTGATTTGTTGCAAGTTGCAAGAAAAATCGCATCGTGTAACAGCACATTTAATCCTTTAATAAAAGTAGCGTGCTGCGTAGGCAGCGTAGAAACAACAATCGAAATATAGTAAGGTTAGATATACTGCCGAAACAGAGAACGCAGGAGTCTAACGTTTCGAGCGAAGGCCCTTCGTCAGAGAGAAACGTCGCGTTTCTCTCTGACGAAGGGCCTTCGCTCGAAACGTTAGAAGAAACGTCACGTTTCTCTCTGACGAAGGGCCTTCGCTCGAAACGTTAGACTCCTTTAATCCTTTGTTGGCCAGATTTCTGGGAGCTTTCCCCTTGATGAGTAAAATCGTTTGGCGTGTCGGAGATAGCACATTGTCATTCTACTTAAGGGTTCAATTATAGAGATAATCGGATTTGTTTGATTTAGTTTAGTTATGACGCAAGCTGAAGTGAAGTTTTAGGTATAGCATTACTTATGGTGTGATTGTCATCGTGTGAGGTATAGTATGCGTTTTGGGTCTGAGATTCGGGTTTTACAATAAAGCGAAGTGAAATTCTATAGTGATTGTGATTGTGATTTGTTGGGCGACATCGAAAGGAGGCAATCCCCAACATAGTGGCACCTCCGACGACGGGATCTGGGATGGATCTGCTTTTGAAAGCAATAAATGCGAAACTTCAACTTTTAGAGATCAAGCGATCAAAGAGCCAAGCTGTTTTAGAAAAGGGAAATGTCGAAACGATCGAGCGCTATCGTGATATTTTGAAAGCCTTGGCAAAAGAAGTCGATGAGGATAAAGTTAAGATAGAACAAGAGAAACTGTCGAAAGACGAAAGCGCAGAAGAAGTGTCCGAGTGGGGCAGTGAAATCGAAGTGAAACTTGACCTTGTTGACGCCGAAGTTATGAATCTTAGCAAGTGGTTAAATGAAGGTAAACAACAAACGAGTATGGCTGGCAAGGAATCAAACGAGGCTCTCGTAAGGAAGGAGAGACAGCAACAACTCGATTTCGAAAGAGCTCAGCTTGAATTAAGATTCGAGTATGAGCTGAAAGCGGAAGAACTGAAAAAGCAACAAGTTCAAGGAGCGACCAAAGCGCCGAGCGCCAGCGCGAAGCTGCCCAAGTTGAAAATTACGGAGTTCGACGGGACGTTCGAACAATGGCTTCCTTTCTGGAACAAGTACAAGGCTGAGGTAGATTCGACAGATCTACCACCTGTAACCAAGTTCGCGTACTTAAAGGAGTTGGTGGAACCGAAAGTGCGCTCAAATATTGATGGTTTACCCTTTACCACGGAGGGATATGAGCGCGCCAAGAATATACTTCAGTCGGAATACGGGAAAGAATCTGAAATTATTCACGCTTACATCAACAATATAATGGGACTACCTACCATCACGGACTCGAGCCCGAAGAAAGTGGAAGATTTCTATAAAAAACTGCTGTACAATGTTCAGAGTTTAGAAACCCTTGGAAAGTTGCGTGACGTCTCCGGAAACGTCAGGGCAATTCTGGATAAACTGAAACTAGTGAAAGGAATCAAGGCCGAGCTAGTGAGAGGTCAAGAGGGATGGCAAGACTGGGATTTTGCTAAACTTCTTCAAGCCATCAAAAGATGGAGGGAAATCAATCCCGTAGAAGGAGACGAAGAGTCGAAGGTAGGAGATTCTCGACGTCGACAAGAGGGGAATTCGAAGCGCAGTGCGAGATCGTTTCAAACGCAGCAACAATCTCGGAAGTGTGTTTATTGCGATGGTTTGGATCACAAGGCCAGCGACTAGCTGCCAAAAGTGTATCACCGTCGACGAGCGAAAGAGAATTCTGGCGTCGAAACGCCTTTGTTTTAATTGCTCAAGGGAGAAACATCGAGCGTCTGATTGCAAAAGTCGTTCCGGATGTCTCAAGTGCGGACAACGTCATCACACCTCCATCTGCAACAACTCAGCCGCAAGGAATCCGTGTATGACAGCTCAACTCCCAAGGAATAACATCGTGATATATCCGGTGGTTGTTGTCAACGTGGGAGGTATCAAGTGCCGTGCTCTTTTGGATACCGGAGCCGGAGGTTCCTACGCTTCTGCATTCCTACTCGACCGAGTGGGTGTGCGTTCGCATCAAAGTCAAGTGCGTCGTATAGAAATGATGCTCGGTGCGCAAACCAAGAAAGTTCAACTCTACTCTGTGAACATAGCTAATGTGAAAGGTGATTTTAATCTACAAGTGGAAGTTACGCGCGTGGAGAAGTCCAAGTTGTTAGAGCTTGAAAATCCTCGGTATAAAAACATCCTCGAACGTTACGCTCACCTGAAGGGGATCAAGATGGATGACGATGATCTGAAAGGAACACTTCCTGTGCATCTGATACTCGGAGCCAACGAATACGCGAAGGTCAAAACAGAGAGTGTACCGCGAGTGGGCCGTCCTGGTGAACCTGTCGCTGAAAGGACTAAGTTTGGATGGACTATACTTTCTCCTGGTGAAGAAGCTGAAGTGTCTAATGCGCTGCTGACACAGACCTCGCAGCTGGATTATGAAGGGCTGTGCAAAATGGATGTTCTTAGTTTAAAGGATCCCTCCGCAGGAGACCAAGGAACGGTATACGATGAGTTTAAGGAACAGTTGACGAGAAGCTCTGATGGATGGTATGAAACGGGGCTGCCATGGAGAGGAAATCACTCGCCACTTCCGAACAACAAAGCTGGGAGCTTGCGTAGACTGAACAATCTTTTGCGCAAACTCGAGAAATCCGAGATGACCGCCGAATATCACAGCATCATACAAACCCAGCTAGATGAAGGTATCGTGGAACGAGTCTGTCACCCACCGGTGGGTCCTGAGTTCTATATTCCCCATAAACCAGTGGTCAAGCAAGCGGCGGAGAGTACGAAGCTTCGCATAGTCTACGATGCCTCGTCGCGAGCATTCGACAAGGCCCCGTCCCTGAATGATTGCCTTCATGCAGGTCCACCTCTACAGAACCAGCTATGGGGGGTTTTGGTTCGTACAAGGTTTAATCCAGTCGCTATCACGGGTGATCTGAAACAAGCCTTCCTTCAAGTCCGCATCCGGGAAGAGCATAGGGATGCTTTAAGATTTCACTGGATCGCCGACCTAGAGTCCAAGCGTGTGGAGATCCTACGGTTCACTCGGGCGCTGTTTGGACTGGCTCCTTCGCCATTTCTGCTGGGAGGAGTGGTCCAGCAGCATCTGGAGAGCTGTCGTGCCAGATATCCTGAGATGGTGAAAGAGATAAAGAAGAGCATGTATGTGGATGACCTAATCAGTGGTGGCCCCACAGTGGAAGCTGCTGGCAAAGTCAAGACCACTTCAACCGAGATCTTCGCTCAGGCTGCATTTGAACTGCACAAGTGGCATTCAAATGCGGTCGAATTGGAACCCCAGGACGGTGTTTCCAGCGGAGTAGCAGAGACCTACGCCAAGGAGCAATTGGGTGTACCGCAGTCAGGGGAAAGTGGCATTCTTGGGCTTGCATGGAACAAGAAGCAAGACACTATAACAGTTAAGTTTCCGAGAGAACGTGGTGAATCAACGAAAAGGGGTATTCTGAAGAAAGTTGCGAAGGTTTATGACCCGCTGGGACTAGCCTCACCTATGACCCTTGGTGGCAAGCTCTTGTACCGTGAAGCTTGTAATCTAAAGGTGGCGTGGGATGGGGAACTTCCGAACGATCTAGCGAGAAAGTGGTCACGGTGGGAGTGTGGATTACCAGAAGGAGTCGCTGGACCCAGAGCCATAGCCCAACATCGCGAGCCCATCATCAGTATCGATTTGCACTGTTTTGGCGATGCTAGTGGAAGAGGAGTATCTGCCGCGTTGTATGCCGTAGTTTCTCAACCATCAGGTCTAAGTGTTGGCCTTGTAGCAGCTAAAGCCAGGCTGGCTAAGCAAGGACTTAGCATTCCACGACTAGAGCTGGTGTCAGCTCATATGGCTGTAAATCAAATCGTAAATGCACGAGAAGCTTTGGAAGGATTTCCAGTCGACAAACTGTACTGTTGGCTCGACAGTACAGTCGCTCTCCACTGGATCGGTGGTTCTGGTGAGTACAAGCAGTTTGTGAACAACCGTGTTCACAAGATTCAGCAGCACCCAGAAGTGAAATGGCGACATGTTGGTACTCAAGAGAACCCTGCAGATCTGGGGAGTCGCAGTGGGAGTGTCGAGAAGGCAGAGCTGTGGTGGAAGGGACCCGAGTGGTTAACCAGTCCAAGTCGTTGGCCACCAGACATCGTGACTAGTCCAACAAACGAAAGTCAAGTGGAGGCTAAGTTGGTTCGAGAGCTCTTTGGCGTGGCACAAGTTGCAACTGACGAATTCGACGATTTGCTTGGGAAGTTCAGCCTCTGGAAGAGCCTCAGAGTCTCAGCATGGATCTTACGGTTTGTGAACAATGCACGATCTACCCAAGCTCAGAGAGTAACAGGACCTCTTACCACCGGAGAGATCGATCGACAAAAGCTGTTTTGGATGAAGCGTGCCCAGGAAAGCTGTACGGGAAATGAGAGATTTGAAGAAGACCGGATGCAACTGAATCTTCACGGAAACGAAAGCGGGCTGTTGGAGTGTAGAGGAAGAATCCAGGGAGAGTATCCGATTTACCTTCCCGACTACCACGCGTACACAGAGAAGTTAGTTGAAGAGGCGCATCTGGTCACGCTCCACGGGGGAGTGGGTCTAACTATGGCAAAGGTCTGGGAGCATCACTGGGTGCCAAGGCTGAGACGCCTGACGAAGAAAGTCGTGAAGACCTGCCCCGGATGTAAACGGTTTCAAGTCAAAGCCCTTGCAAGTCCACCACCTGGCAATCTTCCAAAGGATCGTACGGAAGGCGGGGCTGCTTTCAAGGTGCTGGGGGTCGACTATGCTGGGCCCCTGAGATACCGGAAAACGAAGAAGCAAGAAGGGAAAGCATGCATAGCTTTGTATGCTTGCAGCGTATCACGGGCTCTCTACCTTGAGTTGCTTCCAAATATGGAGACCACGGAGTTCCTGAGGAGTCCTGAGAAGATCTACTCGGACAATGGACGCACATTCGTTGGAGCGGCGAATTGGCTGAGAGCAGTAATGGACGACGAGCGACTCAACGACTTCTTGGCCCGTCATGGAATTAAGTGGCAATTCAATCTTAGCCGTGCACCTTGGTGGGGTGGGCAATTCGAGCGGTTAGTGGGCCTTGTGAAAAGATCTTTATCTAAGTCGATTGGAAATGGGTTGCTGACATGGGCGGAGCTGGAGGACGTTTTACTCGACGTGGAGGTGACCCTCAACAATCGTCCTCTCAGCTATGTAGAGGACGACGTCCAACTCCCGACCCTAACACCTTCCACCTTCCTATTCGATCAACCGAATATCCTACCCGAGTTGGAGCCTTACCACCCTGAAGCTGGAGAGACCTGAGAAAGCGCGCAAAGTACCTTAGTCGATGCAAGGACGCCGTTTGGAAACGATGGACGGGAGAGTACCTGAGGGGACTTCGGGAGCGACACAGTTTGAAGCACGACGGGCGGCCTATCAGAGTGAACGTTGGAGAGGTGGTGCTAATCAAGGGAGATGAGAAAGATCGCGGAAAATGGAGAATTGGCGTGATTGACCAGCTGATCGCTGGACGAGATGGTGTAGTGAGAGGCGTTAAATTGCGGGCGGGAAACTCGTATTTGGAGAGGCCGGTGCAACACCTTTACCCGTTGGAACTATCATGCGATCGGAGGATGAAAGTTGTACCAAAGGGTGTCCTCAACGCAAATGCTCCAGAGTTCAAACCAAAGCGTGCAGCTGCTGAAGTAGCCAGAGGTCGAATTGCAGAAATTACAGAAGACGAACTTGATTAAATAGTCAAAGGAACCTTTATTTACATTTACAATAACAAAGTTTTCCACTTTTAGACTTTTTAGGGACAAGAGAAAAACATTTGCCTTCTTAGTAGTCAAATGGGGGGAGTGTGTCGGAGATAGCACATTGTCATTCTACTTAAGGGTTCAATTATAGAGATAATCGGATTTGTTTGATTTAGTTTAGTTATGACGCAAGCTGAAGTGAAGTTTTAGGTATAGCATTACTTATGGTGTGATTGTGATCGTGTGAGATATAGTATACGTTTTGGGTCTGAGATTCGGGTTTTACAATAAAGCGAAGTGAAATTCTATAGTGATTGTGATTGTGATTTGTTGGGCGACATCGAAAGGAGGCAATCCCCAACAGGCGTAATCAGCCAGAGTAAAATTAATAAGTCAGTGCCAAAATAGGCAACTGTGGCAGAGTTAAAAAGTGGTTCTCTTTTGAAAATATTGTTGGCAATGTTTTTGCATAATCCTAAACGGATGTTATGGTAGTTGGTAATCGTGCAAAGTTTCATTTAAAATTTCGTTGAAGAAAAGGTGATACTTTACGTGTAAATTCGTATTTTGGAGCGCCGCCATTAAAGTGGCCGAGCTTGACGTCATAAGCCGTGTTTACACGGCCAAAATTTAAGCCGGATCTGAGCCACATCTGACTTTAAGCAGGTTTAAAATTTCCGTGTAAACAGATCGGCGTAAATTAATCGCGATTAGTTTGCACCACCTCAAGGAGGTAGATTAAACTGAGCACGATCAGTTAATCGCGCTTAACTTGTCCGTGTAAACGCAACGGGATTGAAAAACGCTTGCTACTAGGCATTGAGACTCCCTCTGTCGCCTTGTTCCGTAAATTAAAATGGATTCCTATCCAAAGTCTTATTAAAATGAGAAAGTTACTACTCGTGTTCAACTGTTTGCGAACGTCAATGCCTGTTGAAGTTCGTAATCTGTTCACATTTTCCCGAGATGCACATAAAGTTGATACGAGATCATCTTGCACTGATTTAAAACTACCGAAAGTAAAGTCTGAATTAGCCAAATCAAAACTCTCATACAGTGGAGCAATGCTTTTTAATTCATTGCCTACTGAGTTGAAAAGTATTAATGATTTCACTGTAATATCCTATATATTGAAACAATTTTTCCTCGAATTGAATTATAAAGTTGACCATTTAGAACAATTTTCATGTTCTTGTTGCAAACATCTTGTTGAATGTATCTGCTACTCTTAGGGTATTTTATTGTATTTAGTTAGTTGTAAAGTAGGAATGTTCAATAACATGCATGCATTAATGCATGCATGTTATTGAACATTCTTATTTTTATTATTTGTTAAAATATTTATTTATTTATCGCCTTTCCTTTGTATTTAGTTAGAGGGCCATTAGGAAGAATACTCTCTTGAGTAATAATGTTATTTACCCTCATGAAATAAAGTTTATTATTATTATATTATTATTATTATGCCATTAATACGATGTTATTAATACGATAAAATGCATTTTTTCCCCTGCTGTAGAAGCTTCCTATTTATTTATTTATTTATTAAGCTTTGCCACTAGCTTTTACATACACATATATATTAGGTAATCTCATTTCAAAGTACATAAAAAGTATCTAAAAGTGGCAGGGTAACCGCAACAGCATATTTGCCAATTACTGCGGGCCCATAAACTAGACGAAGAAAATAACGGATTTACGAACTGCAAGAATATTACAAAATTAGAAACAGCAGCGGAGACACTCAATTAAACTACGTGCAGTGTTACATTTCGGACAAATTGTCCTCCATGTCCTGGGATCGTCTGGGTCGTATGATGTATATACAGCAATTCTGTAGTATTTAAGTAAAATTGATTTAAAGTTATTTAAGCTGTTTGTCTTGCGACGTAGAATGCTTGGCAATGCGTTCCATGTCCTAGCCATTCTTGTGCAAAATGAACGCTGGTGAGTAAGTGTTCTGCATTTTGGTTGACAGAATAGTAAAAGGTCTGGATTATCAGTAAGTCTGGTTTTTCTAGAGGAGGTGTATGGAGTAGGTAAAACTTCAGGATTGACACATGCGAGATCGTTGATAGCTTTAAAGAAGAAGATTAAATCGAGGTATTCATGCCAAAAAGTGATTGGTAGTAAGTTCAATGTTTGTAATCTTTCTTTGTAGGTAGGTGAACAGCGGAAGGGAAGGTTTAAAATTACTTTGGTAGCCCGTCTTTGGATTGATTCTATTCTTCTCATTAACTCTACCGATTGAGGAGACCATACTTGGGTTGCATATCCAAGGTGTGGGCGGACGATTGACAAGTATAAGGTTCGTCGGACTTGTTGGTTTGGTACTTCTCTCACTGTTCTTCGCACGAAACCTAACAACTTATTGGCCGAAGAGCACTGGATTACAACTTGCTTTGCCCATGTAAGCTCCTTGGTTATCCAAACCCCAAGATCTCGTTCGGTTTCTACCATATTGATTGGCTTGCCTTTGATGTTGTACGGGTACACAATTGCTTTCCGTTTTCGAGTTATGCTTTGAACTTTTGTTTTCACTTCATTAAACTGTAGACCAGACTGTATTGACCATGTTTCTACACTGTCAATGTCTTTTTGAAGGTTGACTCCGTCACTGTAGGAATCAATTTTCCCAACAAGCTTTGTATCGTCAGCAAAGCAGGCAACTTTTGACGACCGTACGGAGTCTGGTAAGTCGTTAACGTAAAGTAAAAATAGCATTGGTCCTAAGATTGATCCTTGTGGTACACCTGAGGTCACAGGAAGGGTGGAAGAGATAGCTCCAGGAATGGTAACACGTTGTTTGCGCCCTTCCAGGTATGAGCTGAACCAAGAATATAGACTGCCATGAATGTTGATGTTTCTCAGCTTTTCAAGTAGCAAGCCGTGGTCTACTTTGTCGAAAGCCTTGCTCATGTCTAAGTAAATCACATCTGTCTGTTTTCCCTTGTCGAGTTGAACTCCGATATACTCCATGACCTCAACTAGCTGTGTAACGCAGGACTTCCCTTGGACAAAACCATGTTGATTGGGATTGATGTATTTCTGCAAGTGGTTTCTTATTTTTAGTAGGACGCATCGTTCGAACAGCTTGGAGATTGTCGTAAGAAGCGAGATGGGTCTGTAATTTTCCGTGAATTCTTTATCACCTTTCTTGAATACGGGAACTATGTTTGCAGTTTTCCATTCTTCTAGGAAAACTCCCGATTCTAGTGACTGGTTGAACAAGAGACAAAGAGAAGGGGCAATCTCCACAGATGTTTCTTTTAACAGTTTGTTAGGTATTCCATTTGGTCCGGTGGCTTTATTTACGTCTAGGGATTTGAGGGCAGCAAGAACTTCGTCGGAGGTGAGACTTATGTCATTCTTCCATCTCGCTATTCTTTGTTTCTTTGTTTCTTTTAACTATTACTCTTTCTCGCGTACCGATGTCTTCCGTTGTTCTTTAACGCACGCTACCCATACGAAGCTTCCAAAACCAAAAATATAGCTCGTCCGCCATGTTGAATAGCGGTGTACGTGTTTTAGTAAGAGATTATTAAATGACCGTGTAAACGCACCAAGGTGGCGCATTTTAAGCACACTTAACTTAAGCGTGCTTAAATTTTGGCCGTGTAAACAGGGCTTTAGTTTAGTTTAGTTTAGTTTAGTTTAGTTTAGTTTAGTTTAGTTTAGTTTAGTTTAGTTTAGTTTAGTTTAGTTTAGTTTGGTTTGGTTTGGTTTGGTTTGGTTTAGTTTAGTTTAGTTTAGTTTAGTTTAGTTTAGTTTAGTTTAGTTTAGTTTAGTTTAGTTTGGTTTGGTTTGGTTTGGTTTGGTTTGGTTTAGTTTAGTTTAGTTTAGTTTAGTTTAGTTTAGTTTAGTTTAGTTTAGTTTAGTTTAGTTTAGTTTAGTTTGGTTTAGTTTAGTTTAGTTTCGTTTCGTTTCGTTTCGTTTCGTTTCGTTTCGTTTCGTTTCGTTTCGTTTAGTTTAGTTTAGTTTAATTTAGTTTAGTTTAGTTTAGTTTAGTTTAGTTTAGTTTAGTTTAGTTTAGTTTAGTTTAGTTTAGTTTAGTTTAGTTTAGTTTAGTTTAGTTTAGTTTAGTTTAGTTTAGTTTAGTTTAGTTTAGTTTAGTTTAAAAAGTTGGCCACTTAAACAAACCAATAAGTGTGGCAGGAGAAAGGACACAGAATTTTTGTTCCAGGGCTATAGACTCAATAAGAGCAATGACCCTTTGTTGACAACAACAATGATGTTTTGCTTTTATTGAGTCTATGATGTCAAAAGTTTTCTTCAACTCATTCTTCTCAAACACGGCCAATTTAATGGCGGCACTCCAAAATACAAACTTAATTCGCACGTAAAATACAACTTTGTTTTTGAGAATTTTGAAACAAAACTTTGCACAATTACCTACTACCATACAATATTTTCTTCAGAAAACCACTTTAATAATTGTTATCCAAATATTACCAGGGTTAAGTCACGTTGGCCTGAAAAACAGAGAAAAATTTTCTCGACGTTTCGAGCGAAGGCCCTTCGTCAAGAGAAATAAGGGCCTTCGCTCGAAAAGTCGAGAAGATTTTTCTCTGTTTTTCAGGCCAACGTGACTTAACCCTGGTAATATTTGGATTTCAACCGTGGCCGACGCTGTCCTAGAAGCCTTTAATAATTGTTATTTTTGTTTGTACGTGGGCTATAGATAGCTATAGCTACACTCAAGCATTAGACGCGCTTGGGTCAACATAGGCTGGAAATTAATATCGCAGCTACCGCCGACTGTTTGTGTTGGAATAGTCGAATACAGTATATAATGATAAAAAAAAACTAGGGGGAATTTTTACATATAAGGGATAAAGGGATAAAGGGATAAAGGACAGGTGGCTAATCACCCTTACTTGCAACCAGCGGCTGAATTATACGAAGGACGCAGATCAACGTGTCTGTGTCGAGGCATATCAAAGGCGCTCCAAGCAGCCGCCATACGACACAGTTCAGACCACGGATCACAGCTAAGATGTTAGGTGTTGATTTTATGGAGGGAGGAAAACCAGAGAACCCGGCGAAAAACCCTCGAAGCACAGGAGAGATCAACTACAACTCTACTCACATGAGTCCAAGCCCGATAAGGGGGTCATTCCCAAACGGTCACCCATCCAAGTGCTAATTACCCCGTCTAACCGGGCTTAACTTTTTGGTGAGAGGCAGCGCGCTAACAGCACACGCCACCCGAGCTCCCTAACTCCCATAGGTTGAAAGCTTAAGGAGAGGTTCAGTGTTCAACTGTAAAGAACGAGTAAGTTTTTTCGTTGAAAAATAACGGAATCCGTGATTTTTATTTATATAAATACTTATCAGATCAAATTCTTATTTTTAAGAAGATTTTATAAGTTGTATTTGAAATAAATATTGTCGAAGGATAATCCAAAAGCTTAGTGTCTATTTTTGTAATGAGGACTTAACCTTCATGAGATAATAATCGACTAGAAACGAAAAATACGGTCTGTACGTGACGAGTTTTAACACGTTTTAACAATTTACTAATAAAATGAAGTTGAACGCGAAGAAAACGAAAGATATGTGGATTTGCTTTGGGAAATCTATCCCACAGCCACCCAATCTTTACACCGCGGGCAATATGATCGAAAGAGTAGATACATTCAAGTTACTTGGCGTTGGCTGTCAAAGTAACATGAAATGGAATTCTCACATTAAAGAAATTACCCGTAAAGGAAATAGGAGATTACACCATCTAAGGCAGTGTAAGAAGGCCCACCTTCCTACGGAAGTCGGTCTTGCAACTTACTGCACCAGTTTGGGATGGCCTACTTCTCGGCTTAGTGAACGACCTTGAACGTATTCAAAGGAGAAGTTTACGCATTATTGGTTTACAGGTCGACGCACTTCCTTCGCTTAGCGAAAGAAGAAAGAAACTAACTCTTCGAGAAATAGAGGCAATTATTCGTGACACAAACCATCCCTGTCATCATCTTGTCCCTGTAGCACATAAACATGACTATTCTACAAGAATTAAAGAAAATAGTGCTAATATAGGTAACATTATATCTAGAACTGAAAGACATAAAACGTCGTTTATACCTCGGGCAATTGAACTTTTTAACAACAAACTTTAATTTTTTATTGTAAGATATGTAATTCATAATTTTTAGATCGATATTGTAAGTCCACTGTACTTTTTTACTTAAGGTGGATTCTTATTAAAGCTTTAATTATAACAGCACTCGTCATTATTATACACTTCGGGAAAAAATATGAATAGTACTTAACTTTATGTAACAAAACCGTGATTGTTTTCTACCAAATTTAACCTTCTATAAAGAACTAGAATATTAATTTTAGAATTTGCAATGCAGATTAAAGAAAATTTCGTGGTATATACTACTTAATACTTTAAAGCCTGACGACCTTTAGTATTTATTCTGGCTAACGCCAGATGATTTTATTCAGCACAAAAGGGTTCAGTGGTTTTCGTATTGTTATATTTTAATTCCATGTCTGAAAATTTATTTTGTGCTAATAAAATCAATGTCACATACTCATAAGTTGAATTTGAATTTGAATTACTTTTCTGTATTTGTATATAGTTTTGTATGCATTAATATGTTTTTGTCTTATCTAGCAATATGATCTTATGTATACTTAGCGCAGCTGTTGCAGGGGCGTCGTGACTCAGAGATTTTAGGGGTGGCCAAGAGCACAATTCAGTTTCCGACAAACAACAAGGTTTTTCCGACATATCACATATATACATAAGAATTAGGCAATTAGCTTCGCTGTTTCTTTACTCTATCCGTGATCCAAATGATATTTATTGTTATGGCGAGATCGATAATCACTATCAAATGTCTTCTTGCATAGCAGACATTCAACTTTCTGACGTTTCGTTGTTGGTGGCATAACTCAAAAGTGATAGTCATGACCAGAAACTGCGAAAAGCTTATGCCCGATTGAAACTGTGTTGAACGACATTATATATATATATATATATATATATATATATATATATATATATATATATATATATATACATTGTTCTTATGTAATTCGAGATGACTGCCACACGTTTGTTGTAAATTTCGAGAAAACTACTGAATTAATTTTACGACTCGTACTTAATATCGTTAAATATTCTGAGTTGGCTAATTCTCATTACCTTTTTTCTTTAAAAAAAAAGTATTAGTCCAATCATACTTTAGTCTTCACTGTGTTGTTGTTGTTGTTGTTGTTGTCGTTGTTGTTGTTGTTGTTGTTGTTGTTGTTGTTGTTGTTGTTGTTGTTGTTGTTGTTGTTGTTGTTGTTGTTGTTGTTGTTGTTGTTGTTGTTGTTGTTGTTGTTGTTGTTGTTGTTGTTGTTGTTGTTGTTGTTGTCGTCGTCGTCGTCGATGGTGTTGGTGTTGTTGTTGTTGTCGTCGTCGTCGTCGCCGTCGTCGTCGTTGTTGTTGTTGTTGTTGTTGTTGTTGTTGTTGTTGTTGTTGTTGTTGTTGTTGTTGTTGTTGTTGTTGTTGTTGTTGTTGTTGTTGTTGTTGTTGTTGTTGTTGTTGTCGTCGTTGTCGTCGTCGTCGATGGTGTTGGTGTTGTTGTTGTTGTCGTCGTCGTCGTCGTCGTTGTTGTTGTCGTCGTCGTCGTCGTTGTCGTTGTCGTTGTCGTCGTCGTCGTCGTCGTTGTTGTTGTTGTTGTTGTTGCTGTTGTTGTTGTTGTTGTTGTTGTTGTTGTTGTTGTTGTTGTTGTTGTTGTTGTTGTTGTTGTTGTTGTTGTTGTTGTTGTTGTTGCTGTTGTTGTTGTTGTTGTCGTCGTCGTCATCGTCGTCGTCGTCGTTGTTGTTGTTGTTGTTGTTGCTGTTGTCGTTGTTGTTGTTGTTGTTGTTGTTGTTGTTGTTGTTGTTGTTGTTTTTGTTGTTGTTGTTGTTGTTGTCGTCGTCGTCGTCGTCGTTGTTGTTGTTGTTGTTGTTGTTGTTGTTGTCGTTGCCATGACTATATTTCCCACATTTCTTGCGGTGTTTACACTTGCAAACCCACACATGCGCAAATATTTAGTAGCGGTGTTACCATACAGTCTTTCTATATGTTAAAAATTGGGTATAGTGATTGCTAACAGTTACTGATCGACCTTTTCTCACAGAGTGCCACAATTCCAGACACACGCCATAATAATACCACAACTGCTGAAGTCAACAGTGAAAAACTAACAATTGATATACTGGCTAATATTTCCGCCATCATCATCTCTAGTTTCCTTGGAATAGTTTCAAATGGACTTCTCTTGGTAGTACTAATTGTCGATCCTTTGCGATGCTTACGTAACCTCGTTTCCAGTCTCATTATCAACCTCTGCGTCGCTGATTTCTTAACCGCAACAATGATATTTATTTGGGCCACCGCAGCCTGGGATTGGATACCAGAAAATATTTTGCCTGTAATTTATTCCTCAATATGGCTTGGCTACACAGTGTCATTTCTAACTATTACGCTGCTATCGTGCGAGAGATACGTTGCGATAAGGTACCTTTGGTCTTCAGACAGGATTGTCACCAAGAAAAAAACCCTGTATGCCATTGCAACAATATGGATAATCTCATCTACTGCTTTCGTTAATATCATGGAGGACCATAGAATGCTGTACATTTTTTCTTTGTCGGCCGTGTTTGAAATTTGTATTTTCTGTGTGGTTGTGTTTTATGTCAAATTATGGAATTACCGTCGCAGACATGCTCAACGAGAAAATGCCGCTGTCACCAAACAGATGATAAAATTAACCAAAGTAGTATTTCTACTGCTTGTTGTTGTCATGGTAACAACACTGCCCCAACTGTTCACTTACCAAATGATTTATTTTAACAGAATTATCTGTGACTTCAAATGCTCAGCAGGCCCTGTTCTCGACACCCTACCTCTCCATTTTTTCCCAATTTTTACCCTCAACTTTGGTTTAAATCCTTTCATCTATGGCTGGAGATTGTCAAAGTACAGGCGTTCTTTCTTCAGGGTCCTCTCCATGATATTTCAGAGACGTTTAATATTTAAACGTCCTAGAGCTATCACAATGCATAATCTTAAGCCTGATGAACAGTTAAATGTAATACTCACTCAAGTTACTACAGCTTCCTGTGCATCTATCTAACTTCGTATAGAAGACCTAACCCAACCTTGTCCCCAGGGCATTTTGCCTCCACGTTGGGAGGTCAGCGAAAATGGCCCTGGCATCGGCTGGTCGATTCCATAATCGGATTGGCCGGTTTAAAAACTTGATTAATTCAGATACAGTGTAATTTTATTCATCAAAATATGAATTGCAATAAATCCACTCTGCGAAGTTCATCCAAAGAATTGTAACGATAGCTTTGGTTAAAGTCAAGAACAACATTAGATATATGTTTCTTCCCGACATTTAAATGTATCCTGGATAATCGTGGGGAGTATCATGATGAATAATGCTAGCCAGTTGCATTTATGATAAAGGTTCACATGAGTGATTCGACAGAGCGTTAAATATTTCTTATTTATTATTCATGTATACGTATTATACAAAAACGAAACACAAAGACCGCATAAATTTTCTTGCCAAAACACCCCAAAATTCTGGGTGTCACGTGACCAGCCGATGCCAGGGCCATTTTCGCCGACTCCCAACGTGGAGGCAAAATGCCCTGGGGACGAGGTTGGACCTAACCTCTATTCAAAACTACTTAGAAACATTAAGAACCTCCTTAGTATAATACTGGAAATGTAGTGATGAATTTACTACTCCAAAAATAGCTTTGGTTTTGTATTATATGCTTCAGAATTATTATCATTATCGTCATCATTATTATTATTATTATTATTATTATTATTATTATTATTACTACTTTTATTATTATTATTATTATTATTATTATTATTATCATTATCATCATTATTATTATCATTATTATTATTAGTATTATTACTTTCATTTTTATTATTATTATTATTATTGTTGTTGTTGTGGTTGTTATTATTATTATTATTATTACTTTTATTATTATTATTATTATTATTATTATTATTATTATTATCATTATCATTATTATTAGTATCATTAGTATTATTACTTTCATTTTTATTATTATTACTTTTATTTTTATTATTATTATTATTATTATTATTATTATTATTATTATTATTATTATTATTATTATTATTATTACTATTACTTTTATTATTTGAGATTAATATTCAGTCATGAAAATGATTTCTTTACAAAAATATAAACGGAAATAATTAAACGGAAACATCAATATAGGGACTGAAGTGCAGAATGTAATTCGACCATTTGATAAAATGTTTTCAAGTATCGATGTATAAGCTAAATTATTATGCAACTGCATTAAAAACTGTCCAAATAATGCTAAAAATGAGTACAAATATACAGCGATATTTGGATAGTTAGTTATTTGCACTGGTTATTTGGATTGTTAGCCAATCAAATTTATCACAAGGAAGACTACTTCATGCTTATGATTTTGTCCTGGTCCAAGTCGCGCTACTTCTCTGGCCTTTTTAGAGTTTTCTTTTTCCATAAAACTTTGTTGATCAGAGCAGTTGTATAATAAATCTCTTATAAGATGTTTTGGTGTGTATGTAGTATCGCTGTATATTTTTACCCGTAATATAAAATACGGCATAACTCGTAAAAATATACAGCGATACTACACACCAAAATATCTAGTAAGATATATGTACATCGGTCAATACGAACAATCGAGATAAAATAGAAATAAAATAAATACACAATACACAAAAAAGAAAAAAGATGTGAAAGAACCAAAAAAGATGAGAAAGAACCAGCCAACAACTACAGACCTATCTCTTTGTTACCTATTGTTAGTAAAGTCTTGGAGCGTTGTGTTTGCAACAGGCTTTACGACCATGTAAAATTTATCATCAGCCAATTACAGCATGGCTTTCTAGGCGGACGTTCCTGCGTCACGCAGCTTTTATCAACTCTACACTCTATCGGACAATTACTTGACAAAAATACTCAGACTGACGTTTTATTTTTGGACTTTGGTAAAGCTTTCGACTCGGTGGATTATGGTATCCTCTTAGAAAAACTAAAAGATTATGGTTTATCTGGTAATCTTCTCCAGTGGTTCACCGATTATTTACTTGGTCGTACTCAACGTGTCGTTGTAGAAGGCGCTGCTTCGCAATGGTCTCCTGTCACTTCTGGTGTGCTGCAGGGAAGCATCTTGGGTCCAATGCTCTTTTTACTTTTCATCAATGACATCCCAGATGTGGTACGTGACGGCACTTCAATGTCGCTTTACGCTGATGACGCGAAGCTGTACAAGGGAATCAAATCTATCGATGACTGTGTTCAGTTGCAGGAAACCTTATCAAACACCGAACATTGGAGTCAACATTCTAACATCAACTTCAACACCTCAAAATGTAAGGTTCTGACGGTTTCTCGCAGGAAATCTCCTCTACTGTTTGATTACCATCTAGGCTCTACTGAACTGTCACGTGTCCAAAAAGAAATCGATCTTGGAATCACAGTAACAAGTAACCTATCCTGGGACTTCCATATTCATTCTGTTGTAGCTAAGGCTAACAAGTTGCTGGGGTTACTCAGAAGAACCTGTCCTCTGCTCACGGACCGCAATGTTCGACGAACCTTTATTTATCTCTGGTCAAGTCACAGCTATGCTATGCCACAGAGGTCTGGTCACCGGCTCTGAGTACCCACAAGTCAAAACTTGAGCGCGTTCAGAGACGGGCAACAAGATGGATCTTACAATCCAAAATAGGGGGCATGTCATAGTGATACAAGGAGCGGCTCCTGGCCCTAAATCTGTTACCTTTGTCTTACGACAGGGAAATTAAGGATCTATGTTTTTTTTATAAGGCCTTGTATGGACTCTCTGATTTGAATGTTTTAAACTTTGTTTCGTTTGTTACTCATAGTCTACCCGCATCTGTAAAAATCCTACTCTCATGCTTAAAGTACCAACCTGTAAAACTAGTACATTTCAAGCCTCCTATTTTAACCGAATTGTTCCTCTCTGGAATTCTGTTTGTAAAATTGCGCCAACCAATAGCCTCTGCAATCTTGCGACATTCAAAACTTTTTTACTCGATACTTATTTATCATTATTGACTTCTACTTTTGAAGTTCATATGACCTGTACATGGTCATTACCGTAACTGCTCCTGTCACTGAGAGTAGTTTTCCAATGTACCAATTGCTTGAACTCCACGGTGCGTCATTGTGCGTGCGTGACCTCAGCTTCGTTCTTATGAATTCATTCAGTGTTACTCATTTTGCTCTTTCAGTTTTGAGTTCATAGACTTCATAGGAATGGGCTTGGGCTGTGCGTATGTATTGCTGCTTCGTGAATTTCGAGCAATTGGTCTATGATCAACTTTACTGTATTGACTGATTTTTGATTGTTTTAATATCTATTTTTAATTACAACGTTAACGGGAAAGCGCCTCGCATGGGTCCTCGAGTCCCGTTCGCGCTTTTTTCCGTTTGGGTATTTTTAAGTAATTTTATGTAAATATCCAATAAAGTCGTTAAAAAAACAAAAAACAAAAACATATTAAATTCTTCTTTTTCATATCTCAGTTTACAAAACCTAAGCGCCACCCCAGCAGGCAAGAATAATTACGCTTTTCAGTCACATTTAATAGAAACGCAAATTTGTAGTAACACCAACGTTTATTTATTATTCCTTAACCTCTTGACTACCAGGAGTCTTCCCTTGACGAGTAAAATCATCTGGCGTTAGCCACAGTAAAACACTAAATGTGCGTCTACATGAGGTTATGTAATAACCAAGGTTAACAGCCAAGGAACGGCGCGCGGAGAATGGGGAGAATCAACGTGAGAGTGTTTGATAACTAGAGGTGCATTGGCCAGCAAGGAGTCATTACGCCTTTAGTCGGCATACTGGCTATTTGAGGAAAACATTAACAGCGAACATATTGCATCCCACCATCCCACCCCTAATCAATCAAAGCAAATTGCAATTTCCACCGAAAGTAATTTCGGTGTGACAGGTGCAGACATGCAAAGGTGGTCAGGTCAAGGATGGAATTCGACACGTAGTGTGGGACCTGAATCCAAGTAACAACAAATCGCAGCATATCCTGTAGTCATGTCTGCACAACACGATCTCTTACCAAAATTAAGTGTATATCTTAATTGTAAAATAGGGTTCGAATTAAGACATGGCCTTAATTTTAAAATAGGGCTACACTTAAGAGATGACCTTAATTTATCTGTCCCACAAGCGGGATGTTAAACTTTTCCGGAGGGTTGTGACTAGGTTTAGGGTCCGGGTTTTTTTGGTTAGGTTTAGGGCTACCGGGTTTTTTTGGTTAGGGTTAGGGTTACCGGGGGGTTGTGGTTAGGGGTTGGGGTATGGGGGATGAGTTTTCATTTAAAATTAAGGATTATCCTTAATTCTAGGCGAGTTGAGAATTAAGGATAATCCTTAATTTTGGATGTGAGGTCGACCTGGTCTGCACCTAACCATCCACAAGGGTAAGTATAGTGACTAAATGCGCGCTTAGGCCAAAAAAACAGATCCCGGTTTCTCATCAACATCCGCGTCTGAAAATGATGTCGCATTTATTTATTTTAAAATATATTTAATGTATTACATTTAATATATTAAAAAAATTTACGCCAAGGCCAAGTGACTGAGACTCATAATTTATTGAACCGCTTTTATATCAGTATAAAAAGTGCCTTTTTAATACAGTACATATATAATAATGTGGGTATATCCCATTTGTCACTGCATGTATATGATGCGATTTTGAGTTGGGGTCAATTTATAGGGGGGGGGGATAAAAAAATCGCATCCCTCATTTATTTTTTGAGTAAGTTGTGATGAGAAACCGGGATATTTGTTTTTTATTTGCCTTACGAGTCAAAAGCCTTGTTTACACGGCCAAAATTTAAGCGGGATCTGAGCCACATCTGACTTTAAGCGGGCTTAAAAATGTCCGTGTAAACAGATCGGCGTAAATTAATCGCGATTAGTTTGCACCACCTCAAGGAGGTGGATTAAATTGAGCGCGATCAGTTAATCGCGCTTAACGTGTAAACACGACGGGATTGAAAAACGCTTGCTATTAATACGTTGTTATTAATACGGTAAAATGTATTTTTTTGTCCTGCTGTAGAAGCGTCCATCTCGCTATTCTTTGTTCCTTTGTTTGTTTGTTTGTTTGTTTGTTTGTTTGTTTGTTTGTTTGTTTGTTTGTTTGTTTGTTTGTTTGTTTGTTTGTTTGTTTGTTTGTTTGTTTGTTTGTTTGTTTGTTTGTTTGTTTGTTTGTTTGTTTGTTTGTTTGTTTGTTTGTTTGTTTGTTTGTTTGTTTGTTTGTTTGTTTGTTTGTTTGTTTGTTTGTTTGTTTGTTTGTTTGTTTGTTTGTTTGTTTGTTTGTTTGTTTGTTTGTTTGTTTGTTTGTTTTAGCTATTACTCTTTCTCGTGTGTTGTTCTTTGACGCACGCTACCCATACGAAGTTTCCAAAACCAAAAATATAGCTGGTCCGCCATGTTGAATAATGGTGTACGTGTTTTAGTAAGGGATTATTAAATGACCGTGTAACGCACCAAGGTGGCGCATTTCAAGTACGCTTAACTTAAGTTAAGCGTACTTGAAATGCGCCACCTTGGTGCGTTACACGGTCATTTAAGCACGCTTAAGCGTGCTTAAATTTTGACCAGGCAAACAGGGCTAAAGGGTTATAAAGTATCAATAAATAATCAACAGTGGTATTACCACAAATGAGAAATTTGCGCTTCTACAATTTGTCACCATGTAAACATTAAAACAATTGATTACTTTACAATTATTTTTATATCACCCAAAAATCAAGCTGACAATTAAACAGATTTTACATTTATAAGATAAACAGTGTCATCACGGCAAGAATATGTTAAGTTCTTATTCTAGACGAGAATTCCTTAAAATTAATTCAAAAGTTTCTTTAAAGTACTTTATAAGTTCAAAAGATTAGTTATTACCACACGATAAATCACTTGCATTGCAAAGGTTAATTTGATGTTCTGGGAGCTTCATGGTCAGCCATTAAACGGCAACGTTGATGTTAACGTTCATTCTTATTGTGAAGAACTTGATTGTCTTCATATTGGTCTTCATATTGGGCTGCTCTTTTCTTCTTTCGTCCATTTCCACCTGGACCATGGGGACCTCCAGGACCTCCGGGACAAGCAGGATTTCCGGGACATGGATATGGATGAGTTGGACCAGGCCAATGACCACCACGTCGTCTACTGCCGCACGCCAAAATGCCTACAACAAGGAGCAGGAGAAGAAGAATAGATCTTTTATCCATGTTGATCGCAGAAATGTTGTTCTCTCAGTGTCTCAGGGAACTGAATGCTGATCACAACACCGGTGCCCTTCTTATAATTTTCTGAAGTTGTTTACCACACTAGCTTCAGCAACTTCCTTCAGATAAGCTGTAGAGATAATTAACATATGTTATTGTTATGTAGCGATTTCCAACTAACAAATAATTATTTTTTTATCCCGGATGTCGCTGAAACGCTGAAACGCTGAAACGGTAAAATATGGGCTAAGTTCAGTAATTGCTACATCTTGGGGGACCTATATCATAGGGGTCTGAATTTCCGAAATCCGTTCTATAGCAATCTCAGTGTATAATGCGGGTATCAGCGGCTTTCCCGAGGGGGCGACCCCCGGGGACCCAGGGAGATTTGTCAAAGTACCCTTGACAAAAGGATGCTAAAGCCCCAGGGTTGGGGGAAAATATTGTGACAAATACCCCTACCCTCTGGGGGAAATTTGGGAAACAATGTTTTCCAAAAGGAGACTTTCTAATGGTCATTTGCCAAGAAAATGTAATTGTGCTCATAGAAAGTTCACAAGAAAGCTTCAAAACTCGAAGAAAAGCCAGTTTAATAAAGAAATTTAATTACTACAAAGTGTTTCACATATTAAACCTTTGATTTACAAACACTTACCTGACTACAATGTCAAAGACAGCTCCTGTTGTTCGTGTGCTTCCAAGCGAGAGATTGTTTCTTTGAAGTGTTTCTCGACGAATCACCGCTGACCCATGTAACAGCAGGAGATGTGCAAATCCCGGGGGTATGTCCCCGGGGGTAATTTGACAAAATACAAAAGTAGGCTAAATCCCCTGTCTCTGGGGCGTGATTTTAAAACAAATCCCGTGCTATGCCCGTGGGTTGCCCGTGGGTTGCCCGGGGGTCGCCCCCTTGGGAAAGCCGCTGATACCCGCATAATCGCAACTTGCTTTTTCCATTTTTCTTAGGAACATAATCGCGTTTTTGAGAAATTATCGCTAGTTCCAAAAAGCGCTCTACGTTCTAAAAGGTATATCCGATGAGGACATTTCAAAGTTTCCGGTAACCAAACGTTTTCAGACTCTCAGTTAATCGAAAACCGCCCCGAAAACTGAACTGGATATGATCGAATTCCATCCTAAAATAACGGCTAAACTGCCTATTTATTTGGAGGCGAGTTACCTGGCCAGCCGAGTTACTTGGCACATGACGAAGTCCCAGTCGGTAGAACAACACTGTTTTTCCCACGGCACAGATGAGTAAGATCTCGGCAAAGCGGAAAATTGTTTAAAGGGGGAAATGTTTATCCCCCAGATAACTCGGCATAGCAGGAAGAATTTTCTATATTCGTTATTTATGTCACTTTTCTTGATGCTAAAGGAATCTCTGGTGACATAATATTTGTTACGAGCAAGATAATAATAATATGTTTACGAGCAAGATCAACATCAACTATTGGCCGCGTAAAATCATGAGAACCAAGAAATTGAAGCCGGAAGTTACGCCTTAATTTGTAAGCGACGCCATATTGGATGGCCGCCCCGTTGTGAATTCGTTGTTTTCGCATATAATCACGAAATAGACGAACAACACAAGTTCATTTTAGTATTTCAAGCATTGGGACACATCATGGAACTATGGAGGACCTAAGAACGTGAAGGGAAACTGAATCGTAAGTAAATAAGTTGATATTTTGACGAAATTTCGAACGGGACGGAGTTCCCGAAGGGTGATTTACTAAGAAAACGGGAAACCCAACATTGCAAACGGCCGGTGGTTAATAAACTGATTTGTAGGATACAAATATGTGATAATACTGTAATTGTGGAATGTTCACAATCGAGTACATCATTTTAAAAAGCCGAAGGACGTGTAAATGGGACAGAAGATAGTGGATTGGCTTGTAGAGTTGTGAGTAGATTTCGACAAGCAGCATATTTCTTTGGCAACATAGGAGCATGTTAATACTCTAAAGTTTGTAATATTTATCTTTGGTGCCCTCCTGCATTATAACAAGAACGAGCCAGTTTGTTTTGAGATACTCCATGCTCAGTGTCCAAGTCGTGTATAACGTGTTAAGTTGTCAACATTGTTTCTTAACAGCTGAGCTATTTTACTCCCTGTCATTTTGATGAAAAAATTGTTTGTGAGTATCTGTAAAATTGAATGTGATATTTGTATGTTATGTTGTAGGTAGTTTAAAATGAAAATGAAGGAAGAACTTAAAGGTGAAGCAACATGACAACTTAATACAGAATATAATTGAAGTGTGTCATTTATAGTTTTCAAACTTTGTCGACAATGATTTGATTAAAGAAAATTTTTACAATTCATGAGTGTATTTTGTCTTGTGTAGTTTGATTCTGTATAAATGTACTATATAATGATAAATTTTAAAAATTTAATCTGTTCTCTGGCTTCTGTATGTTATGAAAATTGTGGCAGAACTAATACTGTACTATCAGTGTGTACTACTGGTCAACAAGGCCAGTGTTTGATGTTATATTAAAAGTCAAAACAAATCAAGCTAATATATATGTTAAACTTCACAACGATGTGGCGGTACTGGTGGATAACATAATTTTACAAACTGGCTAAAAAAAAAAAAGCATCTTGGCAAAGGTGTAGTACAAAACTAATTATATTGTAAAATTTATTCAAGATATTTAGTTGTTGGCAAATGTAGGCCCAATTGCCCAAATTAGATAACCCTATCTCATAGAAAATAATAAACTCATTCTGATTAATCGTCTGAATGCCAGGATAACTTATTTGAATCATTACCCCGTGTTTTCTGTGAGTGAAAATATATTGTTCAACTGGGCACATCCACTGATCTATACAGTGGGCACATAGGTAGTAAAAAACATAACAGCATTCTTAAATTAATTTAAATTTAATTGTTTGATTCTGGTCTTTTGGCTTATGATCGATAATATAATACCACAGCAGTTGTTCGTAGTGTAGCTTGTTCAGTTGATCAAATTTCCTGGAATTCATTCGGTCCTTTAGCAGTATTTCCATATTCTGAGTAAATTCTGAATGAGAACGGCCTGGGAGTTCGCTCCATCGATCTCGCAAATTCCGTTTTCCCACACATTTTGGGGCTAAATAACTACAATTTTTCTCTCCAAATGCTTCACGTGTCCTTTCTTCCTCGTGATAAAAAAGTTTGTCCGAACCCGAAGGAGAAAAATGCCTTAATATACGAAAACTATAATTGTGCAACATGGCGGCTGTTGCCGAATTACGACCACTTCCGACTTCAATTTCAGACAACAGATGCTCTATCCAGTCTCTTATACAGATCAGTGACCAGAACGATTATATCGAATTTCCGGTGGAGTCCCCAACTGAACACAATCAAAGAACATGCGCAAAACGAATTGTAGTCCCCCTTTAAAAAGGACTTATAGTGGCTCTATCGTTCTTTTTGTTTCGTTCCCCGCAGGAACGAAACTGTTACTGTATTAGCTTTCCATTGACATCACAAAAGAAACTGTCATCACAGATCAAAATCGTCCAATCGTAGTGCAGTGTTGTTGACATAACTGTGATCTTATCCAATGAAATCAAAATTCCGCATAAAAAATTTAGTTGGAGGCGTGGTTAAAGGCCAAAACGAAGTGAAAATATCGCTGATCTAGAGTAATTTGAAGACGTAAACAATCCCGTGCGAAGCGAATCATCAATCTTGTGCTGTAGAAAGTAGGAACTTTCCCCTCGTTGAACTCGAGAATGCATTCGGTATGTATGGCAACTGCGCGTTCCAAAAGGTCAGTCGCACTGTTTCACGCGTGTCTAATAATTTTAAAATATAGCTATTTTATGAACAATGTCAATAGTTTGAGGCTAGAAGTTCGTTATCATTCATTTGTGGCATCTAAATGGATTATTCTGATTCGAGAATTAAACTATGACCTATGACGACGAAAATGATGATAGTCCATTATTGACCTAATTTATATTGATCCTTTTGGCCTTGGAAATTTATGGATTTGCTGTTGGCGATTATTCAATAAATACCGCGGTGTCATAAATAAATCAGCTGCATGAAATTTAAATGCGACGTGCTAGCGTCTCGCAATTTTCCCGAGAAAGCAATTATTTTGGTAACGTTTTATTTTGATCCTATAGACGGTCAGAAGAGTATTGCTACTGAATAGAAGATTTACGTTGCCAAAATAATTGCGTTCTCACGAAAATCGCGAGACCGCTAGCACGTCACATTTAAATTCAGTCGAATTTATGCGACGGTGAATAACCTGAAATAATCAATAGAGCCTGCCCTCTGGACGTGGAGGAGAGAGTAATCCGTCATGATCAGACGGTACAACGTCTGAAATGTGTGTTCGTTTTATTAGACGAAGCTTAAATTAATTTTTTGTAGTTTTATTATAATCTTCTCGCTTCAGATATTTCTAGTTTGTTTATATGCAAAACAAAAATCGTCTAAATTAAGTTTGTCGTATGAAACGCAGGCGTAGTAAAAATTGTCGCGCCAGTCTACATGGGGGAAATAATTAGTTGAGCTAAAATTCGTCATTGCTGTTGACCTTCATAAACGACTGACCCTCATAAACGACTGACCGGAACGAAACAGCTATTTCTTTTAAGAAATAGTTTCTTGTTATAATTTGTTAGTAGATTTTCAATAAGTTTCTGGCTTCTAAAACTATAATACTTCTTGTTGTGCATACCAGTGGGCGAGGGCGGGGGGAGCGGAGATAAGGCCCTTGGTACGAGGTTACTGCCTGAATTGTCTGTTTAGAGCAGTGCTTTATATGAAAATTTGGTTTCTCCCTGCTGCAATCGCCAACATCCATTTATTTTTGTTATGTTGTTTGTAATGTTATTGTTGTATATTTATTAAGGTATCTTAGCAATAGATTGCAGAAAGATAAATTAAGCCTCTCAACACAGAGGTACAACAACTCAAAAACACAACATTATATTTATATGTAAATGTTTTTTATTGTGACCTTAATCAGTATATTATGTAGTTTGTATTTAACCCTTTACCGGGCATGATTGCCATTTGGCAAAGTGGTGTTAAACATTACATAAGTGCACACAGAAGTACTTCAGGATTTAATATAATACTATAAGTACTATTAAGTAGGGACAACGCCCCGCCTTGCGAGTTTAAATTTGCCGAATAATTAGATCGAGTGAGTAAATATATAGCAATATAGTATACAGTCTCATGGGGGTTAATTGCACCTACTAAAGCCTGTGACAAACGGCGAATTTTTCATGCGCCGTATAAAATATGAGAATTAAGTTCATGAAAAATACGCCGTCTGTAACAATTAAATACGGCAATTTCATTAAGTTCTCGACAGTGCCATTAAATACGACGCGCCCAGTCGTATAATACGACTCAAGTACGGCGTTAAAATGCATTAATTTACAATATAATACATTTTCTATAAATACGACGAAAATACGCCGTAACTCAACAGGAACAATTTCAGAATTTGGGTCGACTATAATAGGTATTTTATACGGCGCATGAAAAATACGCCGTTTGGCACAAGCCTTACCAACATGACCGCTGTGTCCTTGTCCTCTAAATCTCGGGGAATTGATTGCAACCCACCAATATGAAAAATCTGACTCTGACAAGTGACAACGATTTCAAACCTAAATCACAAGACTTATCATCATCGTCATTATTATTATTATTATTATTATTATTATTATTATTATTACTATTATTATTATTATTATTATTATTATTATTATTATTATTATTATTATTATTATTATTATTATTATTATTATTATTATTATTATTATTATTTTGGGGCTATGTTAAAAATGTTATAAACAGAAAGGAAGTAGTATTACCATTCTTTAACATGGCAGACTGTCTTGCTTATTCCTCTCAATCTCTGGCTAAAATTAATCCTAATAAACTGTTTCATATTCCCAGCTGGATTCCAAAGTTATCCGATCCTGAAGTTCAATTTAACCTTGACCCCCCGACTTATCAACAAATTACTAATGTTATACGTAGAATGAAATCATCTGGCTCTCCTTGCCCCCTTGATCAACTCTCTGTAATATGTTTCAAGCGATGTCCTTTTCTGAGAACTTACCTCACTGAACTAATACGTGATATTTGGTTATCTGGAACTATCCCAACTGAATGGAAAAGAGCATGTACCATACTAATCCATAAGAAAGGTAACACAAATGTCCCCTCGAACTTTCGTCCCATAACACTCGAGACAATACCTTTAAAGGTATTTACATCTTGTCTTCGAAACGCAATATACTCCTTCCTTACATCAAATAACTTCATCGAACATAACATACAGAAAGGCTTCACACCTAATTTGTCTGGCACTTTAGAACATACTGCGCAAATGGCCCACATTATTAATAAAGCCCGGATCAATCAACGCTCTCTTGTCATCACGCTACTTGACCTCAAAAACGCTTTTGGCGAAGTCCACCACAACCTAATTCAATCCATACTTGATTACCACCATATCCCTGACCACATTAATTTTGTTATAAAAAGTTTATACACGGATTTTAAGACTTCGATAATTACATCTGAATTCCGCACTCCTTTTATATCTGTTGACCATGGCGTATTGCAAGGAGATTGTCTGAGTCCTCTTCTGTTCAATATGTGCTTTAACACGTTTATTCAACATATTAAAGCTGATAAGTACCGTCAATTTGGTTTTTCTTTCAAACTATTAAATCCAATTCACTGGTTCCAGTTTGCTGATGATGCTGCTGTAATTACTGGTCAAGAGTCTGAAAACCAGCATCTTTTATATCGTTTTTCCATCTGGTGCCAATGGTCGAATATGTTAATCCGGGTTGATAAATGTAGCACTTTTGGCATCAAGAAAGTCATTACAAAGTCAGTACAATACTTGCCGAAACTCCTTATCAACCAAAATCTTATACCAACAATCAACATTGGAGAATCATTTCAATACTTAGGACGCTACTTTGATTTTGACATGTCGAATCAAAATCATAAGACTGAGCTGACTACTCTCGTTGATGAACTAATGTCTGACATTGACTCAAAACCACTTCACCCAAAAAATAAACTTCTCCTGTATAGTCGCTATGTCTTATCCAAATTATCCTGGCATTTCACCGTTGCTACACTGTCCAAAACTTGGATTTCAGAAAATATTGATTCTGTTATCAACCAATACATCCGTAAATGGCTTGAAATACCAATATCAGGAACACTAAGTACTATATATCTAACACGTAACAAATTTGGTCAAAGTATCTATCCTCCATCAGTAAAATTTATTCAATGCCAAGCTGTTCTACGCAAAGCCTTAAAATATTCTCCGAATGAAGCAATTAACGAACTGTGGAAATCCACTAATAATCATACTAATATTCAATACGACGTCTATAACTCTACTAAAGAAGTTCTGAAACACTTCCGTTCTAGATCTGGGCATGAAGATAAACTTCGAAACCACTTGACTTGTCAGGGATCCTTTTTCTCTAACGTTACAAAGTTCTCCTTATCACAGCTTAACAAGGTGTGGTCAACTGCTCAATCAAAACTGCCAAAAAACATTTATAACTTTACTATACGTTATGTGAACAATTCTACTCCGACACGCAAAAACCTTCACAGATGGGGAATATCTTCAAGTTCAGAATGCTCCTTTTGTCTGAGCCCAGAAACACTACTACACGTTGTTGCTGGTTGTCAATCGTATCTTGAACGTTTTACATGGAGGCACAATTCAATTCTTAACTTTCTTGCAAATACCTTACAAACTGTTAACGGTTCAAATCTCTTTGTCGATCTACCTGGATTCAAAAGCCCATCTATCCTAACTGGTGACACGTATCGTCCAGATTTGCTATTGCATTGTTCAAACGGCCGTCTTTATGTTCTCGAACTTACTGTTGGTTTTGAATCAAACCTTCAAAACAACGTTAAACGGAAAGAAGATAAATATCGTGAACTAGTAAAACAGCAAAGTGAACATTTTAATGATGTAAAATTTATAAATCTCTCCATGAGTTCTCTAGGTGTTTTTGCGAAAGAGTGTTCTACTTTTTTAGATATGCTAGCTAAGGTTGGTCTTGATAACAAGCACCAAATGTACTGCGTAAGGAAAATGACGACTATAGCTATCAGAACTACATACTACATTTTCTGCTGCCGAAATAAGGAATGGGGAAAACCCGAATTATTAGCTTTTTGAAATATTTGTATATAAATTTGCATGTTTTATTATATAGTCATTAATTGTTATTATATATTATTAGTTGTGATTCAAGTAGCCAATTGTAAATTACCTTAATAAGCGAGATTTATAATTGTATATGTAGAAAAGAAAAACATTTAATAAAGTTTCCATTATTATTATTATCATTATCATTATTATTATTGTCATTATTATTATTATCATTATTATTATTAGTATTATTACTTTCATTTTTATTATTATTATTATTATTATTGTTGTTGTTGTTATTGTTATTATTGTTATTATTACTATTATTATTATTATTATTATTATTATTACTATTATGACCTTGAAGACGAACTACAACAACAAATGACAGACGCATTAAACGAGCATCAGACTAATGAGGATAATGTAGAGCAAACCGACCCTGAAATCCCGTCTTTAATTCGCCAAGAAAACTTTCCTGTATTAAAGAAAGGAATTAAACTACCCAAATCGCCGTTACAATGGTCAACAGCCAACGAATTTTTCAAATTAACTTTTTTAAACCACCCAATCACACCGCACGATTTAAATAACAATATCAATACCATGGCAACAGTTATGTCCAACTATTTTTGTGAAAATTTTGGATATGTCGAAAATAATAATGATGTGGAATTAAAAAGAAAATATGAAAAATTCTCCGCCAAAGATTTGAAGAAAGCTTTAAAGAAATTAAAATCACAAAACGGAGATGTTCTAGAGATTAAATTCGTCGCGAAGCAACTGCGCAACCTTCTCAAATCTAATACTCATCAAAGTAATACTGTTAACCATCAACCAGGAGGAATTGATCATGACAACCTAATTAATAAAAATTTCTGGGGATATGTCAAAAGATTTTTTAAAAAGAACACAAGCTCACTTCCATCATTTAACATGGCTCAATGCACATCTTATTTCACTAAAACATTTTCCGCAATCAATCCAAGTAAAACATTCAGCATCCCAAGTTGGATTCCAAAATTTGCTTCACCACAAACACCATTTAATCTTGACCCCCCGACCTATCAAGAGATTACTAACGTCATCCGTAAAATGAAACCGTCTGGCGCTCCATGTCCACTTGATCAGATATCTATTATCTGCTTTAAACGCTGTCCTTATTTACGTTCACACTTAACTGAGATCATTCACGCTGCCTGGTCATCCGGTGTTGTACCTTCAGAATGGAAAAAAGCATGCACAATATTAATACACAAGAAAGGGGAAACAGACGAACCTGCAAATTTTCGCCCAATAACACTTGAATCCATTCCGCTTAAAGTTTTAACATCATGCCTTCGTAATAAAACATTTCAATTTCTTGCAGAAAACAAGTACATAGAACAAAACATCCAGAAAGGTTTCACCCCAAAACTCTCCGGAACGCTAGAACACACAGCTCAGATGGCACACATAATAAACAAAGCGCGTACCAAACAACGATCTCTCGTCATAACATTATTAGACCTTAAGAATGCATTTGGTGAAGTCCATCATAACCTTATTCAAGAAGTCCTTGAGTATCATCACATTCCCGATCACATAAAAAATATCATACACAGCCTCTACACTGATTTCCAAACTTCCATCATAACCGAAGAGTTCAACACACGTTTCATTACAGTTGAGTTGATCGTGGTGTTCTCTAAGGTGACTCTCTCAGCCCTCTCTTATTCAATATGTCATTCAATACATTTATTCAGCACATCAAATCTGAAAAATACCGTCAACTTGGATTTTGGAATTTAAGCGAGAATGGTATTTTATGCAACCCAATCCACTGGTTCCAATTTGCCGACGATGCTGCCGTTATCACTGGTCAGGAAAAAGAAAATCAAATGCTACTAAACCGTTTTACCATCTGGTGTCAGTGGGCCAATATGATTATACGTGTAGATAAATGCTCAACATTTGGAATTAAAAAAGAACTAACAAAATCCGTTCAATATCTCCCTAAACTGTTTATAAATAGCTGTTTTGTACCACGTGTTGAGAATGGTAAATCCTTTCGATACTTAGGTCGCTACTTTAACTTCAATATGTCTGACGAAGATCACAAATCTGAATTATATGACACACTGATTAATACCATGAATGAAATCGACGAACTACCATTACATCCGAAAAACAAAATTCTAATGTACAATCGTTATGTTCTTTCAAAAATCTCTTGGCACTTCACCGTTTCTGATATCGGTAAAACCTGGGTAAACGAGAATCTAGATAATATCGCGTCAAAATATATCCAAAAGTGGCTCGAGCTTCCAATTTCAGCAACTCTTAGCAACGTCCTACGTCCTCATAACAAATTCGGCTTAAATCTCATTCTCCCATCAACTAAATTTCTTCAATGTCAAACTATATATCTCGGAAAGTTTTGAAATCATCACCAGATGACGAGATCAAAAACCTATGGATGGCCACAAGCAATCACAAAAATGTACAATATGACAAGTACAAAAACACAAAAGACGTACTGAACACTATCAGGAAAGAAAATGAAAAAAAGCTTCAAAATCACCTCATTTCACAAGGTTCATTCTTCTCCAATATCATCAAATACTCTACACTCTCGCTCAACTCTATATGGTCCTCGGTCCAAAACAAACTTCCTAAGAATATCTTTAACTTCACCATCCGGTACATAAATAATACGCTCCCAACTCGCAAAAATCTGTTGAAATGGGGAATATCACCAACATCCGACTGCTCTTTCTGCTTGGAACCCGAAACCTTGCTCCACGTCGTCAATGGATGCAAGACATACCTAAACGAAGGACGTTTTACGTGGCGACACGATTCCGTTCTTAATTTCATTGCAACCTCTCTTAAATCCGTACAACATTATATTAACCTTTATGCTGACCTACCTGGCTTCATCAGTCCATCTGTTATCACCGGAGATAAGTTACGCCCTGATTTTCTGATAACAATCGAAAACAAATACATCTACATACTCGAACTGACTGTTGGATTTGAATCTAATCTTCTTACTAATGCAACCCGTAAGAGACAAAAATATCTAGAACTTATTAACGAACAGCACAAAAATTATGAAAAAGTGAAATTTATAAATTTATCTATCAGTTCGCTTGGAGTTTTTAATCAGTCATCTATAGACTTTATTGAAATGCTGAAAGACGTGAAATTTGACGAACGATGTAGAAAGTACTATACTCAGAAAATGATATGATGAACACTTGCATAAGGGCCTCTTACTATATATTTTGTAAACGTAACAAAGAATGGGATAACCCGACTTTAATATCATACTAATATTTTTTATACCATTTGTTAATTCAAGTAGACATTGGTAAACTACCTGTAAAAGAGAGGTTTATCATTGTAGTATACGTAAATCATAAGTAAATAAAGTTTCCATTATTATTATTATTATTATCATTATTATTATTATTATCATTATCATTATTATTATTAGTATTATTACTTTCATTTTTATTATTATTATTATTATTGTTGTTGTTGTTATTATTGTTATTATTACTATTATTATTATTATTATTATTATTATCATTGTTATTATTAGTATTATTACTTTTATTTTTATTATTATTATTATTATTATTATTATCATTGTTATTATTAGTATTATTACTTTTATTTTTATTATTATTATTATTATTATTATTATTATTGTTGTTGTTGTTGTTGTTGTTATTATTGTTATTATTACTATTATTATTATTATTATTATTATTATTATTATTATTATTATTATCATTATTATTATTATCATTATTATTATTAGTATTATTACTTTTATTTTTATTATTATTATTATTATTATTATTATTATTATTATTATTACTATTACTTTTATTATGTGAGATTAATATTCAGTCATGAAAATGATTTCTTTACAAAAATATAAACGGAAATAATTAAACGGAAACATCAATATAGGGACTGAAGTGCAGAATGTAATTCGACCATTTGATAAAATGTTTTCAAGTATCGATGTATAAGCTAAATTATTATGCAACTGCATTAAAAACTGTCCAAATGACGTTAAAAATGAGTACAAATATACAGCGATATTTGGATAGTTAATTATTTGCACTGGTTATTTGGATTGTTAGCCAATCAAATTCATCACAAGGAAGACTACTTCATGTATGCTTATTATTTTGTCATGGTCCAAGTCACGCTACTACTCTGGCCTTTTTAGAGTTTTCTTTTTCCATAAAACTTTGTTGATCAGAGCAGTTGTATAATAAATCTCTTATAAGATGTTTTGGTGTGTACGTAGTATCGCTGTATATTTTTACTCGTAATGTAAAATACGGCAAAACTCGTAAAAATATGCAGCGATACTACACACCAAAATATCTAGTAAGATATATGTACATCGGTCAATACGAACAATCGAGATAAAATAGAAATAAAATAGCATATTAAATTCTTCCTTTTCATATCTCAGTTTATAAAACCTAAGTGCCACCCCAGCAGGCAAGAATAATTACGCTTTTCAGTCACATTTAATAGAAACTCAAATTTGTAGTAACACCAACGTTTATTTATTATTCCTTAACCCCTTGACTAACCAAAATCATCTGGCGTTAGCCAGAGTAAAATACTAAAGTCTAAATGTGCGTGACGTCTACATGCATGCATGCGCGCTTGATAATCAAAGGGTTAAATAGTAGTCATAAATAATCAACAGTGGTGTTACCACAAATGAAAAATTTGCGCTTCTACAATTTGTCACCATGTAAACATTAAAACAATTGATTACTTCACATTTATTTTTATATCACCCAAAAATCAAGCTGACAATTAAATAGATTTTACATTTATAAGCGTAAACAGTGTCATCACGGCAAGAATATGTTAAGTTCTTATTCTAGACGAGAATTCCTTAAAATTAATTCAAAAGTTTCTTTAAAGTACTTTATAAGTTCAAAAGATTAGTTATTACCACACGATAAATCACTTGCATTGCAAAGGTGAATTTGATGTTCTGGGAGCTTCATGGTCAGCCATTAAATGGCAACGTTGATGTTAACGTTCATTCTTATTGTGAAGAACTTGATTGTCTTCATATTGGTCTTCATATTGGGCTGCTCTTTTCTTCTTTCGTCCATCTCCACCTGGACCACCGGGACCTCCAGGACCTCCGGGACCACCACCAGGACCTCCGGGACCTCCATGACCTCCATGACCACCATGACCACCATGTCGCTCTCGTCGTCTAGGGCATGCCAAAATGCCTACAACAAGGAGCAAGAGAAGAAGAATAGATCTTTTATCCATGTTGATCGCAGAGATGTTGTTCTCTCAGTGTCTGAAGGGAACTGAATGCTGATCACAACACCGGTGCCCTTTTTATAATTTTCTGAAGTTGTTTACCAGAACTAGCTTAAGCAACTTTCTTCAGATAAGCAGTAGAAATAATTAAAATATGTTATTGTTATGTAGCGATTTCCAAGTAACAAATAATTATTTTTTTATCCCGGATGTCGCTGAAACACTGAAACGCTGAAACGGTAAAATATGGGCTAAGTTCAGTAATTGCTACATCTTGGGGGACCTATATCATAGGGGTCTGAATTTCCGAAATCCGTTCTATAGCAATCTTAATCGCAACTTGCTTTCCCCGTTTTTCTTAGGAACATAATCGCGTTTTTGAGAAATCATCGCTAGTTCCAAAAAGGGCTCTACATAAAAGGTATATCCAATGAGGACATTTCAAAGTTTCGGCCGGTAACCGAACGTTTTCAGACTCTCAGTTAATCGAAAACCGCCCCGAAAAACTGGATATGATCGAATTCCGTCCTAAAATAATGGCTAAATGCCTGTTTATATGGAGGCGAGTTACTGGCCAGCCGAGTTACTTGGCACATGACGAAGTCCCGGTCGGTAGAACAACACTGTTTTTCCCTCGGCAAAGCGGAAAATTGCTTATAGGCCGGAAATGTTTATCCCCCAGATAACTCGTCGTCATAGCGGGGAAGAATTTTCTATATTCGTTGTTTATGTCACTTTTCTTGATGCTAAAGGAATCTGAGCTTGACAAAGAGGTTTAATGTTTATAACTGACGATTTGACTATCATGTTTACGAGCAAGATCAACATCAACTATATTGGCCGCGTAAAATCATGAGAACCAACGATGGACGAATTCTTGTTTAACCGGTCTGTGTTGGGGTCGTAAAATACGCCGTATAACTCAACAGGAATAATTTCAGAATTTGGGTCGACTATAATAGGTATTTTATACGGCGCATGAAAAATACACCGTTTGTCACAGGCCTTACCGCTGTTATGTGTCTTTGTCCTCTAAATCTCAGGGAATTGATTGCAACCCACCAATATGAAAAATCTGACTTTCCCAACCGGGAATATTTCAAACCTAAATCACAAGACTTCTACACAGCAAAGATCCGTCGTCGTACAATTGAAAATAAAAAAAAAACAAAAAACAAAAAAACAAAAAAAACAAAACAAGTTTACATGTAGTCTGAATACTTAGAAATGAGCAAGTTTACCAGGAATTAGACATACGATTTCCGCTGACCTCTAATTGACTTTGTTTCAGCACCGCTTAGAGTTGCGTACACAACAAGCTACATTATAAAGAGGATGTGCTTGTTGGAGAGTATTCATTTCCCACTGAAGAAGCCTGTTTGAAAGGAGCACAAAATCAAAATCAAAATGAGACTGATTTATATGTTTCTCTTATTGTTCCTTGTTGTTGGTGCAATGGCGTGCAGAAGAGGCAGACGAAGACGAAGAAAGGATGACAAGGATACTGATTGTAGCGGTGGTGCGGGTGGTGCAGGTGGTGCAGGTGGCGCGGGTGGCGCGGGTGGTGATGGCGGAGCGGGCGGTAATGGAGGTGCAGGTGGTGCGGGCGGTGCAGGTGGTTCAGGTGGCTCTGGTTGTAAAGGTGGAAAAGGAGGCAAAAGTGGTAAGGGTGGTAAAGGAGGGAAGGGAGGAAATGTCCTTGGTAATGATGTATTCGGTAGGAATGGTGCAGATGGCAAAGATGGCGAAGATGGCAAAGATGGCGAAGATGGCAAAGATGGCGAAGATGGACGACGAAAAAGAAATATTGACAACTCTTACCTGCCCAATGAAAAAAGGAATGAAATAAAAAAACAAGCATTGCTTGAAGACTGGGAGCAATACAGCCAGCCGGATGATGGCGAATTGACAGTGAACAATGATAGAGAAGAGTGAGCCTGGAGACGACGATGGCAAAGAAAAACGATAACCGGATTGTCAATAAACTTTAAGAACTAGAACTTTTTATTTGCACAAGTTGCGCTACGAGAAATTACCTTATTAGTAGACATTAACATAATATGAACGCGTTCTAAAGACATACCAGGGATTAATAGACACGTGTAGAAAAAAAATAGCTGTTTTTGTATTTGATATGCACGATTTACGATATCTTAGTATAAAATGAAATACATTTCTTTATTTCCAATTGCATATGAACACGCTTTCAGTCTCCACAGTTTTTATATAAGAATGCATCCAATAGTTCAGGCATGGTTTTCTTGAAAGTACCGATTAAAATTGTCTCTGAAGATTGTTTTTGTACAAAAGTAAACAGAAATGTCCAACAGTGACAATATTTTGCATGTACACATTTTATTACTGAAATCATAGCGGGCTATTATAGTTTATTGTATAAAGCCCCGCACAGACGACCAAGTTTTCATTGACAAGTTCCTTGGTAGTTTTCCTTGCTCGTGTGTACGATGAACCATTTCCCCCCCAAACATTTCCCTTGACGATTTATAATTGCTCGCGTGTACGGCGTTTGGACAGGTTTTCCTTGACGGCAATGGTCGCGTAATAACCTTCGGATATGATCTTGTCAAGTTTTCCTTGACGACTATACACACGAACAATTTTCCTTGTTCAAAAGCTGGCATGACCAGCTTTTGAGCAAGGCAGGCTCCTAGTCAAGGAAAAACTTGTCAATTTGTGTCGTAGACACGGAACAAATAAAACTTGCCAAGGAAAACTTGGTCGTCTGTGCGGCGCTTAACGATTATCTTGATAATGAGAAACGGAATACAAGAGAAAAACAGGCCGAGATTCGGAATTTCAAAAAATGACGGGAAACGAGATCTAGAATTTTTTGCTGTCATGATTCGGGAAATAAGGAGATCGAACAATGGGATTCGGGATTTCTAAACTGAGCGACGAAGACAGGTTTGGGATCAGGTATACGGGAAGGGTAATATATCGAGCGCGATTCGGAATTTAAGAGGCCTCGGTGGATCCTTATATATATTTTATATAGTTGTCCCATATCGGCATGAGTCAGAAATACTTCTCTCTCTCCTCCGCAGAGGCTTCTAGAGCTTTTTTGAGCTCTTCACTTCAGTATATAGGGTTTATTAAATACACAGTCTTTGCAAGGAGAGTAATGCGGTAGAGGGTAATGGGGCGTAAAGAAAACCGCTGAAAATCGGAACGCGGGCGAGGTTTTCTTTACTCCCCATTACCCTCTACCGCATTACTCTCCTTGCAAAGGTTGCAATATTAAACCCTATATACTGAAGTGAAGAGCTCAAAAAAGCTCTAGAAGCCTCTGCGGAGGAGAGAGAATACTTCTAGTGGCGCCACAACAGATTTTTCAAGCTTATATATAGTGCGTAGCCTGAATAAAATCCTCTGGCGTATAGCCAGAATAAAATACTAAAGACTCGTCTTCAGACTAGGCCTGGACCTCTCCCTGTGCTGAATAAAATCCTCTGGCGTATAGCCAGAATAAAATACTAAAGACTCGTCTTCAGACTTCAAAGTGTAAAGAGATAGGTTTTAACACATTGAGGCCTGGACCTCTCCCTGTGTCGAATAAAATCCTCTGGCGTATAGCCAGAATAAAATACTAAAGACTCGTCTTCAGACTTCAAAGTGTAAAGAGATAGGTTTTAACACATTGAGGCCTGGACCTCTCCCTGTGCTGAATAAAATCATCTGGCGTTTGCCAGAATAAAATACTAAAGACTCGTCTTCAGACTTCAAAGTGTAAAGAGATAGGTTTTAACACATTGAGGCCTGGACCTCTCCCTGTGCTGAATAAAATCGTATGGCGTTAGCCAGAATAAAATACTAAAGACTCGTCTTCAGACTTCAAAGTGTAAAGAGATAGGTTTTAACACTTTGAGGCCTGGCCTGACCTCTCCCTTTGCTGAATCAAATCGTCTGGGGTTAGCTAGAATAAAATACTAAAGACTCATCGTCAGACAGACCTCAAAGTGTTAGAGATAGGTTTTCAGTAACACTTTGCCGGAGACCTGCTGAATAAAATCGTCTGGCGTTAGCCAGAATAAAATACTAAAGCCGATTCATCGTCAGACAGACTTCAAAGTGTTGGAGATAAAGGTTTTCAGTAACACTTTGAGGCCTGGACCCCTCCCTGCGCTGAATAAAGTCGCGGTCTCACTCGTCTGGCATTTGCCAGAATAAAATACTAAAGACTCGTCTTCAGACTTCAAAGTGTAAAGAGATAGGTTTTAACACATTGAGGCCTGGACCTCTCCCTGTGCTGAATAAAATCGTATGGCGTTAGCCAGAATAAAATACTAAAGACTCGTCTTCAGGCTTCAAAGTGTAAAGAGATAGGTTTTAACACTTTGAGGCCTGGACCTCTCCCTTTGCTGAATAAAATCGTCTGGGGTTAGCTAGAATAAAATACTAAAGACTCATCGTCAGACAGACCTCAAAGTGTTAGAGATAGGTTTTCAGTAACACTTTGCCGGAGACCTGCTGAATAAAATCGTCTGGCGTTAGCCAGAATAAAATACTAAAGCCGACTCATCGTCAGACAGACTTCAAAGTGTTAGAGATAAAGGTTTTCAGTAACACTTTGAGGCCTGGACCCCTCCCTGCGCTGAATAAAGTCGTCTCACTCATCTGGCGTTAGCCAATATAAAATACTAAAGACTCGTCTTCAGGCTTCAAAGTGTTAAAGAGCGAGATAGGTTTTAACACTTTGAGGCCTGGACCTCTCCCTGTGCTGAATAAAATCGTCTGGCGTTTATATAGCCAGAATAAAATCGTCTGACGTTAGCCAGAATAAAATACTAAAGACTCGTCTTCAGGCTTCAAGGCGTTAAGTCGTTCTTTTTTTCAGTCAGGTGCAGAGATTCCGGTTAAAAACTCAGCAATATGGATAATAAACGTGGCGTTACTTTTCTGAAATTCTGAAATTCACACTTGACTAGTACTTGCTATGGCAATTTCTCTTCATATAGGCGGTGGCGAAAATTCATCTCATCTTTGGGGGAAAATATCCGACAAATCTCATAGATATCTAACAAATGCACAAAAATTAAAGCGTTGGATTTTGACTGTTTTTTCCCTTTTTTGTTGAATATTTCGGACAAATTAACTTGAAGGTAAGTAAACAGGATGTGCAATGCCTGTGAACTGAATATATTATTCGACTGACAGTGATCACCTCACACAATAGGTTTATATTTGTTTATTGTTGTACAAAATTGGAAAATATAGCCGTATTTTAACTTATAGTTCCGTAAATCATTAAAATGAACTTCAAATTTTGACAGTTCATCTCTCATGTTGTCTATCTTCACAGATGAGACTAAATAACGGCAAAAGTTTCGAACAAACAACTGTAAACCTGGGAATGGATTATATTGTGATATATTGAGATTATACTGTGATTGAGATTATATTGACATTATTGTGATTGGGATTATACTGTGATTGGGATCATTATTAAAAGTTCTTATTTTGTTAAAACACTGTGATTTGTCGTGGATATTTGTTTTCAAACGACGGGGCATTCACGACAGTAGGGGGCAGCTGCCCCACTTCACCACAATTTCCGCCACTGATTTAAAGAACATAACAGTCTGTTTGTTAGGTCCGTTTCAGATATTTTCTAAGTTGAAACTAGAGCCGTGATCTGAAACGGATGTTCTTCATTCTGGCTAACGCCAGACGATTTTAGTCCCAACGTTCACCACAATTTCGGCAACTGAGGTACTGATTCAAAGAGTTAAACATGTCTGTTTGTCATTTAATTTTTGGTCCGTTTCAGATAGATGAGCTATTTTCTAAGTTGATGCTATAGAGCCGCCTGAAACGGATTCAATTCTGGCTAACGCCAAACGATTTCATTGATTCCGTTCTGGGAAACCCTGTGCCAACAAAACTTGATTGCTTATATCTTTAGGCTAAAGAAGCCCTTTTCTTTGTTCGCTGCCTTTAATTTAGGACTTTAAAGTCATGACCAAAAAATTTATAAAAAATTTGAATCTCATTCTAGTCCCCCGTCAAAAATATATGGCCCTTTTTATTTTGAGAGGACTTTCGGGACTATTTGGGACCATTAGGACTGGCCCGACTATATTTTAGTATTGTCTGTGCAGGATTTTATAAAACATGGCGCTCAAAATAAAACAGTTTTAGACCACTAGGAATGGCGGATAAGAGCTTTATAGTTGGTAAAAATGTATTTCTACAATCCTACGGTAAGTTAGAGCAATTTCTATGTGAATTAGATGTTAAATTTTAACGATTTTGGTCCACATTAAGTGATCCACATTGGTGTCGGCCATATTGGATCAAGGAAATCAAACAGTTGATTTGGTCCTGAATCTGAATAGCCGGGTTTTGGGGAACGTGATCATGTATGTTACTGTTAAGTATGATGGGAAAATGACTCGTTAAATCTGTAAATCCTTTATAATAACACTGATAGTTCTCCAAGCTTGACTTCTGCTGTGTTCCGAAGCCCAACGGGGTATAAACAGTAACGACAGCCCTGTTCGTATTTGCCTATTTACGTGTTGAAATTTGTGTAGTTATCAAACAGCGCTATCATTCTTTAAGCCGGTTTTCCACTAGGCGATTTTTTTCGCGCGAAGCGACTTTCTTTTATTCGAATTCAATAGATTTCTGATTAGTTCCAGCTCAGAGCTCATGAGACAAAAGAAAAAGTCGCTTCGCACGAAAGAAGTCGCCTAGTGGAAAACCGGCTTAATAAAGAAATAATTTGCTGGCAATGGTCCTTTTATAAATTAAAATATTTGGCAACCAACTCAGGGCGGAAATGACCAAACAAGGGCAAATCTGAATTTGCTCGATCAAAGACAATCTTTAAAGACTAATATATAATTTTTCTTTTCGAAATAATTGTAAGAAAATAATCTATTAATGTATTTGTGAGACTACCACATATGAGTAGGAAAATCAAGGACGAGAAAGAGTTTATTAAACTATATAACGTTTGCTGGACGCTGATTTTTATTTGGAGATTCAACCAAAAACCAAGACAAGCTGTGACAACTTGGAAAAGTTATGATATAAAATTTCAAAAACTAATGCTGTCCTGAAAATTTAAGATATGAGTAAATGACACTGTAAGATGAGACTATATACAGTTTAACTCCTTCCTGACTGAATGAGTCTTCAGGGACTGGGTACCCAGTTTGCAATTTAACGGGTAAAAATTTCAGGTCTTGCAAAACAGAAGTAATATGATGATATTTACTAGTTCCGGTCACAATGCATGCTGCAAAATTCTGTACGGTCTGTAACTTATGTAAATTTTTTACCCATGACAAAATTTGTTTTTATCAGCTTTTTTCGACATATTAACAATTCACAAGTTCTGCTTGTTCATGTACAGTTTAATAAACATAGATGTAGAGTTTATATTTAAGACAATGAGACTTCGTGTCTTACCAGAACTGATAAATTATGCAATTAGCACAACAAGCAAGCCAGCCCGGCTAGGCAAGCTAGCCCTTCTCATGTAAACTCAAATGAAAATCATCTTGGCAAGGCAAGAGTGGACTAGCTTGGGTGCCTGGGCTGGCTTGCCTACTTGCCAAGGGGAGAGCTCCAAATCACCAAGGGGTTACTATATAACTGCACATGATATTTATCAACTTTATTTCAAAGTCATCAAATTCATTTCAATTATTTTCTCTCTGTAATTATACAGTTTCTGCAAATGACTAAGTGAAATAAACCGGTCAAAGTGCCTGTTCATATTTTTCATAAAATCGTCTATTGTTAAACAGAGTAAAATAGTCTGGTGTTAGACCGAGTAAAATCGTCTGGTGTTAGAGCGAGTAAAGTCGTCTGGCGTTAGACAGAGTAAAATAGTCTGGCGTTAGACAGAGTAAAATGGTCTGGCGTTAGACAGAGTAAAATAGTCTGGTGTTAGACAAAGTAAAATCGTCTGATGTTAGACAGAGTAAAATAGTCTGGTCTTAGACAGAGTAAAATCGTCTGTGTTAGACAGAGTAAAATAGTCTGGCGTGAGACACAGTAAAATAGTCTGGTGTAAGACAGAGTAGAATCAATAAAGTACGGTTTTTTGGGGTTTTTTTTTATAAAACTTAGTTTAAAACAGATTAATTAGCTCAGATGCGGTAGCACAGTTATTACAGTATACATTATTTATTAGCATCCTGTTTACATTTCATAAATAACATATCGCTTTAGCCTGTCATCTCATTAATCGTATCCTGCATTGCCATTTCCGAGTCGTATCTCCTAAAGCGTCTGGCGTTAAACAGAGTAAAAAGATGAACTTGTTATTTATCTGTTACAACTGCTATTTCCCGTCTCGGGCTGCGGGGAGGTTATTTTCTGGCCAGCGCAGGGAAAATTAACGCATTTGCTGAAGGAAGTCATTTGACCTTCGCAGTGATTTGAAAAACAACCTAGATACAAAGGCTATAAAAAAGGATGTTGACAGGGTCGATAGGCATTTGTCGATTATATCGCAAAAGAACCATATCACGTCAAAATGAATGTAAAGTGCCTGTTTCTTCTGTTGCTGTTTGTTGTCAGCGCAATGGCCTGTCCTCGTCGTCGTCGTCGTAGACGTCCTGGTCGTGGCGGTGATGGCGGTCACGGAGGGCACGGTGGACATGGTGGAAGTCCGGGGATTGACGGTGGTGGAGGGGGTCACGGGGGTCATGCTGGTGGCCCTGGGGGTAATGGTGGCCATGGGGGTAATGGGGGTAATGGTGGTCATGGTGCTGATGGTGGCGATGGAGGACATGGAGGCCACGGTGGTGCGGGTGGACAGGGTGGTAAAGGAGGGAAGGGAGGCAAGGCTGGCTGGCTTGGTAAAGACGGTGAGGACGGAAGAGATGGCAGAAATGGACGCAAAAGAAAGCGAGAAGCTGAAGAAATTTGGGCTCGGAGTGAAGGGAGAAACACAGAAACCGATGGAGAGAACACGCGTTGGCGTTTAAAATTCCAAGTACTTGATCAAAACAACGATGGCAAGATCAGCTTTAAAGAATTCACCAACGTTTTTAATATTTCGAAAGCAAAAGCAAGAATACTGTTCAAGAATGAAGATAAGAATGCTGACGGAGGGATATCTTATCGTGAATTTCGGGCTGCAGATTTCTTATTTCGTGGAGCACCGTATAGGCGTGATAAAATCTCAAATGTGAAGAAATGAGTGAGTGTTGAAAGAGTAATTGTGTTCGAGAACTTGTGTTCGAAGGTAGCAAACTAACTTTATGAACTGATTTAAAAAAACTGGACATGTGCACGGTATGAATAACAACACTTCATGTAAATTGTAACTTCTTTAAAGTGTATATGAAACGAAAATTTAGTTTGTCTTATTTGAAAGGACTCTTAAAATGATGGGGAATATCAATTTAAAGCTTTTTCATATTTTACTTAGTTCTTGAGATATTTAGACTTATGTGATATTCAAATGAGATAACTTATGGTTCTTTTTTTTTCTAATTAACATATTCTAAAATCGTGAATATTTTTACGGTTATTGATCAAAATCACTTGTAACTTGTCTTTCATGTTTAGTTGCATGAACTGTAGCGATATGCAAAGTTTCAAGTGATTTTGTTCAATAATCTTAAAAATATTCGCGATTTTCGAATATGTTAATTAGAAAAAAACGAACCAAAAGTTCATTTGAATATCACATAAGTTTAAATATCTCAAGAACTAAGTAAAATATCAAAAAGCTGTAAATTGATATTCCCCATTATTTTAAGAGTTCTTTCAAATAAGACAAACTTAATTTTCGTTTCATATACACTTTAAATTGGAATTTCTTTAAATACACACTACAATTACGGCCCAAACAGCCTTTTTATTGTTTTACTCTGTCAAACGCTGGATGATTTTACTCGTCAAAGGGGGAACCTCAGCCATCCTAGACAACAATTGGTTCACAAGTTATTAAGTGAATACCGCTGCCAAACGTTTTGCGCCTGCGCGATGACCTCAAAAAAAAAAGGAAAACCGGGAAACCACTGAAATATTTGGACTGGTCTGAGAGTCCCACACAAAAGTTAAAATTACAAACATACCACAAAAACGTTAAGGTAGGTAATTTGTTCATGGTGTTCGTTGTCAATATTGTAACGTATTCTGAAATAATTTTCATGTCCCTTTTTTTAAAACACAAATGAATAGTCGAGTCTTACTTAGTCTTCACTGTCTGGTTGTTGTTGCCACGGCTAGTTCCCAATCTCTTGCAATGTCAAGGTTCGAATTAACGGTTCGTGATTCGTGCGTGATTCACGAACCAAATAACGAACTTAACGAATGCAAAAAGAAAAAAATTTAATAAAAATCACGAATCGAAAATAACGAGTGACTTTTGAAACTTTATATTATCGCAGATTCGGTACTAATACCAAACTGGTCTCACACAGCAACACAGCGTACATGAAGTAGTTTACGTTAAGTGGTCAGTGGTACTGTGGAAGCATTTTTCGAGCGCCCACTTGCACCCACGCAAACTTTCCACTATGGCACAGAATAAATTAGACTTGCTCCAAGTCCGCCTCTTAGCGCTAGTTTTTGCGGGTGGGTGGAAAGGCGGGCGAGTGGAAAGGCGGGAGAGCGGAAAAGCGGGAAGAAAGAGGCGGACTTGTTTCGCTTGCAGGTTTTTGAATCTAATTAAATATTCTGGCGGGAAATCGCTGAAATGTACATCGCCCTGTTTTGACGTGTTTCGGGTTGTCGTACATGCAATGAAAAGCGGTTCTACCCCTACTAAAACGTTTTCAAGAGTCTGTTTAACTACAACTTCCAAAGATAGCACTTGCATAGCAATTTAGCCTTAATATAATTACTTTCCGAATTACGTCACCGGTCGAAAAATTCACCGGTGAATTTTGGCGCGCTGCAGGTGGGAAAAGTCCTTTTCAACGAGGGACCAAAAGGTAAAAAATGTCGAAAGGTCAAAAATGTTTGAAAAGGACTTCGAGAAAGTCTAAGAATAAATGTGAACACGGCAAAGACCTAGCACACTACAATAAGCTGTGGGAGTTTCAAAGAGAAGAAAAGACTGTGAGAAAAACTAAAATCAGGCATGTTACACATGGATATCAAGATCTCTACAAAAAATAAACCTTTCTGTTTCTTGAGAGTATTGGTTTTTAAGGCATTGATTACTACAGTTACTTTAAAATGGAGGTAAAAAATCAGGCATTATACTGATGGAACTTTTTTAAAATTCACGAACCAGTTAATTCGAACCTTGAATGTTTACTCCCGCAAACTTACGCATGCGCAAATGTTTGGCGGCGGTGTTGATTAAGCCATACCTTCCATACCTAAGCCATACGATTTTACTCCTCAAAGGAAGAACCCTCATACATCCTAGGCAGCAATGGGTTAACAAGTGATTACTCATTCCTGCCTGAGCTGGCCAGAAATGGTCCTTTACTCTGACATCAAACGATTTTAGACATGCTAAGCTACAGCTGACTTGTTTAACACAACAGCTTCTCGATGGCGTTCGCTGTTTACGTTTTAATAAAAAAATCCCATTACATTTCGTTGTAAAATCTCAGCTGACTGCCGAGGCGATGTTATTTTCCCAGCCTTGCATTATCCGACACGGCGGAATGTTTAAGTCGGGAATTCAATATTGAGCAAGATTGAAGGTCGAGCCTAATATTAAAATTTGAGACTTAAAAATTTTCTAAATCTGGCGAAGATGAATGCAATAAATGTTTTATTATATCGAACAAATAACCGTGCAATTAACAGGTTAATATACCTTGTGCACCTGTTCAAAGGTTGCTGCCCAATATGTAGTTGTCCTACATCGTAGAATATCGGACTGGCACGTGATGCTGATGTAGACATTTGATTGGACGATTATTTGTGAGGGTATATAAATTATACCAAATTATACCATAATTTAAGGCACTTTTTGCTTCAAAGTATCAAATTAGTGAATAATAGTTTCCGGGGGTATTCTTTGGAATTCAGGGTAGGGATCTACCGCCGAACGTTTGAAACCCTGACCCTGTTCCAGACTAAGGAGTTGAATTTTTTTTGCCACTCAGTTTGAGACAAAATGGTAAAAAATGGTACCCTCCATGCATTCAAAACTTGCAGAAAGAAAAAACGTTAAAAAAGTGCTCAATGTTCCTCGGATTCTGAATTTGCCGTAACGAATGTACCTCAAAAGTGCATGGACAAATAGGAGCCTTGTATACGCACCCATAACTTCATAACTTCTTTAGTGCAAGTAATTGGAATTTAATAATTGTCAGTTGTTTGCTGTACAAGCTGTGTTAGTTAGTAATACTCAGAAAAACTCTGAGCTCTAAGCGGGACTCGAACCCACAACCTTCTGAATGCTAGCCAGACGCTCTAACCATTGAGCCACTAGAACTCAGATAGCGGAGCAAGGTTAATTATGGTACTTATACCTTAGACTGTGCCCAGTCCTCAAGGGACGAGTCTTAACCGCTCGGTTACAAGTACTTGTTGGTCTACAAGTCGCTTGTACAGCAAACAACTGACAATTATTACTAACATCAAACTGCAATTTCTGAAACTAACTAATTGGAATTTGTTAACCTGTATATTTCCTTATTAAGTCTATATCAGTGCGATGCTATGGCTATTTTTCATAATTGCAGATACCACATCCAATTGCATATCAATGGTTTACCAAACGTCTATTACATTACCCCAAGCTCGCAAACGTACTACATGCATTACCATAGGCGTAGACATTTGTTTTCGTCTATAGGGGGGGCTGAAGTGCTGAACAGGGCCTTTCTAATCTAAGAATTTTCTCGTGGGGGACGTTTACAAAAAGGGGCTCTTCTAGAGGGGTCCGGGGGTATGCCCCCTCGGAAATGTTTGAAATTTAGTGTCTGGAAATGCCATTTCCTTCATTCTGAGGGGTGATTTTTAAGAACATTGGAGGTCATGAAATGTCATAAAAACTAATTAAAATACAACACAGTTCAACAATTTTTCGATGTTGTGTTTACTGGGTTGACTTATCACTGTATATGGGTGCTTTTGGCTGACAGGAATGAGGCTGTAACAGTTACTTTAGCCTAACGAGTAACCTATAATTTGTGAATGGTGATTGATGAGTCAGTTGCTGCAAAATTTCTGGGGAGGCTATTGAGATTTCTCTGGGGGCTAAAGCCCCTCAGCGCCCCCATATTCTACGCCTATGTGCACTACTCGGTATATATACGACTTATCATGTCAACTCCATCTTGCGAATCAGGAGAGTCAGTAGAACCTCTGTAATTACTTTTTCCCTCTTGTTATAATAAAGTGTTTATAGAGAAGTACACGAGGCTGTAGTCACTTGTGAGAGCGCTATAGTTCTGCGACGTTTGTAGCTACGGTTGAAAGCATTAACAAAAGCATTCCTACAGTGGTTTGAACACAACAGATAGAAGGAACGTCTGTATTTTGGTAATCTCCAACCATACACGATTGGGTTTAAACAAAAATTGAGTGAAAAGATTGGGAAAAATTTAATAGGAAGGGTTTCTACAGTGCCAATGCATTCCACTCCGCAAGTGAGTGATCTGAAGAATATTGCTTGATAAAAAATCATTAATGGCAGTGTTGTAACGACGAGGATTATCACCAGAAGAAGAACGACTACGGTTAGCTTCATCTCTTGATTTACGGCAGCAGAACTGTCTTGCTGGCGTTGTTGGCGACGGAGGTTCCACAACTTAAAATAAAATACGACAACAACAATGATGCAAAGCTCAAACACAGTCGACAACGATGCAATGTAAATTTCGTAATAGTTATCCCAAATAGAGATACAAGCGGATGAAGACAATAACCATATTGTTGCAATGGCATACAATGTCCTTTTCTTTGTTACTATTCTGTTGGCTGTCCATATGAATCTTATGGCGATGTATCTTTCCCAGGAAAGCAAGGCTATGGTAAGAAAGGAGACGGTGTAGCCAAGCCATATGGTTGAAAAGATTATTTTTGCTATTAAGATGTCACGTTGCGGTTCCCAAACGTTTGTAGCCCAGACAAGTATCGTAATCGCTGTCAGTAAATCAGCCACGCAGAGATTGATAATGAGACTTGATGAAACAGTACGCAAACAGCGAAGTGGGTCGACGATAAACACGATCAAAAGAATACCATTTAAAATAATACCCGAGGCACTTGTAATGATGATAGCGTACATGTTGGCCAAAAACCCACTGGTGTACGTCCATGACATTGTTCCATTTCGATGCTCAACAGGCAGAGGAGTAGCGGTAGTATTCTTGAAAATAAAGAAAGAATAGAAAAGGAGAGTACGATTTAGTGTATATTATATTATATTTATTTGTTTGTTTACTTGTTTGTTTGTTTGTTTGTTTGTTTGTTTGTTTGTTTGTTTGTTTGTTTGTTTGTTTGTTTGTTTGTTTGTTTGTTTGTTTGTTTGTTTGTTTGTTTGTTTGTTTGTTTGTTTGTTTGTTTGTTTGTTTGTTTGTTTGTTTGTTTGTTTGTTTGTTTGTTTGTTTGTTTGTTTGTTTGTTTGTTTGTTTGTTTGTTTGTTTGTTTGTTTGTTTGTTTGTTTGTTTGTTTGTTTGTTTGTTTGTTTGTTTGTTTGTTTGTTTGTTTGTTTGTTTGTTTGTTTGTTTGTTTGTTTGTTTGTTTGTTTGTTTGTTTGTTTGTTTGTTTGTTTGTTTGTTTGTTTGTTTGTTTGTTTGTTTGTTTGTTTGTTTGTTTGTTTGTTTGTTTGTTTGTTTGTTTGTTTGTTTGTTTGTTTGTTTGTTTGTTTGTTTGTTTGTTTGTTTGTTTGTTTGTTTGCTGTTTGTTTGTTTGCTTGTTTGTTTGTTTGCTTGTTTGTTTGTTTGCTCGTTTGCTTGTTTGCTTGTTTGCTTGTTTGCTTGTTTGCTCGTTTGCTTGTTTGCTCGCTTGCTCGTTTGCTCGCTTGCTCGTTTGCTGTTGCTCGTTTGCTGTTTGCTGTTTGCTCGTTTGCTCGTTTGCTCGTTTGCTCGTTTGCTCGTTTGCTCGTTTGCTCGTTTGCTCGTTTGCTCGTTTGCTCGTTTGCTCGTTTGCTCGTTTGCTCGTTTGCTCGCTCGCTCGCTCCCTCGCTCGCTCGCTGGCTCGCTTGCTTGCTTGCTTGCTTGCTTGCTTGCTTGCTTGCTTGCTTGCTTTGCCTTTCGAGTGGAGTGGAACTTAATTCGTATTTTTTTTGTGAACTGTTCCTCAAGATATAAAAACTAGTTAATATACAAAATTTCAGACATCTTTTTAAGCTTCTAAATAAATCTCCTAAGGTTAGAATTTTTGTTGGATTCAGTTCATTTTATCACTGACTAAAGCGACGGTAATACTGGACTGTCTGAAGAGGATTTTGATTGTTCTAGAGATTAACACCTACTACTTTTGGTTTTCACTATATCTTTAAACACTTTGTCGCGTAATCGGACTTCTAAAGCAGCTTGATCCCACGTGTTTACGCGACGGTGCCCTTCTTAGCGGTTCAGCCGCGCCATGTCGCGGTGCGCCCTTTGAGAATTGAGAGTCAAGTCCGCCCACTCCCTCTCGGCTACATTGCATGGTCATCATTCGTCCCCACAATGCGTGAATTCAGATTGGAACCCTCTAGAAAACTATTATTCAGGCAACTGCCTTCTTAACTACTGAGAAGACTCGCCGTAGTACTTGTATCGCATCGAAGTGGCCCATGTCCACCGTGAACACCGCAGCTGCGGCCAGACCCAAAGCGTCCAGCGTATTATCAACAAGTGCCCCCACTATACCGATAGCCACATGGCCCAGGTGCATGCACGCGAACTTTGCGGGGATTAAGAACACTGACAAAGATATACTATTGCACTACCCATGGCCATGACCACCTCGTTTTTTAAATAATGTATATATGTCTTTGAAATAATAAGACAATAATAATAATAATAATATGATATGAACTGCCCCAACCGAACCCAAGTTCTTCGAATCAACACATTGGCGCTCTGACTATATAGTGAGCGCTATATACGGTCAGGACAATCAGGTATAAATGTTTAAATACGAAATAACTCAGTAGTCAGAGCGCCGATGCGTCGATTCAGAGACCTCGTGTTTGATTCTCGAAATGTTTTTAGTTCCTAGAGTCAAAAAGGGGTCAATATCCTTACACTTACGAACGAATCGGCAATATGGCCTGCCTGATAGACAATTTCAATATTAAAACAATTACATGCATCAAGACGTCAATTCCAAGGCAAAATTGTACCCAGCATGAATGTGTATATATATATATATATATATATATATATATATATATAGGTAGATAAACCAACCCATCACATGTATTCTTCACAAACAAGAAACCGTGATGAACTATTATAAAACATGATGTATTGTAATAAAAGTAGAAATAGGCAGCATATTTATATAGCTGTAAAGCTTTGGAGTTGGTGAACTGGGTTTTGTCCTTAGAGAAAGCCATGCAAAGCTCTTTATCAGGGCATAAACTCTATATTGTAGTGTAGTGAAGGTTTCAGAGACAAATGTCATACCTCAGTTTTTTTTAAACTAAAATCTGGGAAGGAAGTAATTTCTTAAGATTTTCAATACACAGTATTACAATTTGCATATATATATATACTTGCATGCATGAATCTTTAAAGTGAATACCAAAAAATTAAAGCAATATTTACATGTATATACAGCCATTATTATTTTTTCATTTCCTATTAGTATTTATATTTCGAACAAATTAGTTTAAGGGGATTAAAAATTGTATTGTTATATAAAACATCGGTAATTTCCATCAGAAGCCAGTGAAATCAATATTTCCGTTTCAGGGATGCCGGAGATTTTAACTTGTCGTGAGAATTCAAAATCGACAGACAGTATTTTCTCGAAAGATATAAAGTAGAACAATAGCTCGTCTGATCGAACAGCTGCCACGCATGAAGATATATAGAAGGTCTGAAAATAATATGGTATTTTCACGTTAATAGAAAGAATATTTCCTAGGACTAGGTTAATTTAGAACAATTTCATAGCCATTGGGAAGGAAAATATAAAAAAGCTGAAAATTCAAATAAATAAAATAATGAGATGCATCTTTATTGTTCGCGATTTTAAATTCAAAGGGTTCCACGCAAGGCAAAAAATATGTCATTATTTTTATTTTAAATTTGCGAAATATTCCCTATAATATATAAATATAATGGATAAACTAAGTTAATATACGACTATTACTAATATATATGATGTATAATTGATAGAGGAAACCGGGCTATAAGCTATATACGTGCATGTATGCCTGTCTTGAGTCCATTTGGCAGCTGCGGAAATTTAATTTAACTTCGTTCCCAATCTACTTTACTTAATTTGTTTTTACAAAAAAATATAAAAAAAATTGTTGACTATATATATCATATATATGTATACGTTGAAATTTGCTAAGCGTCAATATAAAATACAAATATTACCAGGGTTATAGTCACGTTGGCCTGAAAAACAGAGAAAAATCTTCTCGACGTTTCGAGCGAAGGCCCTTCGTCAGGGCCTTCGCTCGAAAAGGGCCTTCGCTCGAAACGTCGAGAAGATTTTTCTCTGTTTTTCAGGCCAACGTGACTTAACCCTGGTCATATTTGGATTTCAACCGTGGCCGATGCTGTCCTAGAAGCTTTTAAATATAAAATACAAAGGTTTTATTATATTCGAAATAAAAATTCTAGCTTTTTATTAATAAAACAGGACAGGTTTGACTAATATAAATGAACACGTCTCAAGAGCAATATATATATTTCTGACTTGGCCGGAATATTATTTTTTTGAAATGAAACATTTGCGCACCTTTTTTGAGTAGTATATGACGAGATAAGTGAACGATGGATGTTGTCTCCAACCGACATCGTTATTTGAACATGCGCACGCCTTCAAAATATATACAGGTACATGAGGGAATAGACATAGAATCTCCATGAATATATTGGACTGAGGCAGGTGTTTATCCAACTTAATTTAAGCTAAGTGCACGAGATAGTTCTCACGACAACTTTAAATTTGTTAAAGCGCTTATCTGTATAAAGGACGTTCGGGTTCATGCAGTGTCTATTCTATTTCATTATGTTCCTCAGAGATATGGAGATAACATTACATAGAACTTCTGACACTTGCCTATATGGAAGTCCACCGAGAAATATTGACCCAAGTGTGATATCGAACTGGCACCTTCGAAATTCAAGTTTTCTCATTGAGGGCAATTTTCGTTATCCGATCAAGATCTTGAAAAACTTAACGTCGTCGTTTATCGTTGTCGAATTGTATGCTTGATGAAGAAGCTGCTTCTTTACACTCACTTCATGATTCATTCGTCTTTTGCATTCGTTTTTTAATCTCATATTCGCGCGTTCAGTTGCTGTTTGTAGTTTTGTCAATGCAAGCTCCAAAACATACTCGTTACATTAGATAATTCGCAAAAAGAAATGAAGCCATACATATATTATTTAACCATTTTTCAGTTAAATACATGAAACATATATATATATATATACTCTGGATGAAGTATATATATATATATATATATATATATATATATATATATATATATATATATATATACTATATACTTCATCCAGAAATATCATAACCTATATATCATGAATATTTTACGTAAAAATCTTTATAATATATTTTGCACATCAAGCAAAATAATTCAATTATAAACTTATTTTAGAGAGAATCATATATATGATATATATAAGCTATTTTGGGCTTTTCAATCAACGATTCCTCAAAAGAGGCAGAATGGGGTAATCTTTTCACAATGGGTCGTCGTGTTTATATATGTCAAGGCCAAAATCAATTGTTCACGAAAACTATATCAACCAGGGTTGTCGCATCCACGTCACGAAGACGAAGTCAATCCAGCATTTAACGTCAGCAAGAATGCGAAAGTTTAAGGAAGAATGCGGCATTTATTTGAAAGCGGCACGTCGAATAAATTAGGCTCGACAGGCCATTAAATTAGAGAGTGGGCAGGTTATGTCCTATTGCGCCACAGAATTTCAATTCCATTCCAAACTTCGGTTGTGTTGAATTCAATTCTTAAATAACGCGAGCGTTAAAGACCTCTCCCCTGCATGTTCCTTAGCCTAAGGTCTATAGACATATACAGTGTGTATAAAAAAAACCCTGAACCCTTAGAAAACAACCTATTGTAGTAGTTTGAAAGCCCTAAAAGCGCTGCGTTATAAATTAATCAGCACACAAGTTAAACAGGAAGAGAAAAGGCTTTTAAATAGTTTCACCATGCATACACTTCAAGTTATCTTAATTTCCTAGGTGTATAAGACCGTGTGTTTTACGCATCTGTGGGTTCAGCGAAATCTTAGGGCCTTCAAACTACCACAATAGGTTGTTTTCTAGGGTTCAGGTTTTTTTGATACATATTGTATAGTAGTTTAACATTCGACGTTTGGAACGGCGGTCGTTCTCGATTGAATTCATGATCATTTAACAGGTTTATTAACTATATCTCAGTAGACGCGAATAAAATGAATCTTCGGCATTGGAGCGTATTAAAAAGTTTAGCAAAGATCTGTTGCTTGTAATCCCTATTAGTATATGTATATATTTTAGGCATGTATACCGCCTTGTTAAACCCAACTTAATTTATAATGTATCTAAAGCCGAACATAAGCGGATATTTTATATGCAATGTTTAATTAACAAAGAAAAATCGGTCATACGAACTAATGTTAAAAGACGCTAGATGTTTGAGTTAAATCCACTGAATTAAGCGGCACATCAATAAATAATGCAGATTATATAAACAATTTCCATCAGTATAAAAGGAAAGCAGCCTGATACTGCATGGATATATCACATTTATAGCCTTCGTGACACGTCCTAGCTAAAATTCATTGCTTTGTTATAATAAGAATAAAATTAATACAACCGCCTAGAAAATAGCAATATATCAATTATATATATACTTACGACCTTTATATAACCAGAAACGCATGCATTTATACAGATTACTTCAGTAAATATGAGGAAGCCACCTAATACTGCACATATCACATTCATATCCCTTATAGTATTACAGTTCGGGACACTTTCCTGCTAAAATGCATTGCTTCGTTCTATAATAAAAATTAATGTAACTGCCTAGAGAATAGCATTAATATAGCAATATTATTATACTTATACATTGTGAGGAAGTGCGGAGCTGATGGTGTGGAAAACAACCAGCAAGAAGAATAGGTCTTTGGGCTTTAGTCGAAACATTTCCATGTTTCTTGATCCCTCTGGGCTTGTTCCACTTTCAGCCCAATTTACTATGCGAATGATTATTTTTTCGATGATGATCTGTCTTAATATAATTTCTCGAGGTCAAATTAAACAACACCATATTTGATTCGTTTGAATTCATAATTCAGCGTCTATAATCGGTTTGTTTTAAATGTGTCATTTATCTGAAAAAAGCTTTGTAAATATGTTACTATGCTCGCCTTTCATTGGTCTTTAGGTTGATTTGAATAGGAAGCAGGTGTTTGGGGCTTTTAAAATATTCAAAAGAAAACCGGTATGCATACGCCTATATAAATACTGTACAATACATATATCAAGATGATTTTAAAACTTATTTTTGTTTTTCTATACGTACACATTGCCTTCTGTATTTATAGTATGAAACGCACTTATTAATGTAGTATACATATTGCTTACGTATTATTATAGTCGCACGTTTTGCTACTTGTCAGTGTGCACAGAAACGCGTTTTTATCTTTATAGATATATGTAAACAGATGTTGAAAGATTTTTCAGTTATTTTTGTAGTAAATTCTGGTATTTATATAGACCCCTCGCGTTGTATTATGAAAGTAAGAAAAACAATAATATAAAAATACATACATCAAGTGTCGTCAGATGTGTGACCACAGCGGATGAGAAGTTAATCTGATATACAAAAACTTTCCGTCCGTGCTTTAATGTTCATAATTTGTTCAAGACAGCTGGTCTGTTTATCAGAGAGTTGCCACAGACGACGGGCAACGCCGACAAGTCAGAGACCTCGAAAATTGCTTTTTATTTGCTCAAATCGTTCGGGGGGAAATTCCGAACTGTTCTCCAAATGGATAATTTTTTGTCATATTTGTGGCATTTTTGGGCGGTCTCGCTTTGCGCAAAGTCCACATGCGAGATTGTGTATCAGTCAAATGCATCTATTTCTACTGTATATGACCACGAGCCAACTGCTCCAAGATCGAAATATTGCTAATGCCCCACAGTTATCTACTACACGCGTAGAAATCTCACAAGTTGTTACAGTATATTGTTGCCTGAACGATGCTGTAACTTAACGTTGTTATCATATCACGTGCGCATGAACGTTGTACATTGTCAGTTGTTGGCAGTTGTCCACGCATGTTGTTGAAACAACCGAAGGACGTGTTGATACACCAGTCATGTTCACAATTGTTGTAACATTGATGTTCAGCCTTGTTACTTCATCGCTGTTAGAACAACGTGTTCATGACTGTTGATTTATCCGTGAACAAGTTGTTCGTAAGTGAACAACTTGTTGACAACTTGTTCACGGAGATTGTTCACGCCTGTTAACGTGTATATGAAAGGAAAATTAAGTTTGTCTTATTTGAAAGAACTCTTAAAATAATGGGGAATATCAATTTACAGCTTTTTCATATTTTACTTAGTTCTTGAGATATTTAGACTTATGTGATATTCAAATGAGATAACTTATGGTTCGTTTTTTCACTAATTAACATATTCGAAAATCGCGAATATATTTAAGATTATTGAACAAAATCACTTGAAACTTTGCATATTGCTACAGTTCATGCAACTAAACATGAAAGACAAGCAAGCTACAAGTGATTTTGATCAATAATCTTAAAAATATTCACGATTTTCGACTGATAAGTTAATTAGTGAAAAAACGAACCATAAGTTATCTCATTTGAATATCACATAAGTCTAAATATCTCAAGAACTAAGCAAAATATGAAAAAGCTGTAAATTGATATTCCCCATTATTTTAAGAGTTCTTTCAAATAAGACAAACTTAATTTTCGTTTCATATACACTTTAACAACCGTGAACAATTGCGTTTTTACGCGTGTATTCAGTTAACATCAAATGTAGTAAAGAAATATATATTCGTTTAAGGAAAAAGTTTTCAAATGATTTGCCGGCTTTGCACTTGGGATTGGCGGTCGACAACGGCTTCGTCCAGTCCTGCAAAGTATTGTAGTCTGATGCTCCCGATTGGTCATGAATTCCTATGATTCATGATTCATGATTCATCAGGCAGGTGAAAATGCGTCCCACGATCGTGGCCAAAAAATCTAAGGGCCTGTTTATATGATCCCGGTGTACCGGGACGGGATGGCAGCTGGGATGATTTTGATGTATTGAAATAAGTCACGGTCTTTGATTATGTGCATTGGAAAGCTTTCGCCGACATTTTTCAAGGCCCAGATTACTAAATAACTTCAACAAAAGCCATTTTCAATTGCCACAATCATTCACTTTTAACTTTAGGATCAGATCAACAAAATCTGAGTTTCTTCAGGCATCGCGTGGGTTTTCTGTTTTACGTGTTGACTTATTTCAATACATCAAAGCCATCCCGGCTGCCACCCGTCCCGGTACACCGGGATCATATAAACAGACCCTAAGAGTGACGTCGAGGAAAACGTCAGTCCACATTTGACTACTTCGTAACATAGGTCACGATAAAACAATATTTTGTTTTAATATTGGTACAAAGACAAGATAAATCATGAATAAATCTTTCGTGATTCCGATGATGAAAACACAAAGAACTCGACCAGTTCCAATCGGTGAGTTTATTATATAATACATTTTTGTTAAAAATCGACTTCAGTAGGGGTTGTTTATATGAGGCTGGCTGGCGCAAAATCTTTCTTCGACTACACTGAAAAAGGAATTAGAATATTCCGTGTCAGGGACGTAGCCAGGATTTTGAAAGGGGGGAGCCGAAATCAAAATAAATTTGTAGGGGGGTCCGGGGGCATGCTCCCCCGGGAAATTTTGAAATCGAGAGTCGCTGAAATGCCATTTCCTGGCTTTTGGAGGAAGATTTTATAGACTCTAAAGGTTAAAAAAACGTCATATAAAATACTCAAAACACGCAAACGTCACATAGATACTCAAAATGCATACACTCAGTAGATTGAATACACTGTTTACAGTTTATTTCCTGACACATTTCATATTGCATCAGTTCTGTAGTTACATGTCTGTTGTTTTATATCAAAGGGGGGGGGGAGCCGCGGCTACCCCCTGGCAACGTCCCTTTTACTACTCTCCATTCGCTGTCGCAATTTTAGTCAACTTTGGTTTCGTTTGTCGCCATTTCAGCTCTCGCATGTCGCTGATTTAACGCAATGTCGGCTGTCGGAATTTACCCTAAAGCCGGTTTTCCACTAGGTGACTTTTTTCGCGCGAAGCGACTTTTTCTTTTGTCTCATGAGCTCTGAGCTGGAACTGGTCAGAAATCTATTGAATTGGAACAAAAGAAAGTCGCTTCAAGCGAAAAAAATCGGCTAGTGGAAAACCGGCTTAACAGGGCCTCTAAAATCAGCCGTACTTCGATTTTTAAAATTACTGCAGTCTCGTGGGTCAGTGGTTGCTCTAGTCTCGTGACAAAACGTTACACAATCGTTCAGTTGTCGGATGTAGTCGACCATGACTCGATAAACGCTTGAAGAGCGGCTTGATTCAAAATTTTGAAGTTGTCGTTCATCATAAATATTAACGTTCTTTTCTCTCTGAATAAATCTTGAAACTACAATGGCTCGAAGAGAAGAGAAAAAGATCTTGAACGAAGCTAATACAGAACTCAGTCCTGTGCAAGAGACAACCCCTGCTTTGGTAAAACAGCAAATGAAAAGGTACGTTATTTCTATCAGAAAATATACTGCATTATGAATTAAAATTTGAATAGGTATTTAAGGGTATGTGTTTGTTTGAAATCGCTACGAATTGCGAACTTAAGAAAGCTTTATCTTGGATATACTAGAAAGGTAAATTCTAGTAATCTTATTTCTTCCGTAAACTGGTTAAAGTGTTGGTTATTTGAATATTTGGGTTTATTCTTGTTATAATAACAAGGGTTCTCTGGTAGACCTTTTTGTTCAAACTAAATTGAAGGTATCTGTGTTTTAGAACTTATTTTATTCTGGCGAAAAGCCCTTCATTAACTTGATGATATTTTGGCAGTATTAAGGCGTTATAAAGCTTTATCACCCGGCTTTTAATGATCTATTAATCTATATACATAGTGTTTTGGGGATAGTAATATTAAATGGGTGTTGTCTCAATGAAGATTACGTACCGTATAATTTATGTAAATATTATATATATATATATATATATATATATATATATATATATATATATATATATATTATATATTATATACATATATATATATATATATATATATATATATATATATATATATATATATATATATATATATATATATATATATATATATATATATATATATATATGTACATATAGATGTACATATAGATGTACATATAGATGTACATATATATATATATATATATATATATATATATATATATATATATATATATATATATATATATATATATATATATATATTATGTATTTATGTATTTATGTATGTATGTATGTATGTATGTATGTATGTATGTATGTATGTATGTATGTATGTATGTATGTATGTATGTATGTATGTATGTATGTATGTATGTATGTATGTATGTATGTATGTATGTATGTATGTATGTATGTATGTATGTATGTATGTAGAATAAATACATACATACAATACACTGATCTAATGATGTAAAACTTTATTTCAAGAGAAATTTTCGATCACTAACTGTGACCTTCATCAGAACTAAAAAAGTAAGGATACAGAACACCTGTGTCCAAACATTAAATATCATTACAAGTGGTCCATGTTAAATTAACAAGTCTCAGGTTGATTATATTGGTTATTGCTGGTTTACTACTTGATTGCTTATCACTTCCCAATGATGAACTTCAAAGCAGCTAAGAACAGTCTATAAATATACAATAAACAAAAATGATGTGAGCAGCCATCCATTAGTCAACCCTTAATCATTGAGCTACTAGAACTCAGATGGCAGCTAGAACAAGGTTTTTTTATTGTAACTACATACCCAAGGTGCATTCCATGTAGGTCATGCCGAAGATCTTCAGTGTGAATTTCAAAATTGCTTGGCATGCTGGTGCACAATCACACTGTGGTCGGCACACATATACAGCCATACAACTATACAAGTCAGTGGGTGGTGCCGGTGCCTGCATGAGTCTTGACCTCCCTTGGTGCAGCACCAGAACACCCATGGCTTATCTTCGGTGTGGGGTTGACATGGAATGCACCCTGGCTACATACACAGATGAGTGAATGAACTGTACTGTATCCTGTTTCAACCTAGGCATCCTTTAAACTATACTACAAATACTGAATATATATTAAACCATTAGTCAGAACAAGGCTCTTCATTACAGTCAAAGAAGAGTCTAGTGATGAAAGTCACCAATTCGTAATGTATATTTGTCTGTTGGTATCGATTTGGGATAAACATTTATTGTATTATGATTAAATGCCATTTAATTAAAGCTAAATTATACTATTATTGATTATTATTATTACTGTTATTGATTATTATTATTATTAATTATTATTATTGGTTTGGTAAAACTGTGGTGATGTTGGAAGGACAGGGAAGTGGCCATGCACTGTATGTGGGAAAGGTGTTGGAACTAGTAATTCAATTCGATGTACAGTCAGTGCAGTGGATGGGTCCAGGTTAGAGTTGAATATACTTTTGTTTCCAAAGTGTGTAAGAGAGCATGGACCACTCCCTGTGCTGAATACCAGGGGTTGAAATAAGAATTTTTTTTAGTCGCCCAAGTGGCTACATGTACACCAGAGAAGAAAATCTAGTCGCCAAATTTCATATCAAGTCGCTCTATATTAATTGTCATTTAATTTTTGTGTTAAAATCAAAACTTTCTGACCAAGAAAACACATTAATAAGAAAACACATTAATAGTTATTAGTGATACTATTATACATAGTAGAAAATGTCTCAGTCTCTTCGTTCTATCTATTTCAATTGAATTCAATTCAATTCAATTCAATTCAATTCAATTCATAACATTGGTGAATGATGTGCTTGCTTAATAAACTTATACAATCTTAACTCTTTAGTAAGTAAAGTAACAGTATATTTCTTATTTTTTCTTAGTCGCGCCACAAGGGCTACCTGCGGAAAATATCTGGTCGCCAGATTAGAAATTTGGTCGCATTTGGCGACTTGGCGCCCGCTTATTTCAACCCCTGAATATTATAAAATCACCTGGTGTTAGCCAGAATAAACCTTTAAAGACTCGTCGTCAGGCTTCAAAGTGCTAACTTGTTATCATTATAACTTACACAATGCAAAGCCATCTTGAAGGTAGAACTGTTAATCCAGCGCAAGTAAATGCCTTTTGTTTGCATGCTAAAATATAGAAATATGTAAGTTAGGTTACTAAATGTTGTTCAGTCGTGTAATTAAGGATTGACAAATGTAAAGCATGTAATAGCTTGTTAAACCTAACCAAAACACTAAAGTAAGTCTTAGGCCCTCTTTACATGGAGGTAGGGTGACCCATATGGGGTGACCCTTCTAGAGGGTTACCCTGAGTGCTAGGGTGACCCTGGGGGGAGGGTTACCATATCAGGTACTGTTTATATGGAGGTAGGGTAACCCTTATTTGAAACGAGTCAAAAGATAGCCCTTGTTTACATGGAGTGAGCGTGACCCTTGTAGAAGGGCTAACTCTTCTAATAGGGTCACCTTAGTTCTGCGTGACCTTTACTATATTTTCGGTTTACATGTTATTGTTGGTGTCATTTCTAGCAAACGCGTTTAACTCGTAGGAATTCAAAGCATCTTTGTTTTGCGGCTGCCCAAAGAACGATCGACAACAGGAAGGCAGCCACAAACTGGTTGAGACATTTTGTCCAGTAGGATAGGATAGGATAGGACAACTTTACTTAAACAGGTTGGGCTCATCGGTACGCGTTTTTTTCCTCATAGCAAACACGTTTACATGTAAACAAAAAGATACAATACAATACAATACAATACAATACAATACAATACAATACAATACAATACAATACAATACAATACAATACAATACAATACAATACAATACAAATTTATTTCGACCAAAAAAGCAAGTTACAAAAAGTAGGTTTTAAATTAATTAATAATAACATTTTTGGACATGGTATACCTAGAGAAACCATAAGCACTGTTTACATGGAGGTAGGGTAACCCTTCTAGAAGGGGTTAAGGCTAGTTCTCACACATTCTTTATTACTACTTAAAATGCATCTAAATCATAAATCGGCAACGATCTGCGACTGTCGGCGATGTATGAACTAGGCTTTACCGTCTTAGAAAGGTTACCCTCCTCTATTGTATTTCCCTGTTTATACTCGGGTTGAATGGGCAATCTTGGGTGGAGTTGGCAAGGGGGGTGTCACATTGGCCACAGAATGCATAGAGTTGCCTGTGGAGTAGGCTAGAGGTGAGCCGATGTTAAAAAAAAGCCGATTGCCGATACCGATTGTTAAGAGCCGAGATTTCCCCACCATCGGCCAATTAATCGGCAAAACCGATGTTTGCTAACCTGATGCTCAGTGCTCCCGTTTTGTCGTTTTATTCATCATCTCAAGTTTTGCAATGAGAGGAAGTCATCAAGCCAATTCTCGTATTTTGAGCGCAAACCGATTTTGTAACGTGACCGAGAACGCGATTATTGACGCCGTACCACAGACGCTCGCTCCCCGATTTTGACGGGAGGGTTGCGGCTGTACACAGGCTATGATAAACGAGGACGAGAGAGCAGAAATGCGAGTACAAGAGTCACGAGACAGTCGATCCGATGGTGAAAGACAATCGGCCGATGGCCGATTGTGAGAAAAACTAGCCGTTAATCGGCTCTGCCGATGTTTTGCCGATGTTTTGCCGATGATCGGCTCACCTCTAGAGTAGGCTAAAGGTTTTTGTCCCATTTGAGGCAGCACTTCACTTGCGATAGTAATTTCTAGTTTTAAGGTTTGTTTTACATGAGAGGGAGGGTTACCCAAGGAGGAGAGGTTAAAATCGCTCATGTCATCGCAATAAAAACTCACCCCTCCTAACCGCGGGCCGGGCTTAACGTCTCCATGTAATCTAGATGAGCACAACTTCTAATCCTGTGTTAAACTCTGACTCAAAGAACTGAAGGAAGAAGCCATGCATATTATACCTGTTGTATGCGGGCAACAAAGACCTTCGGATATTTCGTCGAAGACTTCTGTTGAATTTTGTGTGACGGAAAAATCCTTAAAACCGGCTCTGTATGGATCAACTTTGAGGAAAACAATGTATTGTTCACCAGCTGTTACTTCGGAGAGACACAACGAACTTGATCCAAAATTACTTGCGGTGATTTGACTGGAGTTGAGTGATCCTTTGTAGATGCGTATCACGTTGAATGTTGCATTGTACACGCCACTGTCGCCTCGACTATCGTTGACTTTGTGTATAGTGACAACATCGCCTTGAATAACCAACGGAGCTTGTCTGGTACGTTCAGCGATACTCGGCGGTTTAAAGTCTGTAGGTTTGGAGCAAGATTCACTTCTCCTTACTAATGTCAGCAAAAATAGCGCTACAAAGCCTGTCACCATTTTGGGAAACATTTAGTTAGTCTATCCTTTTCCAAATGACGTTTAAAGCACAGTATGAATTAAATATACAGTATATAATTTGAAGTAATTTGCAAATATCTGCATATTTAAATCATGTGTGCATTTCCCACAATGTTGCATTGAGGAACAACATTGCAAATTTCATTGGCTATTTGCCCGACTCATTTTGCAATCACATTCACAAGTTGACAGTTATTTCGTGTTGATGCTGGAATCGCTACGGACGTTTATTCTCAAGCCGCTTTGAAGAATATTCCAAGTTTTAATACAATATCTGTAAGGAACTGCATGCCGTTGATTACTTGACAAAGAACTACGACTTCAGTGAGTAAACCGTGCGGCTATTCTGTCTTCGCTCAGTGAAGGCTGTGAAGCACGTCCAAGATCAAATAATTTTAGCTTTGCAATTGAGTGAATTGAGTCTATTACATAAATATCGATACAGAGGAACGTTTGCACTTACGTAAAGCGTTCGAAATTCGGTTTCTTGCAGATCGGAAGCAATTTTTTACAAGCAAGTGCAGTTGTTATTAAAAAGGTGTAAGAAGCGACGGAACGACGGAATAGCCGGCGCCGCACGGTTTACTCGCTGAAGTCGTAGTTCTTTGTCAGGTAATCCACAAAAAAGCTTTCTTGCAGATATTGTATTAAAACTTGGAATATTCTTCAAAGCGGTTTGAGAATAAACGTTATAAACATCGTAGCGATTCCAGCATCAACACGGAATAACTGTCAACTTGTGAATGATGATTGCAAATTGAGTCGGGCAAATAGCCAATGAACATTGCAATATTGCGTGGGAATATTGCAAGTCACACTTGTTTCCGAACAGAATTTTCACCATGTTGCTCGCAAGAGAACATCCGGTTTGACTGTAACCATGACTTCTTTAAATTGTAAAACTTAAGTTGCCGTTTTAACCGCCGTCGCGTCCTGGTCAACGACCAGTCTGACCCCCCCTCTCGTCAGGCCTGAGTTCAAGTTTCGTCTAAAGCTGAGTATTTTCTGAGTATAACTACTTACAGCAAAAAAAGTAAAACTTATAAAAAAAATAAAACTTATAAAAAAAATATTTTCGCAAAGTCAAACTAGGATGCACTATGTAATTTTGGTGAAGGCAAATTTCATGCGAGGGACCCGGGGTCAAAGGGGGCTGTAATATACCCAGTCCTGCTCCCGACATTAAGCATTATATATACAGAACTCGTGCAGAGTTGGAAAAAGTGTTCAACCTTCCATCGAAATATAGTAAGGTTAGATATACTGCCGAAACAGAGAACGTAGGAATCTAACGTTTCGAGGGAAGGCTCTTCGTCAGAGAGAAACGTGACGTTTCTCGTTGTTTCTACACTGCCTACGCAGCACGCTACTTTTATTATTCAACCTTCCTCCGGATGGCTTTTTAAGTTTCGATAACCTTCCTCAAAATATATAGCGAGAATTTTGTGTTTTGCAACGTTCATAAATACTGCGTGACTTTTACAGTACCTTGGTTTTCTAGGTTTTCCTATAGGTAAGCTTTGGCATACTACAATTTATAGCTACTAATAACTGACCGCTGCTGACTGACAGCCTGCTAACTACCCTCGACTGCTGGGAAGATACAGACATCACAGCAGACATCAGTGTACATGCATGTCTCACACATGTGACTGCTGCCACTGCCAGTGCTGGATAATTGTTGGTTAACCAATGTTTTGCTGCAAATCGCTTTTCTTCTCGACACCTTGCTTGATCAACTGTAGCTTTCTCAGATTACCGAATGTGTTGTTTCACATGTTTTCACTTTAAACCTTCCTCACCAAAGTAAACCTTCCTCCGGGTGGTACCCGCATACCAACAGCTTTTTTCCAACTCTGAACTCGTGGCGGTTATAAATCCATGTCCTATATTCACGAATTTATTGGTTAGGATTAGGGTGTGTGTTGGAGTCAGGCTTTCATGAAGTACCTGGGTTATTTAGGACATGGAATTATTACCCTCGTGGCCAGCATCGCAGGGTCACGGGTTCAATTCCTAGCCTGAAGGCCTTGATGTTGCATTTTTTGCAACTGGTCGACCGGTTTGGTCTAATTAAAATGTATAAATTCTACGCTCGAAATTTTTCTTTACCATTTTCGCTTCTTCTTTAGAAATACTTTCACAAGTCCGACTGATAATATTTTTTCTCCATGTACTCAGCGACTGGTGTCGAAAAGAGGAGTTGCTGCTTTAGTACTGTAAGTTTACTGCTTTAGTTTTCCAAGTTTATACTTTATTAAGGTCTTCGTTAAGGCATAGTCAATCGAGATATCGTCTGGAAACTCGGCAAACTTCAAAGCGCCTATAATGAGCTGGGATTTTATGTTGAACCGTACCTTACACCGTGCACATCCTTTGTTTTTGGTTTATTAATATTTAAATAGCACGGTTGAGTGATTGAACTGAAACGTTGCTATTGGACAATTCGTTCATTATACTAAAATACATTGTGTTCAGTGACCGTGCACCGTGCACAAAAATGCATAAAGGCGAACAGAAAGATAGACCAAAGACTTTAGCTGAGTTTCCAGACCATATCTCGATTGACTATGGTTAAGGTTTGCAGGCTCATTTCTGTAAAGCGCCCTCGATTCGTCAGGATGTATGCCACAAAAGTAAAATAGATATTGTTAGAAAGCTATTAATTTGTAGAATACAATGGTGTCTTTGGTTTCGCGATAAACACAAACCGTTAATAGTTGTGAATTTTTTAATTAAAACCAGAGGGCTTCACTTGGGGCGACTCGAGTAAAAAGCGTTTTATTTTGTTCAAAATCTTTTTTTGTAGTTTGATTCCAAGATAAATTTCCAGCAAAACGGTGTCAGCGTTTTTTGATATGTCGAGTTTTGCCGATTTTATTGACGACCAAAGTTAAAAATGCTGTTTTTCGACCAACATTCGGACAAAATAAGTCATAAGTTCGAAACCAGGCAATAAATAAAAAATCGCTGACACTGTTTTGCTGGACATTTATCTCGGAATTGAACTGCGAAAAAATTTTTTGAACAAAATAAAACGCTTTGTTCTTAAGTCGCCCCGAGTGAAGCCCTCTGGTTTTAATTAAAAAATTCACAACTATTAACGGTTTGTGTTTATCGTGAAACCAAAGACACTATTGTATTCTACAAATTCATAGCTTTCTAACGATATCTATTTTATTTTTGTGGCGTAAATTCTGACGAATTAAGAGCGCTTTGCAGAAATGACCCTGCAAATCTTAAAGAAGCAGTGTCACCATTTGCGCATCTTTTTTGCGCACATAGAAATAACTTCGGAAAATGTCAGAAGTAGCTTTATATCGGACAAGAAACCAGAGAAATGAATCAAATGATATTTACCTTCTACGGTATTCCAACTCTCTCCTCCGCAGAGGCGCGGGCATGCGGGCGAGGGAGAAGACGCGCGAGGAATGATGGGAAGAGGGAAAGAAAAGTAGCCTCTGCCAGATAATATTGTCAATATGGCGCCCAAGTTCCGTGATGGACTAGGCACCAGACTCGGAATTTCAATATATAATCAAATTTAACTTACGGAAAAGTTGGAAATCCATAAATTGTGAATAAATACACACATTTAAATTGCTGGCAGACAATTCTCAACTCGAGAATGTTAATATTGTTACACAAGGACAGGATTTTCCAGTTTTGAATTATGCAATTAAACATGTAAACAAACGCTAGCCGAGAAAGTTTATATCAAAAGACACTGAACTGTTGTAAACATAGATCTTACCTATGATAAGTTGCACGTATATACGTAGTGCATGTGGGACGTTTGCGAGCTTGGTGTAATGTAGAAAGTTAGCGCTGCATGTTCGTCGGCTTTGTTTATCAACGATTCAATGTTCGATATTAAAACGTTTGTCAGTCTGGCAGCGTTTCGAATTTTTTTATTCGTTCCGCAGGTGATTTCCATAGAAGAATTCAGAACTAATAACATCCAGAGCAACATTCTAGACTTAGATCTTGAAGAAAACATTGTACTTCGTGCAAACTATCGTCGCTATCTCCCATGACCAGAGAACCGCCGATTTGTTACTTTACTGAAATCTCTTCGTATTCAGTTCGTCTGCCGACTTGAAGTTCGATGTTAAAAAATCCTTCTCCGGCGTACTTGCACTTATTGCAAAGCATTCTATATCTTCTTCTGCATTATGGTTATCGTAAAGAGAATAAAGAAGTCTAAATTAATTGAAATATAGTTTACATCTAAATTGGTTTCAAATGGCAGACACGTAAATAACAGCAAAAATCAAATAAATTCATGTAATCGCACTATTTCTTCACGAAAATCGTCATGCTAACCTTTGATACTTAGATCTTGAAGGGAGTGCTGAATTTCCCCCAAATCGTTGGGGTTTTATGCCATTTAGTAGCGCTTACCGCAGAACCGCAAATCCTGCCACAGAACCGCACATTATCTGGCAGAGGCTTCTCGCCTCTTCTCGCCGCTTTTTCCACCTTCCCGACGTTCCCCGCGCGCTTTACGATAGCCCGCGCGCCTGCGACAATTGCCTGCAACTAACCAGAATAGAAGCCTCTGCGGAGGAGAGAGGTATTCCAATGAGAGCAGATCGGCTGCGAAGTCGCTATCGCTACATGAACCACATCCAGCTACGATTTCAGCATCTTTCCATGACTCAAATATAGTCAGTGATAAGTAAATACGTTTGTGCTGACTATTCCATGCTTTCTGTTTACTATTTGATCCCTCGTATTTTCTCTTTCGGCCTGAATTGTCGCGTCTTCCACCATACGCTCCGCCAAGTGCGGCCGCCATCTTGGATCAACAAACTTGAAAACCTTTAACGAAGACCTTAAATCGTGTTTGCGAAAACATGATTTCGGGCTTCGTGTAGCCTGCGAGCAGACGTTCTGGGACTGTTTAGATAGCATTGGTGAGAAAGAACGTCTGCCGTCAAGCCCTATAAAGCCTGCACTAAACGTCACTCAATAGACGAATGTAATTCAGACGGAGAATGCTTGTTCGAGTTAGACAACGAATTATCGTCGCGTCGAATTAAATGTTTGTCTTAAGACTTAGACCCCGTTTACACGATGCCGGTACAATTTGAAGACGGAACAAAATCATGCCTGTATGCAAATACATTTCATGTTAATTCTTTGAACGTCCTCATGGCGATAAAGTAATATAAATAAGTTTTGTGGAAACACCACGTAAAATATTTCTTTGCTAAGCTTTCGGCCTGTTCACTCAGAGCCTTCATCAGTTGCTTAGTTTATAAATGACGCCAGCCAACAACTTGTTGTCATTGCTCTGATGAAGGCCTGAGTCAACAGGCCGAAAGCTTAGCAAAGAAATATTTTACGTGGTATTTCCACAAAACTTATTTACATTTCATGTTATTTTTGTGCCGGTATCGTGTAAACGCAAGGCCTAAACGGCATGATTTTGTTCCGTTTTCAAATTGGACCGGCATCGTGTAAACGGGGTCTGAGGCAGGTTTGTAAGGTGATAAAATCATTTGATACGTCACCGTAGTCATCTGAATGTGAGAACATGAAGAATTTGAAGAAAAGTTCATTTTTAAAAACCTTAGTAAAACAAGCGTACTCACACCATTCGTGACATCACAGTTTGCAACTGGGTTTCATGAGTAAATGCGATTTAACCAATCAAAAGGCTCAAAATACCCCACATGACTATTAGTTTCCTATGGTATAGTAGGTTAATACTGCCGAAACAGAGAACGTAAGTGGTCTAACGTTTCGAGCGAAGGCCCTTCGCCACGTTTCTCTCTGACGAAGGGCCTTCGCTCGAAACGTTAGACCACTTACGTTCTCTGTTTCGGCAGTATTAACCTACTATACCATATTTCGATTGTTGTTTCAACACTGCCTACGCAGCACACTACTTTTATTACACTATTAGTTTCCTATCCAGTCCTTTTACAATCCATGGTAAAACCCATTCGATTGATAGACCAACAATATTGTTTTTCTCAAACATACCCCGAAGATACAGTAATATTGTTGTTGTTTTTTAGGAAGAACAGAAAATTTGTCAACAAAGTTGCAGAATGTGAAACTTTTAAGGAGAATGTCGATCAGTGATGTAATAAATGGCACGAAGCCTTTTTTTACTCCAGACAGGGATAGCCCCGCTGCAGTCAATTCCATTTTTAACGTGGGCATATGTTAACGAATATTTATAGATTGTAAAATACAATGTAGTTTTATCGACGCAAATTAAAATGAAATAGGTGGCTCCGTACTAGATTCTATATGAAGTAGAAATGAGGAAAATTTTTCATGATTTCTTACACTGCTGAAATCAACCGAAAAATTTCGGCTGAGTCAAGCGGGATTTGAACTCGCACCTTCGGGATTCCGTTCCGCCGCTCTACCTGCATTGAGCTAACGAACCGCACATGCAGGAATTGGAGGCGAGTTTTATCTACACCTATGATGTCATATCTGTATCATACCTGCAGCTACAACAGACTGTTCTTAGTTTTATTTGGGTTTTTTTGTAACCAAGTGAGCGATTACTCAAAGATGAGACTCGTTGCCCTGTATATGTTCAACAAATGATAATCATTAACTTATAGCTCCATAAAGCAGGCATCGTTTTCATCCTATCTCTCACCGTTCAAAATTTCGACGCAAAATGCTGATTGGATCGAAAATCACGACATTTAAACAGAAAATGGCGCGAACGTCTCCGGATTGCGTGTTCATATGCTGGCGTTTTAAATCGGTTACTTGGTTTACAAAAAGTGAAGTAAAGCATACTCAATCGAGATATGGTCTGGAAACTGGGCAAACTTCAAAGCGCTTATAATGAGCTGTGTTGAACCGTACCTTACATCGTGCACATCCTTTCTTTTAGGTTTATCCCCTCGTGTTCGTGTGGTTCGCGAAGCGGGCCTCACGACGCGAGGGTACTAATCTTGACGGAGTGGGCGGTAAGTCCGGTCGGGGATTGTACCCACGTTGGCGGTTTGGAGTATCCATTTGTATGTATATATATATATATATATATATTTATTTATTTATTTATTTATATGTAATGATCAACGGAGACCATGTTAGGGATCCGTGGGGTGATGGTGGTTAAAAGGGTACACGTGTTTCAGTGCAGTTTCTAACGTCAAAAACAACATTTTCGTTCGAGTTTGAGTACAAAACTACAAAAGTTTGGAGAAGAAAAAATGTTTATAGGCTAGCTAGAAATGTTGAGACGTATTCAAGGGAAAGACAAGAGAAAGAAATAAGCGAACGAACGAAGGGAACAGGCCGAACAGCACTAGGCCAGAGCAAGATAAAGGAGAACTACAGTAAAGCGACTTGAGGAAAACAAAACACAGCGTCTGAAATTACATCAGAGTTTATAGTCGAAGAAACGAAAAGAGCGACTCGCAATATTAAGGCTAAACACGGTGTCTAGAACTATATCAGCGGAGAGAGGAACAGTGAAGAGAGAGGCTAGAAATTATGTCAGAAAACACAGCAAAAAGAATAGCACAAGAGAAAGAGACAGACAGCGAAGAGAAAAACTTGAATTCGTGACTGAGAGATGGTACGAAGGTACAGAGATATTTTTTAAAACATTTATTTATTAATAACAAAAGAAAACGTATTTAAACAATATATCTCTGTGTAGGAATTGTTGGTGGCATACATGTACTGTACAATCATGTATTTGACATTTTCATACATTCACTGTACTGCACAGTATGCATATTTATGATTTATTATAAATTATCAATTTTGGAGTAATGCCCAGCTATTCCTCCCTGGAATATCAGGCATAATTTGCAAACTTTTTATGCCTGGGAGTGGGGCATTTATCTACAGTACTGTTCGAGGTACTGTTTACCTAAAGCTGAAAAATTTCTGGTTGCTAATTTAGTCACATACTTGCTGTGGTATAATAAGCCAATTAAACAGCAATACAACTGGGTTGTCAAAATATTGTATTTTGCCGTGCAAAAAGACAATATAATTTGTACTGGTATGCTACAATGGGAGGTACGGGACTCCCATATATTGACTATGCAGGGATGTGCCACTGGAAAGGGAATGGTTTTCATTTTTAGTTTGGAACAGGGTACTGGTGTAATAATTATCACACCTTTGATCTGGTGCAAGGTCTGTTCCTATACGCTGGCAGTCATTTACTCCTTTCTTTCAGTTTGGAACAGGGTACCATTTTTAGCCATTTTGTGTGAAGCCAATTCCTTTGTCTGGAGTAACCAACATAATTTAAGGGTTCAGTGGTACGACGCCCCTGGGATTGAAGGCAGAGTGCATTAATAATAATAAACAAATCAATGAACACGAGGGGTTTGCATTAATGTATTTCTAGTTAATATTTAAATAGCACGGTTGAGTGATTTAACTGAAACGTTGCTATTGGATAATTCGTTCATTATACTAAGATACAACAGTGACCGTGCACAAAAATGCATAAAGGAGAACAAAAAGATAGACCAAAGACTTTAGCTGAGTTTCCAGACCATATCTCTCGATTGACCATGAGTAAAGCGACTTCATTTATGGAGGGGACCCAAGCTAGTCCGCTTTGCCGATATGATTTTTATTGTTTTTACATGAGAAGGGCTAGCTCGCCTAGGGTTGGCTTGCTTGTTGTGCTAATTTTTGTTGCGCCAGTTTTAGACATTTTGTTTACAAGGGGTGGCATTCAGATCCTTGCAGGCCATTCCATTTTGTACACGATGAACAACAATTCATTAATTTAACATTTTTTATTCATTACAACGTAATGGGATTAATTAAGTGTCGGAGTCAACGCCGTGGAGTCCACAGAGACATTCAGAATTTGCGACAACCAAATCAATGATTATCAAAAGCCATAATTTAACGTTGATTCCTCATTACTCATGAGCATAAATTAAATTAGTTCCCAGGGAGCACGCACACACTGTCACCACACCTGCAGGGCGTCATGGGGCGCCTGCGCAATGACTGTCTCAGATTGATACGAACTAAACGACATCTCAAAAGAGTCAGCGGAGTTCGCCATTAATCTCTCTTGGTCAACTCCCTTGCGACTCTTCCACATGTCCGTAACGTCAATCACGTGATACGCCTCATTCTCAGACACGCACGCGTTCCCAGTCCCTTGCTCCGCCTCCTGTCCTACGCCTGAGGTCGTGTCGAGCAACCGCTGATCAGAAGATTCGAGGGATAAATTCAATGCCAAGCCATGAAGAGCGCCAAAATTTTCACATATGCCAGCGTCAGGTTCACATGTTTGACACGTGCTTCGCATCCGGGGCTTCTTTCGTCGGGTCAACAAGTGGCGTCGTTTCTTCTTTCGTGGTAACCTCGCGCGTTTCTCGTTTGAGTTCGTGTTTATGCTTTCTACAGCAATGGAGGGTGTTTCCGCGTTGCGCGCCACGTTGCCATAGAACCTTGAAACCGACATTCCATTTGTATTGTTCATAGTATTAGTTTCGTTGCCGTCCGTTTCCTCTTCATCTATCTCAAATCCTTCTAGTTCGGAGTCGAAGCCAGAAGCCAGGTTGTCGCCAAGGATATCTGAAACACAAGAAGACAGTCATGAGGCCACAATGAAACATTGTCGTCCCCAGAGCCTCTCCTATACTGGGCGCGCAAAAAAAAAGACTCCGGGATCACATGTCCTCCTACACGCGTAAAAATCTCGCAAGTTGTTACAGCATTGTTGCCTGAACAATGCTGTAAGAACTTGCAACAATGCTGTAACAACTTGTTGACATATACTTGTTTCAACAAGTTGTTAAAGCTTGATGAAACAACCGTTGTTCACGCATTTGTAACAACCGAAGAACGTGTTGATACATCAACCATGTTCACGTTGTTCATCGTTGTTATTTGGTCATGCTGTTACAACATGTTGTACCATGTGCGAACAACGTTGTTGGCTATAAAAATGTGCTGTTGGAACAACTTGTTTATGACTGTTGATTTATCCGTGAACAAGTTGTTCGAACCATAAGTGAACAACTTGCTGACAACTTGTTCAGCACAACATTGTTCACGCCTGTTGACAACCGTGAATAAGTTGTGCGTTTTTACGCGTATACCTTAGAATTACCAATAATCAGTAAGTGTCCAATGGCCTTCAATTACCAATAATTGTAGATAATTCTCTGTCCACCAGGGGGTTGTGGTTAGGTTTAGAGGTTGGGAATTCTTTAAAATTCACGTTTATTGTTAGTTCTCGAAAATCATGAATTCTAGATGAGAGGTATGCTGGGGATTAGGATATCCAAACACTGAGACGACGCTAAGGCTTTTGAATAAATGTTTGGATATCCTGATAACACTCCTCCTTGCATGAAAATAAACTAGCTCACCTGTTATCCTTCGAGTATCCCTTTTCAATCTCTTACTCGTATCCCGAAAACTGTATTTCTTCTCCTGGGAATCTTTATTATCTTCACAACTAAACGCACCCTGACCACGCCTTTCACACGTGACACATTCGCATTTGGAATTGTTATCTCCAAAGAAACTGTCACCATAGTAACACGTTATCTCGTCACCTTCGTCGATGTCACAAAGCACTTTGACGCAGGCGGTAGACATACCAGTCGAAACAAACTAGACGAAGAAGCAATGGTCAAGCTGTGAGTTAAGGTCTTCGTTAGGGTTTGCAGGGTCATTTCTGTAAAGCGCTCTCAATTCATCAGAATTTATGCCACAAAAATAAAATAGATATCGTTAGAAAGCTATTAATTCGTAGAATATAATGGTGTCTTTGGTTCCGCGATAAACACAAACCGGTAATAGTTGTGAGTTTTTTAATTAAAACCCGAGGACTTCACTCGGGGCGACTTAAGAACAAAGCGTTTCATTTTGTTCAAAAAATTTTTTCGCAGTTCGATTCCGAGATAAATGTCCAGAAAACCAGTGTCAGCGGTTTTTTATTTATTGCCTGGTTTCGAACTTGTGACTTATTCTGTCCGAATGTTGGTCGAAAAACAGCATTTTTAACTTTGGTCGGCAATAAAATCGGCAAAACTCGACATATCAAAAAACGCTGACACCGTTTTGCTGGAAATTTACCTCGGAATCAAACTATAAAAAAAGATTTTGAACAAAATAAAACGCTTTTTACTCGAGTCGCTCCGAGTGAAGCCCTCTGGTTTTAATTAAAAAATTCACAACTATTAACGATTTGTGTTTATCGCGAAACCAAAGACACCATTGTATTCTACGAATTAATGGCATAAATTCGGACGAATTGAGAGAGCTTTACAGAAATGACTCTATAAAAACCTATACGAAGACCTTAAGTACTTATGAAAATCACTGAAAGAATGGAATGAAAATTCAGACCCCGTCCTAGACCATAAGTGCTGTGGGTGACTACAACTATCAGAATGCTTTGCTAGTATCCCAGTGCTAATAAATAAAGGATACTGGTAATGTATTCTGGTAGTTGCATGTATCGTGCAAATTACAGTCAAACTGGATGTTCTCTCGTGAGCTACATTGCAATATTCCCACGCAACAATGCAATGTTGATTGACAAGTTGCCGTGAGCAATTTGCAAACGTTTCGGCAATATTTCCGAAATTCAACATTTCTTTATTTAAACTACCATTTGCATGGCTGAAAATACCATAGATAATGGAAGGGGAACTGAATAGGAAACTTACGAAACCGGAAACGATGTTTCCACAACTTGCTATGGTAATTATACGCTTATAAGCGGGCAATGCACCTAACGGGTGGTCCCACATGGCTAAAATCAGACACTGCTGAACTTAAGTGATCGTACACTTTTGTCTAATTTCAGCAATAGGTGCATTAGCTGCTTTTAAGTGTGTAATTACCATAGCAAGTTGTGCAAACAACGTTTCCGGTTCTTTAACCTCGTTTGAAGTTTCCTATCCAGTTCCCCTTCCATTATCTATGAAAATACTATCTACCCACCAACAGTAGTATTTTAAACATAAATTAGTATTTATACTCAAACGAAAGATAAGATAAGATAAATACTTTATTTCAAGAGGGAAATTTATATATTACATTACCAAAGACAAACCTTTAAAGGAATCTACTAGTACTAAGGAATCTTCAGTCTTGATCACTAGGCGTTAGCAAGTTGCTCAAGCCAAATTGACAATCAACATTGCAATGTTGTGGTGTGACATTGCAAACTAGCATGCAAGAGGACACCCGGTTTGACTGTAATAGCCTATTCAAATCATGAATAGGGTTATTGTGAAGCTTTAGATCATCTCAAGATGCAAACATTAAGAGAAATTATCTTCACCAGACCACCGTTTGCACCATTTACTCCCAGAAAGAGTTGGAGAAATAAGACAAAGAGAAACTAGGTCTAATGTTGATACTGTATGTACTATAACTTTAAGTACACAACAGGGAGATTCAAGAACAGTCTCCTGGTGCGTAACTCAACAATTTATATTCCAAAGTGATGATTTTTAAATATGTTTTATAAATTTAAATTTTAGTATAATTTTAACTTTCAATGTTAATGCATGGTAAATAAGGTTTCTCTTTTTCATGTATTTTAAATTTAGATTTCCAATAATAATAATAATAATGTCTACACCGTTTTGGTAAGTCTCAGTGGGACTTTCTACATCGTGTCACCATCATTTACCATCAAGAGTACTGGGGAGGGGGGAGGGGGGGGGGGGGACCAGGATGGTGTAAGATAGCGTTAACTTGTGTAAGATGACATCATCGTGACGTATATACTTCGCGCATGCTCATTAACAAAAAGGGAAAAGGTTTTCATGCAAGTCTGACTTCTGGTGTACATGTATCTACTATTCTGTTTGCATAATTCTATTTTAAAAACAACATATAACTAACCTTGCAATTTGGTCGGCAATCTAATACAAAGAAGAAAAAAAATCAATAAGAACAAAATAGATAGCAAAGGATTTTCAGTAAGATTTAACTACAGCAAAAGGAAAATCACAGGACAACAACATGTTGTCAAACTGATCTCACAGTATTCTAGGGGAAGTCCAAAAACTTGTGCTTTTTGAAACAGGTCTGCCAAAACTGACAGTCCATCCCTCCCAAAATTGCGGTACCCTGAAAGTTGGCTTGCGGTTGCAGCTAACTTTCAAACGCTTTATATTCCGTGTGTGAGTTCGTTCGTTTGTTAGGAATCAATAGTATATTTTTGACGCGACATTTTTAACGCGATATTTTGAATGCCACAGGGCACCGCTTTTTAGCACTGTGTCTGGTTAACATCTTCGTTCACCAGACCATACTTACCATTTTGGAAGGTTGGTGCAAGTTGTTTGCGGAGAGGGCCTGGGGTGAATAACTACTTGGATCCAGGTTAAGATCCATCCATGCAGGATCTTGAGCTGACCACCACCCCAAACCCCCATCAGCGTAACTGGCAAACATATACCATACATGTACAGTACTGTACTAAGGATTTATGGTGAAGGAAAATTTCAAGTGTTGGAATATATACATTTTAAGATTGGTCTTAAAATGTATATATTCCAACACTCAAAATTTTCCTTCACCATAAAGCCTTAGAACATGCTAGTTTAATTGAGTGAAATGCCAAATATTACTTGTACTAGACAATGTCATGTAGTTGTCATTGGACAATGTTTGTTTCAAAACTCAAAAACTAGTTATTCGCTAAACTTTTGAACACAATTGGTAGTTAACCCCACTAAACTATAAGATTTTTTTTTTATTTGAGTTTTTGTTTGTTTTTTGGGTTTTTTCCCTTTTTTTTGCAGGGGGGGGGGGGGGGAATTCCTGAGATTGGGATTTTTGAATTTTTAAAGATACAAGAGATACTTTTTGGGAGTGATGCTTTTACCATGATTAATGTAGGCTGCAGGTCCTAACCACAACTGCGAACAATTTTTTCTTGTTGAGAACATTATACTGAAATCATTTTCACCAGGACGTAACATCTTCTCTTCTTCCTCGCATGTCATCTCGGCAATACAACCACACAGAAATGGAATTTTGTCACCTTTACACCTATGAATATAGATTTAGTGTACATGTATTATAAAAACAGGTTTTACTCAATAATGTTTAAAAAATACAGAAACTCAAAGTCCCAAAAACCTCTGAAAAAAACCTTCAAAAATCCTAAAAACTGTATATAAATCCTCATATAAAATCTATATAGTGATACATATATTTAAATTAATAAAATTTCTCATGGAAACTCATGGAAACACAGCAAGGCTGGGCCAGTACCCCTAGTAAGTAACTTACCAGGCTCTTTTTGAAATTATTTTTGCACCCATTTGTTCAGTAGAATAACGTGTACATGGAACAACATTCACTCCTGACTCGGGAGAGAATAAACCAAGATATTTCATAATCTAAACAAACAAGAAGACTGCTTTGTCATCGTAGTTGCCCTGGTCCCCAACTTGAGAAGGGGCACCTAAAATTTTTGAGATTTGAGTTTTTGATGTAAGAAAACATGTGGCCCAGAAAGCATAAAGATCAGTGACACTAACTTCAATTTTAGCCAACCCAGGGGACCAATAGCGAAGCGCACAGATGATGACATCAAATTCATGTTTGTCTGAGTTTATAATTTACATGTATTCTTGCATTTTTCCAACAAAAGACACTTGCTCTTTAGAAATCCCTCGAGATTCAATTTCGGTTTGTGTGTCTGAGATTTGGTCTATAAATAGTAACTGTATGCTTCGCTATTGAGAACACATTGACATGACCCAATGACATTTGCATCAGGCCATATAAACATGAGTGGCCATTTTCTATTTCTTAGTAAATACAGTAACAACCTAACCTTTTGTCTTCAATGTGTATTTAAATAGCCAACCCTAAAATCATTTATACCCCAAAAGATCAGTGAAATAACAAGTGAGAAATTATCAGCAATTTATTATATATAATGCAGTGTTTTATTAATGTTTTGGCCACTAATAAAAATAATAATCTCAATTCCCCAAATGTGTGATGATTATTCATGACATAAATCTCACATTGTGGGAAAATAGGACTATTTTTATATAATAAACAGAACAAATATACATGAATGCTTGAAAATATGAAAATTATTTTGAGTGTTGAACGGAGGATATCTCATTTATTTGCAATGTTCTTGCATATCCATGTGTTATTATTGTCGAAATATAGTAAGGTTTGAGTGCTGTGGGAATTATTGAACATAGTTTTCAAAACGTTAGAAAACTACATTCAATAATTTCAGCAGTAATCAAACCTTACTATATTTTGATTTGTATTTCATCACTGCCTACACAACACACACTCTCTCTCTCTCTCATATACATATATATACATATATATATATATATATATATATATATATATATATATTCTCATGTATATCTATCTATCTATCTATCTATCTATCTATCTATCTATCTATCTATCTATCTATCTATCTATCTATCTATCTATCTATCTATCTATCTATCTATCTATCTATCTATTATATATATATATATATATATATATATATATATATATATATATATATATATATATATATATATATATATATATATATATAATAATAGATAGATAGATAGATAGATAGATAGATAGATAGATAGATAGATAGATAGATAGATAGATAGATAGATAGATAGATAGATAGATAGATAGATAGATAGATAGATAGATAGATAGATAGATAGATAGATAGATAGATAGATAGATAGACTGACTGAGTAGTAATTACGTATACCCCCGGTTTTCTGTCACATGATCAATTTCGAAATAGCATCCGTTGCAAAATTTCCAAAAACCACAAGCCATAAAAGTGAAACTTACATGATCCTTAAATGCTTGGACCTGTAACCTAGACTTGTTCAGGAAATAATGTCGACTCCATTGACCTGAGTTGTTCACAATCTCGGTATAAGCTTGCTCCAAATCCCCATCTTCCCCGAGTTGTTTCAACACACTTCTGATAAAACCTTGATCTGACTTTATAGGTCTGTAACGTGGACTCATTTTGTGTGTAAGAAAGCCGAGAAGAATGTCCACAGTTAGATTAATACACATATCGTCATGTTCAGCCAACTGTCTGGCTGGCGAGATTCCTGGTTTGGGAGACTCGGTTTTTATGACAACCATTTCTGGTTTAGCTTTGCTTGCAGCTGGAATAAGTAATGGTTTATCTTTTAAGTATATAAATGACGTTTTTGTTGTATTTCTTGTAGTGGTTTACTGCCTGTTTCACGCCTGATCATCCTTCTTCTTCGTTTCGTAAAATTATGAAAGACTTCCTCAGTTCCTCTTTGTCTTTTCAGTTGTGATATTCAAACCTGAAAACATCACGTGATCAGACAACTATGGGGCGCCAAGTGTTCATTTATTATTTAGCATTAATGTTGTCATTTTCTAGCTGATTTGTTTGGTTATATCAAATAACCAAACTGGCTGCGATATTATGAGTTGGTTATATCAAATAACCAACACAACATGAATTGGTTATTTCAAATAACCAATTTTTCTGTCATGATTTAAATTGGTTATATCAAATAACCAACACGCCATCAGTTGGTTATTTCAAATAACCAATTTTTCTGTCATGATTTAAATTGGTTATATCAAATAACCAACACGCCATAAGTTGGTTATTTCAAATAACCAATTTTTCTGTCATGATTTAATTTGGTTATATCAAATAACCAATTTCTTGTCATGATTTAAATTGGTTATATCAAATAACCAATTTCTCGTCATGATTTAATTTGGTTATATCAAATAACCAAAATAATTTCTGAACACTCGGCACGCCAAATGACGTAAGGAACACGTGGCTTTCACTTCTCAGGGGGGGGGGGGGGGGGGGACCTTGACCGCTTGGCGCCTAATTTTCGCGCGTTTCTTCGCTGTTCAACATGGCGAGCGGTTCGAACACAAGTGAGTTGACAAGGACATTAACCGAAGCGATCGGGAGAGCGATAACTCGAACTCTTGGCGAGATAGAGGCAAGTACACCTTTTAGTGAAATAAGTGTTCTTGACTGACCATTTCTGTTTATAGCTAATTTATTATTCATTTATTCATTTTTGTCGAGTAGCATTGTTTGTGTGGGAACGTTAGTATAATTTATGTTTAAACATGTGGGTTGAAGGAATACTGTAGCTGTACGTTCTCTTTTGATGTATGTTTGTGGCGTTGTAGACTCCAGTCCAGGCAAGTCGTTCCAGCCCTGGTAGTGGTACTAGTCAAACGGTGAGACATTTTCAATATTGTCTACTTTAATATCAGTCACAGAAATCTTTTTATACAGCTATTAATAATAGAATATTAATTTAATACTATATTTTATATCTTCTCTTTAATATGCACGTAGCAGCAACAGAGACAATCTCAGCTACATTTCCAAAGTTCTTCACATGTAAGTTCCAATACTATAAGCATTTTATTATTGTTTTGTTATTTTATTATTGTGGAACATAATTTCTACAAAAATAATATAAAATGCTTTAATTTTTTTGTCCAGAAAATTATTGCAGAGTTTGTGGATATGCTTTGTAGCCAGACTATCCAGTCAATAGTCGACTAACACTAAGATGTCAAATGACCTCTATCCTCATAGGCATACGATTACAACCCCAGAAAATCATGCATTGTACAAGCTTACATTTATTACATTTTTGGACCTTTTACCTTAATACCTTATTGAAATGGCAATATTGTAGCTGGTAACATGACCAAAATAATTTTTTATGTAGTAATAAAATCATCTTCAAAGGCAAATCTTTACACTCAAACCACAAGAAACAGGTAAAGAAACAATATGAAAGTGTGCATGCCAAGTTTTACCAGGAATTCCAGGAATGAATAATGTGTAGCATGATCAAAACACATTTTAATGGTTTTGGCCACCATGTTGGATGACAAATTATTTATCATCCAACATTTTACGGAGGCCTAATTAAAAATAAAAACCATCACAAAATGTCACATTGCCTGCTAAAACTTTACATGAGCAATAATATTAAAACTATGATTAAACCAGCTCCTTAAAAGTGTTTTGTGGTTTTAATGTAAAAACATGCTTTTGAAGGATATTTGTGCATGCATTAAAAACTTATCTTAGTCATGTGACTAATAACAATATTGTTATTTTCTCCATGGACAATGGAAGTCTTGAAAACCAAAATTCCAAACTCAATGCTTCAGCTTCTATGGCTATACTGTAATACTACTGTATATCTACCATTTTACGAAGATTGAGATCACATGACCTCTTAATTAGTGCAAGTTGCCTACTATTTATTCCTCATGCAGTTCTTCTTATGTTAATCTACTAAAATATTAATTTTACTAATTACAATTTCATTTTTATATTCCATGCTCTTTAATTGTGTCCAGTTGAACAGACAAAACACAACACCACACCCAACACAACAGTTGCAACCACTTCTTCAATCAACAAATATTAGAATGGTGAGAATAATACTGTATATTATATTGTAGTAATATGTGATATTAATAAAAGGGGTTTACCTGACTTAAATTACATGATTTGTGTACAGTATTTTTATGAAATCAATGATTTTTTTCCAAAATAATTTGAATTTGTGCTGATTATGCATCTTTCATTGGATCAGGTAAATCTCCTATGATTGTAGAATATCCATTCATTTTCATGATTTCTATTAGGAAAGTTAATATTAGTTTCTGTTAGGACTATTTTGGGGGATTTTGGTTTGCATTTGTGTCTCTAAAAGCACACCCACAAAAGTGGGTGGGTATTATATGAGACAACTATCTGTAATCATGTCTAGCAGAAGCTATGTTTTAGTATGTACACAAACTTACTCTACCTCTAGAGAATAAATTCATATTATGTTTTATTTTGCCAACAGGGTCCTCTGCCAACAATTCTTGGAGGAGTGCTACAGGCTGGATCAAAAAGGAAACGATCAAGTGCATGCCAGCCTAAGGCATCAAAAATATACACAAAGGATGTGGTGTGCCTTTTGCCCCTTGAGGATAAAACAGCAGATATCCCAATACCAAGAGGAGCTAAAAGGGCTCATTTGTCTGAGATGGGGCTCATTGGAAAAGTTTCCATTAATTCAGCTTGGAAAGCTGTGGATGTTATCCAAGAAATTTCCAGTGTTTTTGCTGGAGCATTCAACCTTCCTGCTGGGGAAAATCTGTCATTTGACTTTTTAAGGTACTGTAGTCATGTTTATAATAAATTATGTAATTACAGTACTGTATAAATAACTGAATGGCTGTAGCATTGTAGTTGTATTGTTTGTCTTAGCTGCAACATAGACACAATGCAGATTCCTTAAGCATTACGGCTGGACAGTTTAAAATATGCAATTTTATATTTAATTGTACAACAGTGACTGTACACTGTAAAAATAATTTTTTGATATTATTTAGTATCATGCCTGGGACAAAAAAGCTGTCAATTCCAAAAACATCTCGAACATTTTGTTGGAATGCACCTGAAGTTGTATCACTGTGCTCCCAGGGATGCCTGTATGTGATGGCCAAAATTAACCCTTTAAAAAATGTTGATGAACACCAGGAGCTAGAGGTACAGTACCATCAAGTTCTTATGCACCCTCCCCCCCCCCCCCCCCCAATACTGTACAGCTACTGCTAGTTGCAGGTGACTGTGCCACAGGCTGAATTTTGATCATTATTTGCATTGTGTCACTCCTACCTGACACAGGGCCAAGTATTATTAATTGCCACTGATTTTTTGAATGGTCCAGATGGTTGCCCCCCTTTATACCCCTATAATTATATACATGTATTTTCTGATAGGTGTTTCCATTAATTTTTAACTATATGTGTAGGATGAAGATGATGCGGATCTTATTCCATATGATGCTAGCTCACCATTAATGCCAACCCGAAATGAACCATCTACCACCCCTCCATCTACCACCCCTCCATCTACCACCCCTCCATCTACCACCCCTCCATCTACCACCCCTCCCACTTCTGTCCCCACATCCAGTGGAGAGAGCACATCATACAGGTATTTCATAATAATAAACTTTGCAAACCATATTCATTACAAATATTACTCGAACCAGTAAAGCGAGACATACGTGTAGACAATTTCTTCATCACTTCCGAAGCAACAGTTTAGTTAACTGCAGATCAATTTCAAAGCAATCATGTGCTATTTTATATACATGGGTGTAGTCCATAATAATAAACTTTGCAAACCATATTCATTACAAATATTACTCAAACCAGTAAAGCGAGACATACGTGTAGACAATTTCTTCATCACTTCCGAAGCAACAGTTTAGTTAACTGGGTGTAGTCTCACTTACACACCATGTGATTGCCTTGAAATTGATCCATGGTTAAGGACTGACTTGCTTTGGAAGCGATGAATGATTCGTCTATGTCTCGCTCTACTGGTTTGAGTAGTACACAGTTTAATGGGAAATATCAACTACAGTAGCATCTTTAGACTTAAACTGTTATGGCCATGTGTTAATTGGCAATTTGAAGACTGTATTGGAAGTCTTACATTAGATGATTTGTGTGCATGCACAGGAATCAGGATGTTAAAAATACACAGAAAAAAATATAAAAAATAAAAGACTTAATCCCTTGACGAGTAGAATCATCTGGCGTTAGCCAGAGTAATATACTGTACTAAAAAGTCTACTTAGTGAAAGGGTTAATGAGACAGATTAATTAACCTTTTACTTCTGGACTTGACAACTACCTGGCATTAGCCAGATTAAAATACAAATATGTAGTAAAAGAATAAAGGTATTAATTTAGTTTAATTTAATTGGCCTATAACCAGCCATCAACTGACAATTAATTAATTAATTATACAGCAATCATAAATGGAAACTTAAAAAATAATAATTGGAAAAATATGAACTGACTTAATACTGTATATAACCTTGGTTGTTTAATTACTTTTGTAGTTCCTACCTAGGTTTGCTTGCATTGAACCCAATTGAAGTGAGTGATGATGAAAATGATGAAGAGATACAGAGTGCAATAGCAAACAGTTTAATCATTCAACAAAAGTGAGTGAGTTGTTAATTTGCTGTACATAACAATGTTTATCAGTGTGCATGGCATACAGTAATTATATTATAGATTCTAGCAATAACTCAATTATTTTTTCATTGTCATAATTACATTTTCCTACAGCTGTTCCATTGAAGAAAGTGAAACTATCGAGGATGTCCTTAGAGAACATGTTTCAAAAGTAATGGTGGGACAACCATCGGATGTTGAGGTGTCCAAGAATCTAATAAATGTTCGCCGTAATCATGTGTTTGCGGATGGTATCAAGAAAATTGGAAGGTCCAAATTTCAGGCATCCCTTCCCCTTTCTGTGAAATTTGCAGATGAACTTGGGTCAAGCGAAGGGGCAGTAGACCTTGGTGGTCCAACGAGGGAGTTTCTCCGTCTAGCTGTAAATGATGCATTCCTATCAAATGCGTTTGGGGGACCAGATGGCAGGAAAGTGCTTGTGTTAAATCAAGAAGGTACTGTACTGTATAGTACAGTATATGCATAAATCTTGAAATGCATAATAAATAATACCAGTACAGTGATTAATATATTTTTAATATACTGTATTTTGTATACTTTTTTCAGCAAAGAGAAGAAATTTGTATTACCTTTGCGGTAAACTGTTAGCAATTTCGTTGTGTAATGGTGGGGGTGCTGGAAATTGCCTTGCACCATGTGTTTATGATTTCCTTGCCTATGGTGAAAGTAATTGCCCACCTTCTATTGATGATGTACAAGATCCTGAGATCAAGAACATACTACAACAGGTGATAATATAGCTGTGTATTGTTTTATGTTACAGTACAGTATGTACTGTATTGCTGCGGTTGAGTTACCCGGTGGGAATTGTATTCTGGTAATAAAAATTAGTGTCCAGTAAAATTAATAATTCATGGAGCCATCGTGATGGCACTTCTACAAATTATTTGCTGGGCACTATTTTTATTATCACAGTACTTTATGTACAATACATTCTCAGACAACATGTAATGTTACATTTTATTTCATTAAAATTTTTCAGAAATTTCTATGGGTGGTAAATGAAATTAATGATTTTGGCATTGTTCGAAGCAATCCTAGACTCAAATACCTAAAATATGTCTGGCATTAACAGAAATGAAATGCACAAAAATACCCATTTGGCTTGGAAAGAGTTAATACATCTGTCAGTTCTAGCAATGACCACCCCCTCCCTGGGACACTGCCAAGCAGTTGCAACCCTTTTGTGTCCGAGCACGGGACAAATTTGGGCCATTTTATTTCAACATTTTCCCAGGGGCTGAGTTCTACTACAATATATATTGCTGTGACTGGGATTCCAGGAAAATAAAGGCTATGGTGCCTAGTATATCCTTGGGGTATTGGCTGGGTATTTTACACAATTGAAAATAATTCAGCCAGGGTTGATAATTTTTGGAAATTACAGTATCAGCCAATATGACAGCACATGTTGTGGAAATTGTGGAACTATTATCATTACTAAATTTCACCAATAATTTTTATCTTGATGCAGATATCTGGTTGCAATGATAAGTCAGACTTTACTAGACTCGTGAGCTCAGATCCTGCAATTGATTGCTTTGGACAAGCAGGTTATACTGGTTTGCCACAGTTCGAGAACAGAGATGAACTGTTACAAGAATTATGCCATTTCTTTGTAATTGACAAAGCACGATCAGCTCTGGAGCAATTCAAGGAGGGACTTATGTCATTAAAAGTTCTTGAAATCATCAAGAGTTACCCAAACCTGTTGCGTGGATGTTTTTGCCATACCCCCCAAACCCTCACTGCAGAGACATTGGATGGGATTTTTAAACCATGCTACTCAGAAGAGGGTTGCAGAAAGAGAGAAAGGGAAGAGCTGATAATTATGCACTGGCGAGATTATTTACAAGAGTGCCAAGGTGAGTTATTTGCCAGTCTTCATCTCTCATGGGTGACAAAGAGTCTGTCAAACTAAAACTGCCTCGACTGAGAACAGACTGACAACAACTTGAGCAGTGTCTAAGTCCTTTAGCAACCACATGCAGGCAGCTGTTTCACCAACATTAGGGATCATCACTGTTGTCCGGAGTAGAGTAATGCAGAAGTATATATTACACATTTTGCTTCCTTAATTAAAAGGGGGAAGAAACCCAACTTTTGTCTCTTGAAGATTGCATTATTTCCTTATTTCAGTTTTCTTTAATTATTATTACCCATCATACATATTCAATTTGTTTGCCTTTTTTAGAATGTGAGGAAACTGGTTTGGGTGTGACATTACCCACAATCTTAATTTTTGCAACAGGAGCTGATAAAGCCCCTCCTCTTGGGTTTCACCCAAAACCAACGATCCAGTTTTGGAACGATGTTCGGCCCAGAAGTAATACCTGTGGCAATGTACTGTTTCTGCCTTTGCATCCATCATGTGATGGTGAGCTGGAGTTTGAAACTTTTAAGTTATATATGAATGATGCTATTCTTAACTCCCCAACATTTGGGGTAGCATAGTTGGCACTTGCCATACTTTTTATTATCCATTAGTGTCTATGAACTGAAAACCTCTAGTTAACAAGACCATAGGATTGTAACTGAAATGTTTGTGTTTACAACTGAACTAAAGTGTTCTATTTTGTTTTTTAAAAGGTGTGGTTAATGATCTAATTGGCATTTTTAGCCTATACAGTATAATAATAATAATAATAAACTTTCTATTTCAGACCATGTGTTGTTTTGTGTGTTTTTAATGTATTAAGAAATTATCCTGGTAGTAGTTCATTCAAAACGGCACAATAATTATAGTTCTGTAGCTTGTCTGATGTCCACTTATACACATAATGTGCTAATTATTGAAGTAAATTCATTTTCTTGTCAAACTAGTTAAATATTTTAACAAACTAGTTGAAAAAATAAATTTATTATAATAACATGACTTGAGGGAAATTAGTGATTAAATTTCCCTGCCACCGAGGGAAGATTTGTGAAAGTCTGAGGGCCGCAGGCCTGAGGACTTCTACAAATCTTCCTGAGGCAAAGGGGGAATTTAATCGCTAATTTCCCTCAAGTCATGTTATTAGTTTGTAATAATTATGATCGCCGAGGAAAACTTTGAGAATCTCACTTACCAACAGGAAATTTACACGGTTGATCAGAGAAGTTGCATCTAATTTTCCCGTGCATGTTGATGAGGGAAAATATATGCAAGTCAGCAAGTGGGAAGATGAAGAATTTCTTTGTCTCCTAATTTTCCCTCATCAACGTGCATGGGAAAATTAGAAGGATTAAGACAAAGGATAAATTTCCCTCTTGCATGAGCGATGAAGGAAATACGAGGTTTACAACTCCCTCGGAAAACGAAAGAATCCTAGGCGATCATGGTATTACTTCACTTGACACATATACATCTATGTTTAGTGGACATCAGCCCTCGGCTACCATAATATTGTCCATAATAGCCCAATAGTTCTTTAAATACAGTTTTTTCCAATTTTTGTTCACATACCCCCCTGCTGAGAAACCATGGAATTTCCAAGAGAGGTGGTTAAGTTCTACTTGGAAGTTCCATAGGATAGGATAGGAGTGGTTGACTTGGCTTTGAATTTCGAGGAGATAAAAATTTAAATAGCACAATCATTATTTCTTGTACAGAACTACAGTACAACTGAATTCACTTATAGTACTGTATTGTATTTATTAATTACATAGTCCTTTTTTCATAACAATAAACATAATTCCTAAATAATAGTACATGTAGATATCAAAATATACATGTAAATAAAAGAATATTTATAAACAATTCCTGGTTTCTTATGCATGGGTTTGCACTGGAGCCTTGTTTCGTTCAATTATCCATGGCAAGCATGTGCTGCCCGACAAATCTAACAACCTGCCTGTAAGCAAGCATGCTTTCCATATCTGTCAAGGACCTGAGCAGGTCATTGAGTTCATCCAAACTACTTCTGTTTAATGTGTTAGGTGTTTCTGGAACAACAGCATGAGGCAGGTCACTCGCCATAAGTTCATTGATATCAGGCTGGTAAGCATGTTCTGGCAAAACACCTTCATGATAATCTGCCAAACGGATGTTGCACCAGAATAGTTGTTCAGGTGTCCTATTTCTCTCTGTGGAAATTCTGTGATTGTTGTGGGCAGCAACAAATTCATCAATTGCTTGGTTGATGCGTGGTAGGTACACATAATGGAGGCAAAGTATGTCTGTATCATTATTCACATTGAGAACACCTTCACTCTCAAGTTGGTAGAACTCCCCTCTAAACCTGGACATAACCTGTTCATTAAGGGCACGGTTGTGTCTCTCAATACGTTGGTTGTGCACTGACTTCCCAACAAGTACAGGCTTGCTTTCTTCAGGCCTTGCAGCGATCATATCTCTCCATATGTCAACATTTTCACCTCCATAGTCTGTTCGTATTCTAAGTGGCCTGCCATATCTTGGAATTGCCCCAGTAAACAACAAGTGGACTGTCTCTGCTCGGTTATTAGGTGAACATTGGGCGAAAACAACCATTCTGCTGTAGCCATCGATGCCGTGATGAACCACAAGCCTCCATCGCACTAGTTTGTGATTCCCATCTATGTGCCATACATAGTTGGGGAAGGGCACTGAATAAACTCGTCTTCTAATGGGTTTCTGACTCCGCTCTCTAACACCTTCAGGATCAACAGCATGGATTGCTTCTCGTACTTTATTTCTCTGGACATGCAACCCCTTTGAAGCAAGATGCCCCATAACCATAACTTCACCAGCATTTGGATGCTGCTGCTTTGTGGCTGCCACAGCCCTTTGTACCTCAGGTTGGGATGCCTCAGAAAATTTTTTGTAATCAATGCCATATTCCTGTATTGCATTGTAAACAAGGCCTCTGGACACATCAAACTGCTTTGCAATGGTGGCAATTGGGATTTTTAACTTGAGAAGATTTTCTAACTGATCTTTTGGAATTGTAATTTTTGGTCTACCAGCTCTTCTGGGAAATTCATGATGATCACTATATATACATGTATAAAAAGTAACAAAACATGAATATATAAGGTAATAAAATATTCTTTGTCTGGAACCGTATTTTTAAAGATATTCAACTGAACATTTTACACTTAGCCCATTGACTTGAATCACTTGATGGTGGGATGTTTGGGAAATATGACAATATGTGTCACTTATTTTTTTCTACATTACTGTATTTCCCCTAACATTTTCACTTAAAACAAGACAAATTTTCCTAATCTGGCGTACTGCCTATACAGTAAGTCTTCCAATGAAAAGAGAAAAGTATGCAGAATGTTCAACAGTGCAAAAGTACCTTTGGGCATGAGATCATGGAATACTTCCACTTTTCACATACCATAGCAATACGTAGAATAAAGTTACAATGTTCTGAATATTTAAGATTATGCAGAAGATAATTTTTATTACAATTATATGTACAACATCCAATCAATTATTAAAATACTAAATAAAGAGGTTACAAAAATTTAAAAAATGATAAACTCGTCACACAAAACATCAAATCAATATTCTGTAGTTTAACAATGATGTAAAATAAATAAAATATATAGCAAGTTCTATTTTAAGGGTGTTTATACAGAATGAACCAGGGGAGTGTTGAGTCCCTTAGGCTAATAATTTTATACTGTAGGTCAGTAAACTTATTATAAGAGCACTAGTATCTAGTGAGACAGCTTGATTACTTTGGCTGGCTCATTTCCATAATCATAAATACTCATGTCAGTCACAACACTGTCATTTTTAATAAACATCAGTCTGAAGTGATAATATTGAACTTACATTGTAATAGGCAATTTAGCAGGGGAGGGAATTAAGGCTATAATTATATTATATACAAAAAATAATTTCTGGTGGGGGCTATAAAAATTGCATTGAAAAAAAATGAGGGGCATTAATGACTGGTCCCTGAGGGCCTGTTCACATGAGACCGGGTTATCTCAGGGGGTAGGGATAACTTGGGGGCTAGGGTCAAAGTTGACCCTGTATCACATGATAAAACACAACTACCGAGTTGTCCCTGGCCCCCGAGATAACCCTAGCTTTCACTTGAATAAAAGAATGTGCTAGTAACGTCAACAATTAAACGCACGCAAATGGCACTTGAACAAGAATAGTGCGTATAAATTAGAATATTTTTACACAATGTACGCATGCGTAATTATACAAAAGTTGACCCTTACCCCCGAGATAACTCGCCTCATGTGAACAGGCCCTCAGAGAATATTAACAAGGCATTATTACATGTATAAACAATTATTGACAGGAATATAGTACTGTACCATTGGATCAAGTTATCTACAGCAGAAATCTAAATAAAAATATCAATATTATACATTACAGCTTGCTTTGTGTACAGCATAAATGAAATATTTACAAAATATTTAATTCATTTATTTCTTAATATATTAAAAAAATTAAAGCATTTTATATTATTTTTGTAGAAATTATGTTCCACAATAATAAAATAACAAAACAATAATAAAATGCTTATAGTATTGGAACTTACATGTGAAGAACTTTGGAAATGTAGCTGAGATTGTCTCTGTTGCTGCTACGTGCATATTAAAGAGAAGATATAAAATATAGTATTAAATTAATATTCTATTATTAATAGCTGTATAAAAAGATTTCTGCGACTGATATTAAAGTAGACAATATTGAAAATGTCTCACCGTTTGACTAGTACCACTACCAGGGCTGGAACGACTTGCCTGGACTGGAGTCTACAACGCCACAAACATACATCAAAAGAGAACGTACAGCTACAGTATTCCTTCAACCCACATGTTTAAACATAAATTATACTAACGTTCCCACACAAACAATGCTACTCGACAAAAATGAATAAATGAATAATAAATTAGCTATAAACAGAAATGGTCAGTCAAGAACACTTATTTCACTAAAAGGTGTACTTGCCTCTATCTCGCCAAGAGTTCGAGTTATCGCTCTCCCGATCGCTTCGGTTAATGTCCTTGTCAACTCACTTGTGTTCGAACCGCTCGCCATGTTGAACAGCGAAGAAACGCGCGAAAATTAGGCGCCAAGCGGTCAAGGTCCCCCCCCCCTGAGAAGTGAAAGCCACGTGTTCCTTACGTCATTTGGCGTGCCGAGTGTTCAGAAATGATTTTGGTTATTTGATATAACCAAATTAAACGAGAAATTGGTTATTTGATATAACCAATTTAAATCATGACAAGAAATTGGTTATTTGATATAACCAAATTAAATCATGACAGAAAAATTGGTTATTTGAAATAACCAACTTATGGCGTGTTGGTTATTTGATATAACCAATTTAAATCATGACAGAAAAATTGGTTATTTGAAATAACCAACTGATGGCGTGTTGGTTATTTGATATAACCAATTTAAATCATGACAGAAAAATTGGTTATTTGAAATAACCAATTCATGTTGTGTTGGTTATTTGATATAACCAACTCATAATATCGCAGCCAGTTTGGTTATTTGATATAACCAAACAAATCAGCTAGAAAATGACAACATTAATGCTAAATAATAAATGAACACTTGGCGCCCCATAGACAACAGGTCCCAGACTTCTCTCTGCTAGAACCATATGTATTATGTAAATATATTATTTTATGTATGACATGTAAATACATATTTATGGTAAAATAATATACACTTAATGTCTACTCCCGAGGGAAACAGTTAGTTTTGTTTTCCCGAGAGTCTTGATATTTCCCGAGACGAAGTCGAGGGAAACATCGAGACTCGAGGGAAAACAAAACTAAGTGTTTCCCGAGGGAGCAGACATTAAGTGTTTTGTTATATAGCTAGAGTTTCGCTGAATAATTTCGACCTTTATCAAGGGAAAGTACACAAAAGACAAACGCTAAGACTTACTTACCTGGCTCCGTAATTTCACTTCAACCAAACAAATATAAGTCTCAGAACAAAAGAACAGCAATACATTTCTCCAGTTAATCTTCACACATGCTTTGAATATATGCTATAAATATTCTTTTTTTCGTACCAAACAAGCTTTTGTTTATAGGATGTCGTGAAGAGTTCAAAGTTCTAGCGGTCAACAATTGAAAACTTATTGACCGAGCAGGCAGTAAGTTCTCAATTTAATATTGCCCGCTCGGACCGCTCGGTAGACATTGAAATTTAGCTAAGGTCATGTGATCACAAACCAACCAATGACAGTCATCGTTGCATCCAGTGAAACTCTAGCTATATAACAATGGATATGATTATGTTAGTGAATATAAAATAGACTTACATTGGTTTAACTACATATATTTTGTCCTTTCTATGGATTTAAAATATCCATTTTGGCGGTTACGACGATCGTGCTGTCCCAGCGTTATTAAACGTCGACACGATTTTCTCATCGAACATCGAATTGCACTGCTCCCAAACTCGGCACAATGAAAGAAGATAGATTTTCCATTCATCTCATACCACAACACGATGGAAAAGCTTTTTGTGCGGGCCCCCTGTGCTGGAACTAACGCGAGATCTGGATAGTCAACCTTCCACTGCCAGTTAAACAAAAGAAATCTATCATTACTAAGGGACCAAACATGCTGGAAAATGTCTTAATGTCTTCTTAAAACGTCTTCTGTTCCCAACAAGAATATTGCACTATATTTTCTTTCAAAGATTCAGCATTTCATTCAACAAAATGTTTATATCTGTCCCTTAGTAATGGCTGACTTCCGTCTTCATTTTTTAAACAATAGATACTTATTTAATCCAGTATTATTTCGTGATCAGTGGTTCTGCGTCGATATAAAATTTATTTTTATTATTCCATAACATCGCGCTAAGGCCGCGAACTTCGTTCTTTTGTTTGTGAAAAGATCGAGGTTGGAAAATGTGAATGAAAATTTCATTGTTGTGGAAAATTGTCCTCCACCACGAGACTAAGTGTAAATATTACATTCTCAGAACGTTTATTAAAATATAAAATATTGTAATTATTGAATTTAAGTTTCTTAAAGTTTCAATTAGGAAGACCTTGAGAGACCTCTCACCTCTGCCAGGGTACAAACGGAGCAAGTCCAAACCGTTTACACGATGCCGGTACTATTTGAAAACGGAACAAAATCATGCCGTTTAGGCCTTGCGTTTAATATCGGCACAAAAATAACATGAAATACTATTTGCTGTATTTGCATACCGGCATGATTTTGTTCCGTTTTCAAATTGTACCAGCATCGTGTATTCGTGTAGACGGGTTCTAAACGTTAAAACGTGAACAGAAAAAATCCCACAGGAATCGGCAGTTTCTTCATTATTTTGTTCAGAAACAGGAGGTATATGATTTCGAGCGATGTGAACTAATCACTTTCTGGTCGGTCATGTGACGTCATCTCGCACATGTGCTTACTGAATCTTGAGATGAGACGTCGCCATTGAGAAAAGAAGAAAGTTTTGCTGATCACGATGCCAGTTGCTTCATTGAAATCTTCCTCACAAGTTGCTCATCAGGACAGCCTGGATACTACCAAGGCCCTTATTGGCATGATCGATAAGAAAGTCCGAAATTTAGAGAAGCGAAAGGTGTGTTTAGCCGACCAACACCCGTTGCATCGGCGAGTCCGAATCTCCTCATTATGTTTCGTATTAAAGTCTTTAATAACGCTACCGATCTTGTCTGATTTCGACTATCTGTTTCTATTTAGGGTAAATTGGACTCCTATAAGCAACTTGCTGCCGATGGGAAAGAGCTAAACGAGGATCAACAGGTTTGTATTTCTGTTATAAATTAAAACCCTTTTCTTCCCAATTCCGAAGGTCGTCATTATGTACCTGTTCTTCTGTAGTGTGATGAAGTATGTTAGCAGATATAATGGCCGTTGTTTGCTATACAGTTATGTTTCTTGATTGTTTCTTGTTATACTTAAAGAGGCCTTGATATAGCTGTGCTAATAAATAAACGTTTTACGGTCTGAGGTGAAGGAGGAAGTACTATTATTGATAATATAATTGCTATTACATACTATTATCTTGCGTCAGTTTTTTTCCATTTTTTGCTGTTGAGGCTTTTTAAATAACCACGATTTTCAAATGTTGAAGACCAATTGTACTACAGTTTGTCATACGTTATAGCATCAGAGTTTAAGTTGTAAATATTTTAATATTCGCTTTCGTTTTCGTTTAAAAGGCCGCCGTTGAGAATCTGACATCAGTTGAGTTGAATCTGGAGTTTGCTAAAGACTTGCAGAAACAATTTAATCAGTTTTTTGCCGAGGTAAGAAACGGCGTGCGGTGTTTTGGAGAAATGGACGAAATAGTTTAGAACATGAGTTGTGTTCACTGTCAGATTGCGACCTGCTGTTATTACATGATAAATGTCTTGTTTCATTGTTCAGAACAGCCAACTACTGTAACTGGTTGATTTTGAAATAATTGTTTAAATAGTTGTTTCAGATGGTGTTTAATATTTTTGTGTTAAATGGCTTATGGAGTCATAAAATATGTAGGTGTAAATCCTTTAATTAGATTTTCCAGAATTTGCAGTGTGTATAATATTTACATTACATGTATGTATTAAAATTACCAGATTTGCTTAATTTTTGAGGAAATTTGGCAAAAGCTGTTTTGCAACATGGCAATTTTGTAGCAAATTAAGCCTGGTTCTCATATGTCGCCGATCGTCGGCGATTTGTGATTTAGATGCATGTTAAAACGGGAAGTGCATCAGGATGTTAAGTAATAAAGAACAATGCAGAAAAGCAGTGCTTTTATTCTTTTACTTAACATGCATCTAAATCATGGGTTGGCAATGATCGGCGACCATTTGGCGACATATGAGAACCAGGCTTAAGGGATGGTTGGCATGCTGAAATACTTACATGTACTGTAACATACTGGTATATTGGTATACAAATGAAAAGGACTGGAGCTGTTATTATCTTATCTAGTTTAACCTATCGCTGTCTAGCATGTCTGAGGGTTCACTTTTTTATAAGTAAAATGTCTGGTGTTAGACAGAGTAAAACAATAAAGGGGCCATTTTTGACCAGCTCAGACAGGAATGGGTTAATATTATACAATTATTGGATGAGGTTGAGCATGATAGCTTATGTTATCAATGCCGAGGCAAGTGTTATCTGCTGAAACTGATTCAACTGAGGCAGATAATACAAACTGAGGCTTGATAACACAAGTTATCATGCGACAACTGAATTCAATAATTGTTTTATTATACAATTATAAATGTAGAAGCCTTTAAGGAGTTTTATACAAAGTTGAAAGTAAGATTAAAAAGTGAATCATATCATACCGTCTTCAGTTTGAGGTTTGCTTACTTTTTTCGCTTTCAAATACAATTTTCTCTTTCAAATACTGCTTTAAACTCAAACAGTTGTATGTGTATTGGTGTCAGCAAAACTTGCCAAATCCAGCTGATTAATTCACTTCTGATCATCACTCCTAAAGGTCCCAAGGTGGCAAGACATCAAGAATTGTCTGGAGGTTTTTAGCCAATCACAATTGATATTGTATCAGTATTGTATAATAAAAAAAGTAAATAATTTATAAGGTTTGACTGTATTTTGTTGCCATGCTGTTTGTTAGTGACATTTTATCTAAATTTGGTAATGGGTCATTCCAGAAAACATCCACACCCCCCCCATGGAGGAATTGTGAAGTTGACCCCCTCCCCCCTACGGACGTCCTAGTACATTTTACTATTATCAGAAGTAGATTTACCCCCCTCCCGGATGGCACAAAATAATTTCCTCTGTGGGGGAGGTATGGATCTTTTCTGGAATGATCCAATGCTTCTTCTCACAACTTCTTAAAGGTATGTTTGTACATAAATGTTTTGTGCTATATTTAGCATGCAAAGCTGCAGAAAAAGCAAGCTAAAAAGGATGAAGCTCTTCGATTGGCAACTCAGCGAGATGTTGAGTTATCGATGATCCGGAATGTTTTGGAATTGCAAAATTTGTTGAATCAGTTGTCTGATGAGACTCGGGATGACTTTCTCAATGGCACCAATGGAGCAGTGGTAAGTACTGTACAAGGTGACATTGTCATTGGAGTACTGGTTCTGTATCTTAGGGGGTTAGTACAGTGGAGCCTTGCCTTAACACGGTAGTTGGGGTCCTTAATGGTGACCGCGTTATAGTTATTGCAAGGTACAGCCAAATAACATGTATCTTGTTTCTAGTAATCGTCCCATTCGGTTCTGGTGCAATATTGTGTGCTGAGTACTGGGAGTGAGATTGAGTGCTGCCAGAAACACTTTCTGTTTGATTCTAACAATCCAAATTGTAACTGAAGAAGCTTGAAGTTTGCTAGGGAAACATCAGTATAAGTCATCAAATGATAAACCAAGAAAAGTAAAATTTTGGGGCCCAAGGATCAACCCCGTTATACCGAGTCACGTGTTATAACTAAAGGATTCTAGGACAGTGTCGGCCACAGTTGAAATCCAAATATTACCAGGGTTAAGTCACGTTGGCCTGAAAAACAGAGAAAAATCTTGACGTTTCGAGCGAAGGCCCTTCGTCAGGAGAAATTAGTAAACAACTCACATGTGGTCACGCGTATTTATAGCAGAGCTACAATGGGAATCACGTGAACACATGTAAGCCAATAAAAACAAAGTAAACAAACAAATTAATATGTAATTTTAGCCTGTGTGTTATAACGATGTGTGAGGCTCCACTGTATACTGCTAACAAAACCTGAAGTATGGTACTGTATTAATAGCAAACACTTATTTCATGATTTTAGGCATTAGGTGATGATGTCTTAAAACAGATTGATGAACTGTATAAACTGATAACACCAGATGAAGAGAATGATGAACCATTGGCAGAGCAGGTTGTGACAGCCAGTCGACATTTAGCAGACTTCTTCAATGCTTCATCCAAGGATGTTCTCGGAACAACTTGTATCCTTTAACATACTACTGCATGAAATTATGTCCAGAAATAGAGAATTTAGCTATTATATGTGTTTTTCAGGTCTTGCTTGAGGACATGACCAAGTGTGTGCATGTAACATGGAGGGGGACATTGGGAGGGTCTCAACACCGCAATACCGCACAAAAATTCCGAAAATACCGCATCACCGCAGAAAAAAGAAAGAATTACCGCATACCGCAAACAAAAAAAAAATAAACAAAATCCTGAGTTTCCGCTAAACGCTGTTTTTTTAACGCCCTGTTTACGTAATATTAACTTGAGAATGTAATATTGAACGTGCGTTCCAAGTGCCGTATACGATGAAGCGAAGTTTGCCGAGCTCCCGATTTCTCCTTGAACAAATTCCTCAGTGTCAGTCCTTACTTCCTCATCACTACATTCGTCATACTCCGGATCATTATCCTGCCAATCATGCTGACCACCCTCTTCGATGGACAGATTTTTTATAGGTTAAAATGTAGATAATGGGAACCCAAAGGAGTTTAAGTCGTGTCATGTTGAAAACCGAGGGAGAGATTAGGAGGGAATTTGAATAAAAGGCGCAATTAGCCTCTGGCTATTTTGCGTATGAAGAAGTGACGCGGAACCGCTGTTGGACATACAGTGTAGATATCATGCTTAAGAATCACGTGAAAACATCAGAGAAAGAAAAAGATTTGTAACGTATAAGTAAAGTGCAATCAGATTACATATTATCAAATTACATATCAGGTCTATCAGAAATACACACACGATTGGCTTTTGGAATAGTTATGTCATCGCTTCTTGTCGTAACAACGGAAGAACTGCAAGTTAATCGGTAATCCCGCGCACCGCAATGAATTTGAAACACCGTAATACCGCCATTTTTGGTATTTTCCCCCGCAACACCGCAGCTTTAAAAACGAAATCTCGCACACCGCCGGAGTTGACCATACCGCAACACCGTAAACTTCGATTTTTTTCACCGCAATTCCGCACAAAAAAATGGCCGATACCGCAGTACCGCAAATCCCAATGTCCCCCTCAACATGCACGTTAAAGCAGGGTTCGAATTAATATTTCAAAAGTGCATTGTGAAAATATTGTTGAAAAAGTAGGGGGCTGGGACTGACCCCCCTTGAAATATGCATCTGATTGGCTGCTAGGAACCAAGCAACCAATTAAATGCGTAGTTTCACACATTAAGCGATCATCAGGCATCTATCTATCTATCTATCTATCTATCTATCTATCTATCTATCTATCTATCTATCTATCTATCTATCTATCTATCTATCTATCTATCTATCTATCTATCTATCTATCTATCTATCTATCTATCTATCTATCTATCTATCTATCTATCTATCTATCTATCTATCTATCTATCTATCTATCTATCTACAATCAGTGACAAAACCCTTCGGACATTTCTCCTAATTAAAGGATATATTCCCCCCTCCCCCCATTCAATGTTGAGTGGCCAAAGTATCGCTGTCTACATTACACATGCCTTCCTAACTACATGATCTTGTTGTACACCAACATTGAAAAAGGGGGGAGGGGGTCAACGGATTATGTTTATGTAATTTTCTATAAAATAAATTATTATTTAATGTGTCCGAAGAGGTTTTGTCACTAATTGTCTGGAAAAAAAAGAGTCAATTTCGGTTAAGTGTTTTCTCCTCAACTATACAGAAATACAATATGATATTTCATGAACGTTTGCATGCAACTGCACAAAAATATATCTCCTTAAATAATAATTCGTATAAGCATACTAATTTAATGACATCATAATAGCGCTCTTTTACGATCTTGCTGGAGGAAAGCGTTTACACTTACTAGTGGCTATAGTGCATGGAAAAGGTGTTATTTGTGCAGAGGTATATGAAAAGATGTCTGTTACATTATTTTGCCCAGTTTATACGTCGATCGTCTGCAATTCTTTTTGAAATTGCCGGTAATGGAGAATGTGGCAACAAAATATTTGTGATGGACAATGAGCCGTCACAGACGTCAGCGAAAGCAAAAACGTGCCTTGCGCTCTGTTAACGCAGCAATGCGAACAATTCAGCCAAGGTCTCCTGACCTGACAAACACGCAGAACGAGTTTTGGAAATGGCTTCTCAAATGAAAGACAATGAACCAATGAGCCGCCGTTGTGGGACTTGCGGATAATCGTATCGTGTTTCTTGTTTAAGTGACAGAAATGAAACGCTAGTGTTTGACGAAGAAACCAGTGTTTTACCGGTGTTTCACAGCCCATTCGATTCACGTGACGGAATGGAGCTGTCTGATTGAGCGAAATCTCATGAATTATTAATGAATTTGAGAACGATTTACGGTTTACACTCAACATAATTAATATATATTCAATAGTTTTATTCAAATAGGTGTAAATCGTTAACCGTGTCGGCAATTAATTAGACGACTCTTGAAGATCAGACACTCTCCTTCTACGTCATATTTAAACAACACGTGTAAGTGCAATACCGAAAACGTACAGATAAGATGCGTCAAGGGGCATAGTTATTGCAACATGACACACGTTCAGGGGTATCTATATTCTACTTGTTTTCATGGCTTCGTGTTTATTAACGTAAAACTGAATACGCGAGCTATTAACACTGCATTGACCCGAGTTTCACACCCTTGCGAGCGCCCTCCATTGTAAATATATGGAATAAACAGGTACCAAAATCTTATCAAATAGTTTTCGCAGTGAAAACAGGAGTTCGGACGTTTGGACATATAAACTTCTCTAAAATAATAAGATGAAAGTCAGCGAAAGGATCACCCGTGAGTATAAATAAGACCTTTTCGTTTTCAGACAATCAGTGACAAAACCCTTCGGACATTTCTCCTAATTAAAGGATATATTCCCCCCTCCCCCCATTCAATGTTGAGTGGCCAAAGTATCGCTGTCTACATTACACATGCCTTCCTAACTACATGATCTTGTTGTACACCAACATTGATAAAGGGGGGAGGGGGTCAACGGATTATGTTTATGTAATTTTCTATAAAATAAATTATTATTTAATGTGTCCGAAGAGGTTTTGTCACTAATTGTATCTATCTATATATATATATATATATATATATATATATATATATATATATATATATATATATATATATATATATATATATATATATATATATATATATATATATATATATATATATATATATATATATATATATATATATAATACATACATATATATAAATATATACATATATATAAATATATACATATACAGTACAGTATATATATAAACTTAAAAAACACTGAGTTGTCTGAAGATCATCGATCTACCAGTGTGAAACTCCAAGTAGCAATGAACTGTTTTTTAGTTTAATTACTATAGGGAAGGCCCTTCATCAGAGAGAAATGTAAAGCTATTGCTCAAAATGTCAGACTCCTCTGTTTTGACAGTATATCAACCCTTACTGTATTTCGATTGTTGTTTTAACACTGCCTACGCAGCACGCTACTTTTATTTCACCTGCAGATGAATGCTTGCTTGCATTTCAATCATGTACACTGTATCTAAAATAGGGAATTTTCCAGGCCAATCTACAGATGAGGATTGTACAATTGTATAACTTTATTTTCTGGAAATCCACATGCCCTGTGGCTTTTGGAGTTTTTTTCCTGACTTCTTCATAGACAAGAATCTTTCTGAGGCCATTAACAGCATCAATGCTTCAGGGTATTTTGATAAAAAGGATGACTCAAAAGATTCTGATGAACCAGCTGAGCAAGAAGAAGAGGAAGCCGAGGAAGAAGGAGGAGAAGAAGAAGATGAAGTTGCTGAAGCTGAACCAGCTGACAGTCCTGTGGAGGATGTGGTTGAGGCAACTACTGCGGAAGTTGAAAATACCGAGGTATTCAAAACCTGAAGTACTGGGCTTTTGGTAACAATGCTTATGACGTACGCAAATGGACAACTATACATAAGAACCGAAATATAGTAAGGTTAGATATACTGCCGAAACAGAGAACGTAGGAGTCTAAGGTTTCGAGCGAAGGCCCTTCGTCAGAGAGAAACGTTTCTCTCTGATGAAGGGCCTTCGCTCGAAACGTTAGACTCTTACGTTCTCTGTTTCGGCAGTATATCTAACCTTACTATATTTCGATTGTTGTTTCTACACTGCCTACACAGCACGCTACTTTTATTATACATAAGAACATTAGATTTCACTATTAATGATCCATCAGCATACGTCATAAGGCATTGTTACCAAGAAGCCCAAATTTCCCCCGAACAAACTATCCACGGCAAATTTTGAGAGTTGATAGTGCAAAAACTATGCATCAGATTCTCTTGAAATTTTCAGTGAGTACTCTTGCCATGCTCCTCTGTACAATAAAACAACAAAAATGCCAACGAATTTTTCATTCCATGGACACTTTAAGTCTGTGGTTACAGCCAGTGATTACAACAACTGTGTTAACCTGAATATTTACTGCATGCTGATACCAGGACGGTATATGAGGCTGTCACGATGTGCGCATGACAAATAAAATGGCGTCAACTTGAGGGCGACACTGGTGCATAGTGGGTACTCGTATCATTGACTAGGATCTCTATTTATCATCTTTCAGCCTGACGTTGAAAATGGCGAGACTACAACCACCGAAGATCCACCCAAGACTGAAACAACCCAAGATGAACTGACCGCTAATGAACATGGGCTCAACTTTTTGGGTGAATCGGAAGTGAGCAGTCGATCTCAGATCCACGCTGATGCTCCGCCATTTTATCCTTCGTCTACTCACTCCACTCAGCCTCAAGCATCATTTGATAAGGACTTTGCTCCAACTGATGACAGCGGAGGATGGGATGATCCAAGTACGTTTTGTACACACTTAATATTAAAACTACTATAATCATTGGTACAAAAGTACTTCATATTAAAACTACTATAATCATTGGTACAAAAGTACTTAATATTAATACTACAATCATTGGTACAAAAGTACTTAATATTAAAACAACAATCATTGGTACAAAAGTACTTAATATTAAAACTACAGTCATTGGTACAATACTACTTAATATTAAAACTACAATCATTGGTACAAAAGTACTTAATATTAAAACTACTATCATTGGTACAAAAGTACTTAATATTAAAACTACAATCATTTGTACAAAAGTACTTAATATTAAAACTACAATCATTTGTACAAAAGTACTTAATATTAAAACTACAATCATTGGTACAAAAGTACTTAATATTAAAACTACAATCATTGGTACAAAAGTACTTAATATTAAAACTGCAATCATTGGTACAAAAGTACTTAATATTAAAACTACAATCATTGGTACAAAAGTACTTAATATTAAAACTACAATTATTGGTATAAAAGTACTTAATATTAAAACAACAATCATTGGTACAAAAGTACTTAATATTAAAACTATAATCGTTGGTACAAAAGTACTTAATATTAAAACTACAATCATTGATACAAAAGTACTTAATATTAAAACTACAATCATTGGTGCAAAAGTACTTAATATTAAAACTACAATCATTGATACAAAAGTACTTAATATTAAAACTACAATCATTGATACAAAAGTACTTAATATTACAATAACAATCATTACAAAAGTACTCAATATTAATACTGCAATCATTGGTACAAAAGTACTTAATATTAAAACTACAATCATTGGTACAAAAGTACTTAATATTAATACTACAACAACGATTTTTTCACTTCCTAGAAATTTAAATAGACGTGTGTGCTTACAACTGATTTCATATTACTTTACGGCGGTGTATTGGCAAGTTCATTGAAATTTGGCAACCACATGTACGTTGGTCAGTATTGGTTGCCAATTGTCCAATTAAAATGCGCTATAAATGAAAGCTCTCAATCTCATTGGTTGGGAGCGACGTGCACAGTTACTATTTGTACACCAAAACTCAGAGAAACAAACCGAAATTGACTCTTGAGGGATTTCTAATGAGCGATTTTCCTTTGTTGGAAATGCAAGAATAAGTTATAAACTCAGACAAACATGAATTCGACTTCCGAACGAACTTCCAACAAACTTCGCAACACACCGTGCTAATATGAAGACAACTGTAAGAGAGATGTCCGCTTAACACGTTGAGGCCTTGACCTCTCCAGAATAAAATACTAAAGACTCATCTTCAGGCTTCAAAAGGTTAAAGAGATAGGTTTTAACACTTTGAGGCCTTGACCTTTCCCTGTGCTGAATAAAATAGTCCGGCGTTAGCCAGAATAAAATACTAAAGACTCATCTTCAGGCTTCGAAAGGTTAAAGAGATAGGTTTTAACACTTTGAGGCCTTGATCTTTCCCTGTGCTGAATAAAATCGTCTGGCGTTAACCAGAATAAAATACTAAAGACTCGTCGTCAAGCTTCAAAGTGTTAACCCTTTATCGCCCAGTAGCCACTCCATTGACGAGTAAAATCGTCTGGCGTTAGGCAGAATAAAATACTAAAGACATCGCTGGGCGATAAAGGGTTAACCGAGATAGTCTATTAACCCTTTATCGCCCAGTAGCCACTCCATTGACGAGTAAAATCGTCAAGGTGGTGTCCATCGCTTCGTAGTTAGAGATGTAAAACTGTAAGGCTGCTTAATTTGTTGTGTTTAGGTTACGACTCCACTGAACCGTACCGCCCACCAGAAGACTCCAATCAACGAGGAGACCGTGATGGATATCGTGGTGGAAGGGGTCGTGGGGGATACCGAGGACGCGGTGGTGGTAGTGGTGGACGCGGGAACGGCCGGGGTAACTTTGGAGGAGGTTTTGGACGTGGTGGACAAAATCAAGTAACTATATCAATTTATTGTTTAGCAAACGAAAGCGTAATTGTTAAAGTGCCCCTAACCTCGAAATTTATTATTGTCTTATTTGGAAGAACTTTTAAAATGATAAGCTAACTTCTTTCGAAGATTTTCGCTTTGTTTTTGAGATATTTCGTTTTGTTTGATATGCAAATGTCTGGAATTATGTCACACATACATCTCAAACTCATTAATAATTCATGAGATAATCAGCCAATTACAATAGTCCATTCAATTACCTGATTGACGTTGGATACGCCAGGAAAACACGCTAAAATCGTATACCACTCCAGATATTAGATGAAAACCGGTTTTCATCTAATTCTTAAGATCTTAATTATCGATGCAAAACAAACAAGTTGCTGTATGAATAAATTTTACACACACTCATGAATAAAATCTCATGAGGGTTTATTTTAATTGTATTTTTCAATTGAAATCACTCGATTGAGATGCCATATCAACAACTCGTTTATCCCAAACACTCGAAAACAATAAAACCACTCGGCCTTCGGCCTCGTGCTTTCATCATGTCTTCTCGTGTTTGGATCCCCTGATGAAACACTCAAACTCGTTGTTGATATATTACATAATGACTTATCAGAGAATGTTATATATCTTTGCGTTTATCAAGTAAAAACATTAAAGTATGAATAACATATGTGCGTGTTTCTTCACCAAACTTCTCGATTTTATTTTCGTTCGAGAATGAAAGAGATACACAAACTTCTTCGAAAAGTCATTATGCATGTGTGACGTAAATCCCGACATTTGCATATGAAACAAAATGAAATATCTCAAAAACAAAGGGAAAAAGCGAAAATCTTCCAAATAAGTTACTTTATCATTTTAAAAGTTTTTCCAAATAAGACAATAAAAAATTTCGAGGTTGTGGGCACTTGATGAACTAATGTTTAATATACCGTATTTACTCGTTCAAGCGCTGCCCCCAATTAAGCGCCGCATATGAGAGCAAAAATATTAAAGAGCGCCGCCCTCGAATAAGCGCCGCACTTATTCACAACAATGCGGCGCTTAATCGAAGCACCATCGGACAGAATTGTTCTAGAAGCCAAACTAAAAAACAACTACAGTACATCTCAATCTTAAATCAGCCTCGGGAATTTATTCTCCTGTATTACAGTGTTTTTAAGTGAGTATATTTCAATGCTCTCCCATTTAACTCTCTCTCCAGAACTTTTGGACAAATAAAATAATTTTTAAAGAGCGCCGCCCTCAAATAAGCGCCTCCTTCAAATAAGCGCCGCATCCGAAACACAAAAAATTTAAAGAGCGCCGCGGCGCTTAAACGAGTAAATACGGTAGTCGGTGAGGCTTTATACTTATTATGTTAAAATTGTATGCCTACTGACTTTTTGTGTTTCAATGTGTAGCGTGGTGGCGGCGGTGGTGGATTTCGTGGTAATCGAGGTGGTCGAGGGAACTTCCGTGGTAACAACAGAGGACAGCGTGGTGGTCGTGGTGGTTACCAACCTCGTGACTAAACTATGAGCGATGACGTGTAAAGATTGACGAAGTAGTTTTATTCCTAAGACACTAGGAAGATTTTAATGAAGCTTCTGGACATTGTGTATCAATAGTGGGACGTTTGAATTTTGAGTGACCAAGCATAACCTGGTGAGAAACAAGTGAAATATACCCTTTCTCCATTCTGATTGGCTCTTCTCCACCTTTCTGAATCCTGATTGGCTCTTGTCCATAATCCTGAATGCTGATTGGCTCTTGTGCTCGTCGACTGTAGTCGCTACCGGATCGTTGGTGGATTGGTCAGTTTGTTTTTTTAACGACGGTCCAATTTGCGGTGCCCCGGCGAGTAATGAAAGGGCGTTTTAAGTCGTGTACGTAATTTTAAGCAAATTTAGTTTGTTTTTTTTTCTTTTCTGATTCTCCCGATATTGTTTTTGTGTACTTATGAAGGGGAGTTACTATAATCGTGCATGTAATTAATTCCTATATCGTAAGTTTACCTCCGATTCAGTCAGATTCGTGTAATGTGTAAATTATCTAGAAAATCGTGGAGGTTTTTTTCCAAGATTGTGATTATAGCAGCACTGGTCTTTTCCTGCTTTGTATATTGTTACTGATGAACAAATAAATGATTTGCGATTTATGAAAAACGTTTCGTACATTGTTCCGGCTTTGGTTTGTGTGAAGTAAGAGTTAAATATCGATAATGAAGGTATTAAACGGCCGTAACGTGAAAAATTCTAAATAAACATTTAGTGAAGAATGCTTATTTGCATAGAAGCATTTAGTGAAAATGATTGTTTATAAATAAGCACTTGGTAAGGAATGCTTGTTTATAAACAATCAAATAGCAGCAAATGATTGTTTATAAATAAGCATTCGCGTGAGTTTGATTGTTTCCAAATAAGCATTTGGCGTGAAATGATTATTTATAAAGAAACAATTCTGTGAAGAATGTTTGTTTGTAAATCACAGTGGTTTAAAATGTTTGTTTGTAAATAATCAAAATGGTTTAGAATGATTATTTGTAAATAATCAACAATTTTTTGTGATTGTTTGTAAACCATGAAAAATTGAACGCTAAAATTTGTTAAATAATTTTTTTACACCTGGCGCCTCGTACCGTAGGTCCTGAGTGATGTTATATATCGTACACGAGGAGGCGTGTTTCATCAGGATTTCCAAACACGAAGACTTGTTGAAAACTTCGAGGTGTTTGGAATCCTGATGAAACACTCTTCCGAGTGTATAGCTTCTCAAACAAATCAGTATTTTAAGAGAAAATCGAGGCGAAAGTTGGCTTAATTTATGTAATTTCTTCCTCCGATATCAAAAAAAGTCCGTCACTGCCGATTGACAACCGAAACACGGAAACTACTTTGATACTAGTATTTGTTCTTACTATATGTTCATGTTGACATCTTTAGCTGCTAGCATATTTAACCGTGTTATTAATATAGAAATATTAACAACTACGATGGAAACAATTTTCAGAGTTAACTGCTAACGGATTAGCTTACGAAGTTACACAAACTTCCAGACTTTACAGTTTAGATCCCGTTTACACGGTAGTATGGTTCTGCCTGTTTACACGGAAGACAAATTCGGAATTCGAGACCGTGTAAACGTAGCCTTGCAGTATTGCTACAGTGTCTATGCGCATGCGCGATATTAGCTGTTGTCGTTTCACCGTGGCAGCAATTATAAATAAAACGGTGTAAAAAATATTAAATATTTGGAGGTGGTGATTAAAAGCATTATATAATGGTTTGTTTTGCCAGAGTTCACAACTCTAAATAAGAGCTCGTTTCATGAACAATTGCAAAAAGCTGTAGGGAACCATTTAAAACTCAGTGTCCTTATTCAAGTGTGTTTAAAAAACAAATTTTCACTTACAGGGTCTTTTCCACCTTGCTCTTTATATTCATAATTTGGAATTAAAAATGTGAGTGTAATTTAGAAGCTTGTGTATCACATAAGAATATAAAGTTTGAAAATAACTTATTTCCTGTGTAATTCCAAGTTTAATTAAAGCTGTATGTCGCTATGAAATTAATATTGAAGCATTGTGAAATAATACCCGCTGATTTATGCCGTAATGTTAGCAGCTGTGACCGTTGTGTTTTTTTTTGTCAGTTGCGCGGGATTATTATATAACGTATATTGCTAATGTCGCTACTATATTGTAATTAACTTCTTCTCTTTTTTTTATTGCAAAGTATAGTCATATAATGTCAAATAAAGTTTTAATATTGTTATTAATTAAAAAAATAAATAAGAATGTCGCTACTTCAAAGCGATTAGAAATTTCAAATTAAAATCGAGTAGGCATAACAAAATAAACGCCACATAATTTAACGTGCTAAAGCAAGTCAATAATATATATATATATATATATACGTGTGGGTTTTGGTCTACGAAACGCAAAGAGTGCTCGATGACATATAGTTAGAGCAAATATAGATTTTCGCTTACCTCAAAAGTCTGCTACAGGCTGTTTCATCTAAAAAAGAATCTTCAGGCAGAAGATTCTTTTTTAGATGAAACAGCCTGTAGCAGACTTTTGAGGTAAGCGAAAAAAAATATTATTATATATATATATATATATATATATATATATATATATATATATATATATATATATATATATATATATATATATATATCAGTATAAATGATGGTTTCGCTCCAATAAACAAACGTGATAATTTTGACCTTTTAAAGTTCTACAGTGGTATAGACAATATAATGAATGTTTGCATCAAGTTATAAAATTACATAGGGCGTCCATTTTCTATCTATTATAAAATAAGACTAAGAAATTTGCCATTGCGTCACAACCGTTGGTATTTGCATAGCCTGATGTAAACACGGTAACTGACCAATCAGCGTCCGTGAGAGATGATCTATTTTATAATTAAGAAAATGACCAGCGGTGTTTTCGCACTGCATGGACCCCGAGTTGCATGCGCAATTTTATATGTGGGTTATTGATATTAAACAAGCTTTGTTTTGGATGCTTAAAATTTATATATAATGAGCGATGTTGTGTTTATTACATTGCAATCTCATAGCAAGAATCGATTATTGCAGCTCGGTTATAAATGAAAACAAAACAAAAACAGGGTTTTTTAAAAAAAAATACAAACAATTTGTCACCTGCTTTCGAGCGCAATAACACTAATCTACAAATCAAACTGACCTTCAAACTTAAAGTGCCTTACGAAAATTAAGTTTGTCTTATTTGAAAGAACACTTAAAATGATAGAGTAACGTCTTTTGAAGTTTTTCGTTTCCTTGCTTCGTTCTTGAGATATTTCAGTTTGTTTGATATACAACTGATTAAACATTTTAACGTCATGTGAATAATGACCTTGAAAAAAGTTATATATCTTTGCTATTATCAAACCAAAATAATTCGAGGGAAGCGTGTGTTTCGCCCAGAACACTAAACAGGTAGATTTTCTAGTGATTATATTTGACAATAGCAAAGATATATAACGATTTTCGATAACTCATTATGCACGTGTGACGTCGCAACATGCGACATTTACATCAACCAAACTGAAATATCTCAAGAACGAAGCAAGGAAACCGAAAAACTTCAAAATATGTTACTCTATCATTTTAAGTGTTCTTTCAAATAAGGCAAACTTAATTTTCGCTTCATAGGCAGTTTAAATACATGATGTATTCTATAGCTTCTGGAATACATATTGGTAAAATCAACCAGAAACAGTTGCTCGATTTTGTAGTTCCGAAATGGAAAACTTCTCTTTCAGAAAAGTTACTTCGTCCGACCTGTTAAACTCTGGAACACTCTACCAACCTCAACTCGTTCTCTTCCATCAGTTACTTCTTTCAGATCAGCTCAATACCGCCACTTGTGGTTTGGACCCCGTTTACACGATGCCGGTACATATTTGCCCTGAATTCTATCTTCGAACAGTGACAACATTCCGACCTGGAAATCTCTTTGCTCCAAATGTTCGTCCACCCATAATCTGGCTACTTCACCTTATCCTCAATGCTGTTCTTAACTTTTTTGCTTTTCAATAAGGTTTCGTTTTTTTTGTTTAAATATATTATTTTATAATCATTTGTGTCTTACTATGCTGTATTGTGCTAGCTGTGTTTTATATTATTTTATTATCATTGTGTTTTTATAGTTTTTGGCAGTTTACCTTGGGTATACCTGTTGTAATTGTAAACTTGCCTCATTGTACATGTAATTTTCGTTTGTATTTTTTTTTAGTTATTGTACAATGAAAGCTTAATAAAATAAAATAAAATAAAAATAAACACACATACAGTTGGCATATATAGTGACAGAAATACTGACGTTTCAACATCTAATTTCGCTCTGATGAAGGACGCCGCCTGTAACGCGTCAGTATTTCGTTATTCAAAATAATCATGGCAGTTAATACCAGCTTTTCATTTTGCTTTATCTAAAACACTGAGCACTCTATTTTTTACTTATAATGAAAAACATGGGTCCGTGCATGCCGACACGGCTCCTGTGGGCTTGTTTAATGACTCTAGCTCATTTTTTTTTTTATTGCATGTATATTTCCGGAGTTCCCGCGCAATATATTAAAGATCCGGTATTTCATTTAATTTATATAAATATATAATATTAGCATCGGGTCAGGTGTAACTTACATAATGATATCAGCAAGGCTATGTTTTGTTTAATTTTTAACTTTATGACTCTATTCCAGAGTAATTCTTAATGGAGTCTGCTTTGCCGGATAGCAGCGTCCATCGGAGTAAGGAGAATTTAAATGAAAATACTTCAACCAAAAAGGTTCTGATTTGTTCCAGTTTTCAAGATTACGCCGAGCGAACAACTTGTCACGGTGTCTACTATGTTGTCCACGGTGGTTTGAAGTTAAGACGACTCATTTGGCTGTTAACCATTTTGGGATTCTCCGGTTATTTTTTTTTTACTACGATAAAACTTTTCAGTCAATATCGAAAGCGTCCAGTTACGACAAAAAACAGCGTTGTTGATCCAGGAAGCATCTTATTCCCAGTTGTAACCATTTGCAATTTCAATAGAATTCGAAAAAGTTATCTTGATGTACTACAACTAGCTGTACGAAAAGTAAGTGAGGAAGATAGGATTGAAGGGAACGTTAGCCTTGATGTCAGTACTGTCTTTCGTGAATACGGTCATGGAATGGAGGAAGACGGCATGCTTTTGGATTGCTGGTGGAATGGGAAAAAATGCACTTCGAAAGATTTTTTTCCTAGCGTTGAAGGAATGGGATTATGCCATTCTTTTAACTCGGGTAAGTTTAGCACTTCGAAGCCTGAAGACGAGTCTTTAGTATTTTATTCTAGCTAACGCGCGAGATGATTTTATTCAGCACAGGGAGAAGTCCAGGCTGTATCAAAAGTGTTAAAGGGCCTAGCTATATCATGATTGGGGATTTTACACATTTAGGATATTTTGGAACCAAGAAGTTTGAAATATATCTTCCTTTTCTAAAATTTCATCTTCATGGACTTTCCGCTGTTAAAGTTGACGGAAGTGAAGTCTACGCAGGAATTTGTCTATATAAAAAACACTTTACAGATTCCTGGCAAATTTATGAAAGATACCACCGAAGAGTGCGTTATAGCTGCTGTTGGTGGAACACAAAGTATGCTCCAAATTAGTCCTCAACGCAGGTGATTCGTGAAGGTCCCATTACTCACCGGATATTATAAAAAATGCACTCAGACGCAGTTTTCGCAAGATAAAATGTGTATGGATAAGCAAGTCACTTAAATAGTTTCAGTTGTTACAAAGATATATTTGTATTAATTAAATAACACCAAATTTTCCACACATAAAGCCCACACATATTTAGGAAAAGTCATAAAATTTCAGAACCATACCTGTACTGGTTTAGGAGATATTAACTTTTAAAATCAGCACGGGTACTTTCCGCCCCTATCTTGGAAATGTCAGACACTAAATATATTATTTTAATACTCTAGGTCGTCTGAGTACTCTTAAACACACTACGGACCCTGGCGAAACCAATGGTCTTCGTCTCACACTTAATATTCAAAGTTACGACTATACCGATGGCGCTCCCGCCATTGGATTGAAAGTTAGAGTGCATGATCAACATGATCTACCTCTAGTAACGGACTTGGGTTTTGCAGTAATGCCTGGCAGAAAAGCTTATGTAACCGTCACAAAGAAAGAGGTATGTACACATGATTTTACTTGTTCCGTTGTTTTTGTTCAAAATGTAACATGAGTTACCAGTCAGCATGTACGTACACATGCATTTTACTAAGGCCTGGTTTTCATTTGTCGCATTTCATCTCCGATCATCGCCGATGCTCACATTTGCGACGATCATCCCGATCGGCGATCATCCCAGACAATCTAATCCCCAGACAGTCGCCGTCGATAACCGATCAATGCGGAAAAATAATATTTTTTTGTCAAAATGGGCGCCCATTATAGATTATTACTCTATACGAAGCTTTCACTCGTCATAGCGCTGGTACTGTGTAAGAAATATAGAAAGAAGAGTTTCTGGGTGCGAAAAATATTTGAGACAAGGCAAGAACCGAAGAATCATGGCAATTTCATGCATGTTTGAAGTGCTTGGTTTTCTTCCAGAGACTGGGTACTAATTTGTCTTATTTCATCGGAATTCGGTTTTCATTTGTTTTCCTTGTCTTGATTCATCGCGATCATCGGGTGAAACAAATTTTTTTGGTTCTTGCGATGATCGCCGATAATCGGGGATTGTCCCCGATTGTCGGTTTTCATAATCCTATTTCATCGCAAAGCTGTATCGCCGATGATTGTCGATGAATTACGATATATGAAAACCAGGCTTAAAAAAGAAAACATTGTTGGTTGAGTTATAAATGTACATGCAGACGTCGAGGGTCATTTCCGAAAAAAAAAATCTTTAAAAATCGTACTTATCAAACCGACGCATCTAAATAGCCTTGTTTTCAAACTATTTTTTAAGTTGAAGTGAGTTTAGCTAAGTAAATTTTTATGTAAATCATTTACAAATATTGATTAAACATTCATCTCTTTTGAATTTTCTTTATGAATTATTGATGATTTGATAAGACCATTTACAATGACGAGCCGAAACTTATAAAATTCTATAAGTACGGGTAAATGATGAACACTGTTTAAGGATCATAGCCGTAGGAAATGTTAGATAAGATCATTTTAATTCAGAAAAAGTTGAATTTGAGTCCTAGTGTCTAAAAACTTTGATAAAAATTGATGTTTTATTAATCAATGTTTTAACAGTATTTACAAATATATATTGATACGATTAAAGATTGATTTCCATCGACTTATGGCAAGTCTATGATAAAACACGTGATGCCTCTGAATCTCACGTTCTTTTTCGGTTAATTGCAGGTGATCAATTTGCCAAAGCCCTATGGAGCTGATTGTTTAGACAAGCATTCAGACTATGTACATGACGGTTTAACGATTGGTGAATGTTGGCGTTACTGCATGCACGACTTAATAACGAAGAAATGTAAATGTAGAATGGATTCTCACTTGAGTAAGTTGAGTTCAGTAAACAAAGATAGAAACCCCCTCGTGCATATGGCTTTCCGATACGTCATCGTCTGGCGTTAGAGTGTAAAAAAATAAAGTTGTCACTACAACACTGTAAGCTGTGAATTCCGGAAGAAATCCGGAAGTTGTGTAACTCCGGAAGTTGTGTAACTCCGGAAGCTGTGGAACTCCGGAAGTTGTAGAACTCCGGAAATTGTGTATCTCCGGAAGTTGTGTAACTCCGGAACTTGTGTAACTCCGGAAGTGGGGTAACTCCAGAAGTTGTATAACTCCAGAAGTTGTGTAACTCCGGAAGTTGGGTAACTCCGGAAGTTGGGTAACTCCAGAAGTTGTGTAACTCCAGAAGTTGTGTAACTCCACAAGTTGTGTAACTCCACAAGTTGTGTAACTCCGGAAGTTGTGTAACCCCGGAAGTTGTGTAGCTCCGGAAGTTGTGTAACTCCGGAAGTTGGGTAACTACGCAAGTTGGTAACTCCAGAAGTTAATTGTGTAGCTCCGGAAGTTGTGTAACTCTAACTAAGTTGTGTATTACATACTTTATATTTACAAAACGTGAAGACGTTTAGCATTGTACTAAAACCATAGTAAAGAGAAATCTAGCTGATGACATTGAAACATTGTTGACATACTTAACATATTTTCCTTTTACAAATATTTTATTTTTAGATCAAACAGAAAATGAAATACCTTTGTGTGATTGGGAGAATTATACAAAGTGTTACCATACGATAGCAAGTAAATAGCCGGCTATAGTAGCCAGGGACGTAGCCAGGATTTTAAAAGGGGGGGAGCCGAAATCAAAATCAATTTTTAGGGGGGTCCAGAGGCATGCTCCCTCAGGAAATTTTGAAATCGAGAGTCGCTGAAATGCCATTTCCTGGCTTTTGGAGGAAGATTTTACAGACTCTAAAGGTTAAACGTCATATAAAATACCCAAAACACGCAAACGTCACATAGATACTCAAAATGCATACACTCGGTAGATTGAATACATTGTTTACAGTTTATTCCCTGACATAATTCATATTGTATCAGTTTTGTAGTTACGTGTCTGTTGTTTTATATCAAAGGGGGGGGAGCCGCGGCTCCCCCGGCTCTCTCCCTGGCTACGTCCCTGATAGTAGTATGATTTTAATCCCAACTTCGTGTATTACTAATACCACATTTTATTCCGGTCGGTTCTTCAGAGAACCTTACAGTCATATTTTAAAATAATTCTAATCCAATTTGAATACACAATACACAACTTATCAGGATAAGTGGAAATTTTGTGAATGAAAGAATGAAGATGCAGGCAAAGATGTTCGATGTGGCAGATATCGTTACAAACTTTAAAATGTCTTGCCCGAGGAAATTTGAACATAAGTTATCAAACCGAATATACCAAACACACACCCACACGCACAAACAAACAAACAAACAAACAAACAAACAAACAAACAAACGAACGAACGAACGAACGAACGAACGAACGAACGAACGAACGAACGAACGAACGAACGAACGAACGAACGAACGAACGAACGAACGAACGAACGAACGAACGAACGAACGAACGAACGAACGAACGAACGAACGAACGAACGAACGAACGAACGAACGAACGAACGAACGAACGAACGAACGAACGAGCGAGCGAACGAACGAACGAACGAACGAACGAACGAGCGAACGAACGAACGGACGGACGGACGGACGGACGAACGGACGAACGGACGGACGGACGAACGGACGAACGGACGAACGGACGAACGGACGGACGAACGGACGAACGGACGAACGGACGAACGGACGAACGGACGAACGGACGAACGGACGAACGGACGAACGAACGGACGAACGGACGAACGGACGAACGGACGGACGGACGGACGGACGGACGGACGGACGGACGGACGGACGGACGGACGGACGGACGGACGGACGGACGGACGAACGGACGACGGACGAACGGACGAACGGACGAACGGACGAACGGACGAACGGACGAACGGACGAACGAACAGAAGTAAAAACCTAATCTTTTGGCGTAGATAACTATGCTAAACTTTACGTTTTAAACTGGATTATTGTGCACTGCAATTTTTGACAGAATAATAATAATAATAATAATAATAATAATAATAATAATAATAATAATAATAATAATAATAATAATATAATCGAATGTTTGGAAATTGTAGGATCGCTTCACGTATTGCTAGCACAAAACTGCAGCTGTCCAAAACTTTGTACTAAAACGTCGTTTGAAACAGACATCTCCTACGCGTTATTCAATGGTGTAAGAGAATCACCCGCACTCCTCAGCGCCTTCTACAATACCACAGGTCAAAGGACCACTCGATGGTCCAAGGAATCCAAGGAAATCTTTTTGAGGTAAAGCTTCTCCTTGATTAGTATTTTAACCAGCATACTACTAAAGAGCGGTGTCCTGTTTGGCGTAAAAAAAGGCCACTTGCATACTCGTTCCCAGATCGAGTCTACGTTTCTGTGTCCGTGGCATACGGTTTCTATAGGTCTGTCCGCGGGCACCCAGGATATAAAGCTACCTAACGTGAGCACAAGGATCAAGGGAGTCGAATATGAGTTACATTTACTGAATGGCTTGGCAAGTTAGCAACTTCGTGTTATAAAATTCAGACAGACAGACAGACAGACAGACAGACAGACAGACAGACAGACAGACAGGCAGGCAGGCAGGCAGGCAGGCAGGCAGGCAGGCAGGCAGGCAGGCAGGCAGGCAGGCAGGCAGGCAGGCAGGCAGGCAGGCAGGCAGGCAGGCAGGCAGGCAGGCAGGCAGGCAGGCAGGCAGGCAGACAGACAGACAGACAGACAGACAGACAGACAGACAGACAGACAGACAGACAGACAGACAGACGTGAAAACGTTAACACTTGACGGAAGTAATAATGCATTTGTGCATTTGTATTATAACATTTTAATTATAGTTGTAATTCTTATATTTTTTAGACAAAATGTGCTTGAGTTATCAATATTCTATCAGGAGTTGAGCTTTGATCGAAATGAGGACATTGCCGCGTATACCTTTGAGAGTTTCATTGGTGAGTATACACTTAACTTGGCCGTGCCTCATTTTTCTAACAGGGTAGAGTAATTGCTAGATGACAACAAAACTATGCATGGGGCCAACTATACGCAACAACAACAATAACAACAACAACAACAACAACAACAACAACAACAACAACAACAACAACAACAACAACAACAACAACAACAACAACAACAACAACAACAACAACAACAACAACAACAACAACAACAACAACAACAACAACAACAACAACAGCAACAACAACAACAGCAACAACAACAACAACAACAACAACAACAATAACAACAACAACAACAACAACAACAACAACAACAACAACAGCAACAGCAACAGCAACAACAACAACAGCAAAAGCAAAATCAACTGAAATTACAGCAGCAACAAGACTATAGTCTAGTTTTATAGGAGTGACTAATTAACTAATTAGCTAATTAACTAATTAACCCTATCCAGACTGGGGGAGGGGGGCGGAAAGTGCCGCGCTGAATTTAAAGGTTAATATCTCCTAAACCATTACAGGTATGGTTCTGAAATTTCATGACATTTCCTAAATATGTATGGGCTTTATATGTGGAAAATTTGGTGAAAAAATATTACTCCAAAAAAAAGTTACAGCGGAGTCGTGAACACCTACCAGCACTAAATTTCAGCCGACAATTTTTATTATGCTTGCTTTTATAATAGTTACAATAAAAGTAAGCACTTTTTAATAAAGAGAAACTATTTTTTTGATATACTACCTTTTTTATGTTAACAAAACGATAAGAAAATTTTTTTTGGAAATTCTAAAAATCCTGGGTGTTTTCAATTAATGACGTCATAATGACGTCATGATTTGTCGCCATGAGAACATAAGTGTAACACATACTTGAACAAGGCATACCATCCACCTGTAAACGTTTCGTCGGAATACACCAAATGGTTCAGGAGATATTGACCGCGGGCACTTTCCGCCCCCCCCCCCCCCCCCCAGTCCCAGAAGTAAAAAAAAAGCCCAGTCTGGATAGGGTTAACAATCTAAATATTAACTATATAACAGAAACAACGACAACACCACTACTACCACCACTACTATACTGCCACTACCACCACCACTACCACCACCACCACTACCACCATCACCACTACCACCACCACCACTACCACCATCACCACTACCACCACTACTACCACAAGCACAACTACCACCACTACAATACTACCACCATCACTACCACCACTACTATCACCACTACTACTACCACCATCACCACCACCACTACTACCACCACCATCACCACTACTACCACCACTACCACCACAACCACAACCACAACCACCACCACTACTACCACCACCACCACCACCACCACTACTACTACCACCACTACTACCACCAACCACTACCACCCACCACCACAAAAACAACAACAATAGGCCTTGGGGACGAGGTTGAACAACAATATGAAATAGGTATTTGATCGGATAAAGGAAAATCTCTAGGTAATTTACAATACTCATGTTATTACAACATCTTTTTAAATGCTGGTATAGAAAATTAAATAGCTTGGATAGATATTCATAAACTAGATGATAATCAAAGCACCTTAATTTGACAACTGTTGATCAGAATTGTGTTTACTTTTTCTTGTAGCTGAAGCAGGAGGAACAATGGGTTTGTTTTTGGGAGCCAGTGTCCTGACTGTTGTGGAAGTCATTGATCTACTTTGCTACATATTGACGATTTTAATTTTCAAGAAATCTTAAAACTCATATCATCATAACTTTTATTAAAGTGTCACTATGACGAAAAAATCGTCAGTCTTTTTCTTTATCTTTTCATAAAGTACATTTAAAATGAGGATGAACGGCGTTTGTGGTTTGTCAATATCTCATCTCGTTCAAGAGATATTCACGTTTTGGAAATATGCAAATTTATGGCTGATGACGTCATTTTCTCCATACGAGCGAAATGAAAATCGTAAAATAAGGAATATCTCTGGAAATAAACAATAGAACGCGCTTAAAGTTTGTATGCTTATAGTATCCAATAAAATACACTTCTCTGTGGAACTTTTGTGATTGCCATGTTAAGCGCATGCTCACAGGTTACTCTAAACCTTAAAAGGGGAATTATCATTTTTGCCTCATTGTTTAAAAATAGAAAGATTTAAACGTTTGAATTACAATGCCTACATAAGCCCTAATCTTGACTTTTATTCGCTGGAGTAAACGCTACTTGATTGCTGATAAATAAGCAAATTTAATTTTATCATTGGAGGGGGCCAGGAACTAGCAGTTTCCACGAAAACAACTAAAGTTCCACAGTAAAACGCATTTTATTTAATACGATAAGCTTGCAAAATGTGAGCCCTTTCTATTGTTTGTTTTCAGAGATATTCCTAATGTTACGATTTTAATTTCTCTCGTTTGGAGAAAATGACGTCATCAGCCATATAATTTGCATATTTCCAAAACGTGAATATCTCTTGAACGCGATGAGATATTGACAAACCACAAACGCTGTTCATCCTCATTTTAAATGTATTTTATGACAAGATCAAAAAAAGACTGACGATTTTTCATCACAGTGACACTTTAAAAACAAATTGAAAAGCTTGATGGCCAATGGCATCAGAACCTTGATGACATACTAGTCTGGTGTTATCAAAACTCACGCGAACACAAATAGCTCCTTTCAGTAAAAACAGACTAGTTTGTAAATTCGGTAAATTTATCAGTCTTAAAGGTAAAAAAATTACTTATACCTAGGATCCTAAACTTTCTACCTCAAATATAATTTTTCAATTGTTTTTGTTTGACATATCGCTCAAGGTTGTACGTTACGTAAGTGTAGTGTTGAAACAACAATCGAAATATAGTAAGGTTAGATATACTGCCGAAACAGAGAACGTAGGAGTCTAACGTTTCGAGCGAAGGCCCTTCACGTTTCTCTCTGACGAGGGGCCTTCGCCCGAAACGTTAGACTCCTATACGTTCTCTGTTTCGGCAGTATATCTAACCTTACTATATTTCGATTGTACGTTACGTAGTTGGATAAAAAATTCTATAATCGTTGATTGTTTTGAGAAGTGGCTGCGAGTCAGAGCCCCTTTCCGACCTACGCAAGCTTCGGGGGAAAGTGGGCTCTGCCAACAAACTCCATCTTCACCCCAAGTTTGGGGCGAGTCAGTCAGGTTTTAAACTGGTCAAACAAGTTCTAGTTTACGAACACGCGTAAGCAGGAAAATAGAAGTAACGCGTTAGAGCCTGGGCCCAAAATAGTATCTTGGCAACCGTTCACGCATGCTCAAAAATAAATATCGAGTTTGTTGGCAGAGCTCACTTTCCCCCGAAGCCTGCGTACGGCAAACATGGAAACAAAATAAATGCGTTGGGCAAGTCATATCGAAGTGAACTACCCTTATCAGACGACCTGCGTTTGCTGATCATTATCAGACGACCTGCGTTTGCTACGCTGCCGCGTGAAAAGAACGATGCCAAGTATTGACAATGGAAAGTTGCACCCCCTATAGATTTGTCAAACGTATATAGTTGTCATTGGACAACGTTTGTTTCAAAACTCGAAAACTAGTTTTTCGCTAAACGCTTGAACGCAAAATGGTAGTATGCATTTACAATATCTCAGCATTGTCAACAATATAATACATGTAGGATTTAGTTATTTTTGCTGTACAAGTTAGGGGGTGTTCTTATGATCCCGGTAAGCGGGATGGCCCGGTATAAAGCAAAACGAAGTCTGTTTTGTGTTCATATGGTAGTTTTCATCCCGCCTACCGAGGAGAAATCATGACTAAAATTAGCTTGTCTGATGACTACTGACATCAGCCATCAAAGATCGCAATTTTGTCGTATTGTACATGTTTGTATGCTTCATAATCAATCCTTTTATTATTCAATTGTGATTTATATGCCAACAAACAATAAAATCTTCAACTATCCTTAATTCCACAAAAAAGAACTAACTTTAATTTGTCCTTAATGACTTCATCCCGGTAAGCGGGACGATGTGTTCATACGGGAAAATTTCGTCCCGCCTACTTATAAGCCGGCCAGCCCGCTTTCTCATATGAACGCAAAGCAAATTTTTATAGGAAAATAACTACGAGGCGAGATCCCCACTAAGCGAGCCAGCCCGGTAACCGGGATATGCATGATCTTTCAAAACGGCAAAACGCTGTTCTTCTAGACTTCTACTAACACAGCTGGCGCACCCCGAAATCTAAATATCTCGAGAACAAAATAAAAAACATGAATTATTTTAATATACACTCTCTAAAGACTTTGTAATTCAAGAAGCTTCGAACGGGTATTCAATTTGTTCTGCATAACTAAAAAAGGAAACGAGAACCTTGTAAAATTAAAATTTGTTCTAGTTACACACACTTCAGTGGGCCAAATGTAATATTGGCTGACCATAGAATTGAGGAGTTTTGTCTGGAGTAAAATCTACTTAAGTTACCAAATTGTTTAATAAGTATATAATCTAGCGTTTAGACAGCTGTATTTTGATGCGCATGTTCTATTGCATCTATAACACAGTTTCCTCGTTGACCGCATTTTTTAGTTTTAACAAGAGCATGGTAAAGGAGCATTCACTGAAGATTTCAAAAGAATCTGGCTCATAGTTCTCGAGTTATGAAATTTGGGATTCTCTTTCTATAACATGCTATATAACGTACGCAGATGGTCATTAAAAATTCTAACTATATTGTTCTTCTGGATATAGTTGTCATCTACTTGACTTCGTTGTGTAAGCCAAAATTTCTCCAGAAATGAAGTAAGCATTGCAAATAGTATTGAGTGTAATCAATGTTCGGTTGGATTCTGATTCTCGAAACTACCTAAAATGCCTACAGGTTTTTCACTTTATAGACAGCATGCAAGAGACACATTGACTGTCAAAATAATTGGTCCTTTATATATTCATGTAAAATTTATGTGATACGTTATGATGTATGTAAAGTTAATGCTATACGTTTACACGGTATACCGGACGAATTCGAGACCGTTCTTGATTTCGTCCTATTTCGCTGTGTAAACAGGCGGAACCGTACTAATTCGAGACCGGTTTCGAAGTTTTTTTCGGTGTAAACGCCAGGTCTACTTTGAAAATACGATTGGCTGGTTTTAGAATTATCGATTTTTCAGGCTGTGCGCGCACGCCCACATTGATGAACTATAGCCGCTGATGCAACTGTCAATTTACAAGCGGAGCAATGAATCGATTGGGTAATTTCGCGCAATATGGAACTAGCTGTTTACCGTGGAAAGCATAAAAGATGACACAAGCTTTTAAGTATACATTCGTTAGGTTTGCAATGTGTTTATAAGAATATGAATTTAAAGTTCATTTTCGAATTGTGTGATAAGCTGGCTATAAGCTCGTGTTAGCTTCTGCTTGAACTCTTTTGAAGATAATTACTTGTTTGACGATGAACTTGCAACAAATATTTATTGCTATTTTTATTATTTGTTTTATTCAAGCAACATATGTGGTAAGTAATAGCTAGTATTACGACGCAATAAATGTGATGTGAAAATAGGAATAATATAATGCAGCAATAACTGATCATTAACCGTTTATTTGTAGGATTCGTGGTGCTGTGTAAGAAGATACGACAACTCAGGTAACTGAAACGCGGCATTCAAAACGCAATGTATAACCTCGAATTCGCACGGTTCCGCCGGTTTATACGGAAGAAAAATTCGGAACCGGTCTCGAATTAGTGCGGTTTCGCCTGTTTACACGGACAAATAGGACGAATTTGAAACAGGTGTCACGGTCTCACCGATCCCCCAGTCTGAGTTATCCCCTAAGACCAACTGAGTTGTTATCCCCTGCTTTTCTGCATTGATATTGTCGTTGTCCTAACTCAAAAAATACGTATAATCATGGAAACCATACTTTTATCACGTTCTTTTAAACATTTGGTAACAAGGTAACCAATATCATAAGTATATATAAATATAAAACGTCTGTGATTATTAACGAATGGCAATACCATGTAACTCATAAATAATAGTTCGCTATTCAGAGCATCGAAGACTACTTATGTCTTATTAAATTTACATATTCTTAGAATGATGAAGTATCGAGTTTAAGCGAGACGAAAGCTTAGCGAACTATTATTTACATGGAAAAGCTTCTAGGACAGCGTCGGCCACGGTTGAAATCCAAATATTACCAGGGTTAAGTCACGTTGGCCTGAAAAACAGAGAAAAATCTTCTCGACGTTTCGAGCGAAGGCCCTTCGTCAGGAGAAATTAGCGAAGGGCCTTCGCTCGAAACGTCGAGAAGATTTTTCTCTGTTTTTCAGGCCAACGTGACTTAACCCTGGTAATATATCTATCTATCTATCTATCTATCTATCTATCTATCTATCTATCTATCTATCTATCTATCTATCTATCTATCTATCTATCTATCTATCTATCTATCTATCTATCTATCTATCTATCTATCTATCTATCTATCTATCTATCTATCTATCTATCTATCTATCTATCTATCTATCTATCTATCTATCTATCTATCTATCTATCTATCTATCTATCTATCTATCTATCTATCTATCTATCTATCTATCTATCTATCTATCTATCTATCTATCTATCTATCTATCTATCTATCTATCTATCTATCTATCTATCTATCTATCTATCTATCTATCTATCTATCTATCTATCTATCTATCTATCTATCTATCTATCTATCTATCTATCTATCTATCTATCTATCTATCTATCTATCTATCTATCTATCTATCTATCTATCTATCTATCTATCTATCTATCTATCTATCTATCTATCTATCTATCTATCTATCTATATATATTATTTACATGAGTTATATGGTATTGCCATTCGTAATAATCACAGACGTTTTATATTTATACTTATGATATTGATTACCTCAGTTGCGACCAAATGTTTAAAAGAACGTGATAAAAGTATGGTTTCCATGATTATACGTATTTTTTGAGTTAGAACAACGACAATATCAATGCAGAAAAGCAGGGGATAACTACGCAGTTGGTCTTAGGGGTAACTCAGACTGGGAGATCGCTGAGACCATGATAACGGTACCATGTGTTCTATTTTTGATTTGCAACAAGCTTTGCATGTTCACCTAATCGGGTTACGTATCGCATACAAAGGGGGCGATTACATGGACCGAGCCCGCTTTATATATCAAACGCATGTTGTTTTAACATTTCGATTACATGTCAAGCGGGCTAGCCCGGTTTGCCGGGATGAAAATGTCCATGTAATCGTTTTCGTCCCCTCAAACCGGGCTGAAAAACTGTTGAACTCGCTTCGGATACGCGTTCGTTTGCTTGACTGTGTGAATAAATAGTGCTGAAAGGGACTGAAATAGAACATCAACGTTGTTTGTGTGTTTCGTGATCAAAGCGAAGATTTAATAAATTAATTAGTCTTCGTGAAGACGCTTTCCTGGGTTAGCTAATAAGACTTCAACAATCTTTTGATTAACGATGGGCTTACAAAATAAATAATAGACTAATTAGTGTAAAACTGAAGTAAAACTAACGTAACTTTTCCCTTATTTACTTGATAATTGCGAATTTCGGCCTGAAATCATCCTGGCTTACCGGGCTAGCCCGCTCCATGTAATCGTTTCATAAACTCATCCCGGTTAACCAGGCTAGCTCGGTTCATAATCGCCCCCTAAGACGGGACTAAGTTTCGCGTGTTCACGAATTCGAACTTTGCAAGTAAAATGTCGTTGAACGTTCACAAGACAAGATTATAGGCGTAAAATTTTCACCCCCAACTTTTTTCTTTTGTCCTGAGAGTTTCCGTGCGTAACGAAGTGAAAAACTATTTAATATGGAGGGTCTAGGCGGCGCGACCTTTGACTACTCGCCGAAATCCAACTTTTTTTAGTTATTTATACATTAGCCAATATACAACACGTCAGTATATAGCCAGGCAAAATTATTTTTAATCGGCCGCAAGAGGATATTTCTATGAAGGTTCGGATTCCTTTTTGTTTTTGCAAATTTAGAAAATTATGCGTGGGTTTTGAAAAAGCGCACCTTATAAGGGCTGGACTGACTCGTGTCACGACGAATCATTTCCTCGGCCGCAAAAGGAGATTTGAATTAACGTTTCAGACTTGTTTATCTACACTAAACCTATTCTTCTTTGTAAATTTAGTTTATGCGAGTTTTAAGACCACAGTAAGATCCTAATCAACCGCGTGACCCAAGTTAACCGCGTATACTAGCCCTAGAGGCGTTGGCGTTAACTTTTACGGAAGCAATCCGGTATATATTTTCTCCCTATATGCTTAGATATTTGACTCTAGCTAACGCCAGGGCCAATTTTATACTTGTCATCTGGGAACCTCTAACACAAACTTGTCTGTTGAAGGGTTCTGATAAAACTATCTCCTTTAACACTTTGAGTCCTGGACCTCTCCCTGTGCTGAATAAAATGGTGTGGCGTTAGGCAGAATAAAATATTAAAGACTCGTCTTCAGGCTTCAAAGTGTTCTAATGTTAAAGAGATAGGTTTTAACACTTTGAGGCCTGGACCGCTACCTGTGTTGAATAAAATCGTCTGGCGTTAGCCAGAATAAAATACTAAAGACTCGTCTTCAGGCTTCACAGTGTTAAACACAGGTGTCGTACGAGAGCACACATATTTACATCAATCAACTATACGTATACTAATGTATTTTAACAGGATAGCGACAACAAACATGACAAACACGAGTTTGGGTTTTGGTCGAGGGTCGAGTGTCGAGGGTTGCAAGTCGAGGGTCGAGAGGGTAGTTGGTCGAGGGTCGTAAAATACGCTAAAATTTACGCACATAATTTCCTTCTAGCGGCACAAACAAAACTTCGACGTATAGGCTAGACAAAAACAATTGCGGCGGAAGATATATATTTTTTGGACATTCGATACGCACGCGGCAAAGTGTTTTACTGACAGGAAATATTTGGTAAATTTGTCTAGAAAACTGGTAGCCTATTAGCCATGTTTTCACATTTTTATTCGTGTATTATCTTCATGTATTCCGATCCTTTACCATTTCGCAAGCGGTATGAGCAACTCAAGGGACAAATATAGAAGCAAACCTTCCGCGCTATTTTTGTATAAAATCAACAGAGAGTTGCCTGCGGAGGAGGCTTATATTAAATGTACATTAGATTTTGGAAACAGGTCGTAAATCGTAATCATACAAATTCTTGGTTTATGAAACAACTTTACTCGTCCGGAAAAAGACGTCTTCGAAAGCCATGCAGGAAAACTTGAATCAGACCGTCTTCACAAGTCTTCCAAAACATTGAAGCATCATCCACTTTGCGTAAATGCCGCGACAAGAGCTTTTTTACTTGAAACACAAAATAAGTTCATTCATAATATTACATATTTCAAAAATATTTTTAGCATATTTTACGACCCTCGACCAACTACCCTCGACTAGCAACCCACGACACTCGACCCTCGACCAAAACCCAAACTCGACAAACACTTGATTTTTCTGTCAATAGTTTGATTGAGTAAAAATTGAATTCCAGCTGTCGTTCTTGGATCGTGACTCATCGCCAAAACAAAAATAGTGGACTGAAAAATATTTATTATAAACGCAACAAATAAGAAAGTTAATTCTTTGGAAGTTTTCATGGCGATAATGTAATATTATAAATAAGTTTTGTGGAAACACCACGTAAAATATAGAAAGCTTAGCAAATAAATATTTTACGTGGTGTTTCCACAAAACTTACTTATATTAATAAGAAAGTTTTAGCAAAATGTGCCTGCATCATGCATGTTGAGAAAACAGCTGACTTGTATAACTTAAGACGCCTGGTCAGGTGTTCACTCGGGTTACTGCAAACTCGCAGCAGCAATCACATCGCATGCAGTGCTAAGATCTATAAAAGTCTAAACGTCATTGGTCACAGAAAATAGTCAAAACACAATCCAATTCTCCGATAGAAAACACAATTCGCAATACACAAAACACGATTGCCTGTATTTAACGTATTTCCACACAGCGTTCATAAAGATTTATTCAAACAACATAAATACCAGATTTGGTATATAAGATACATACATATAACATATAAACTAAACTACGTGCTCAACTATAAACTTTCAAAACTTGTTAAAACATTAAAACAGTATTTAGCTACCAAAGTTAATTGTTTTGTCTTGCAAAGCATGACATACATGAAAAGGTCTTGATAGCTAAATTTAGAAAACGAGTTACTTATTTTACAGAGACTTTCCATAAAATTAACTCTAAGATCGGCGAACTTTGTGTTTCTGCATGACATCAAAAGGTGTTGTTCGTTCCCAATCTCATTTAGAACACAATGTTTGCATAATCTTTCACTGTGTGAAACATTTCCGTATCGACCAGTTTCAACAGGTAATTTATGAGCTGAAATTCTTAATTTTGTAACCGCTTGACGATGTTTGAAGTTGCGAATTGAAGAAAAAGATATTTTTCAAAGCCAAAATTTATTTTCAGTTTTTTAAAGACTCTTTGCCATTGTTTCCACCTTGTTGAATCTGCTCTTTCCAGTATTCAGTATAAAACTCGTGTAATTTATTCCTCAAGTAATGGCAAAAATTTCCTTGTTCTTCGGATGGTATTCATGTCGAGTCCATTCGGGTGTTAAATATCAACACAGCATGATCATGTTTAGTCCAACCTCGTCCCCAGGGCATTTTGCCTCCACGTTGGGAGGTCGGCGAAAATGGCCCTGGCATCGGCTGGTCACGTGACACCCAGAATTTTGGGGTGTTTTGGCAAAAAAATTTATGCGGTCTTTGTGTTTCGTTTTTGTATAATACGTATACATGAATAATAAATAAGAAATATTTAACGCTCTGCCGAATCATTCATGTGAACCTTTATCATAAATGCAACTGGCTAGCATTATTCATCATGATACTCCCCACGATTATCCAGGATACATTTAAATGTCGGGAAGAAACATATATCTAGATCTAATGTTGTTCTTGACTTTAACCAAAGCTATCGTTACAATTCTTTGGATGAACTTCGCAGAGTGGATTTATTGCAATTCATATTTTGATGAATAAATTACACTGTATCTGAATTAATCAAGTTTTTAAACCGGCCAATCCGATTATAGAATCGACCAGCCGATGCCAGGGCCATTTTCGCCGACCTCCCAACGTGGAGGCAAAATGCCCTGGGGACGAGGTTGTGTTAAGTCAGGTTTTACAACATGAACTAAACATAGATATATATAAAGTTTTTTCGTTCGTTTTTGCTGTACAAGGGCCAGCTTGAAGCTGTCGTAAGTTAAACTCAGAGGAGAATAACCCTGAGCCGCTGACGGGATTAGTCGAACCCACAACTTATAGCTAGATAACCCACATAGATAACCATATATATATATATATATATATATATATATATATATATATATATATATATATATATATATATATATATATATAACCCTGAGCCGCTGACGGGATTAGTCGAGAATAACCCTGAGCCGCTGACGGGATTAGTCGAACCCACAACTTATAGCTAGATAACCCACATAGATAACCATATATATATATATATATATATATATATATATATATATATATATATATATATATAGTATGTTGCAAATTAGGTCTGCTAAACTACACAGCATATATATATATATAAATGATATTGGGCATTTCATCCGAATCCTTAGAACATGCTATGTGGTCGGGTGAAATGCCCAATATCATTTATAATATACCCAATTCTCGCCTGGCATTACCACCTTATTGTATATACAGAACTTGCGATCGGGCTCTCGGCAGCGGCCTCCGTGGCTCAGTGGTCAGAGCATTGCACTAGAATCGCAAGGTCGTGGGCTCAATTCCTGCCGGAGGGCCTGTGTAGTTGCATTTTTCGCAACTGCTCCCGGTTTGGTCTTAAAAAATGTATATATTCTACACTCGAATTTTCCTTAGAACATTATATATATATATATATATATATATATATATATATATAGGCAAACGTATACGCTTTTATTGTTTTATAGACCACTTTCATAATGGCCACCACTTTAAATATTCTTTTATGTGCATCTAAATAAGCCTTCCTAGCCTCGTTATGAAGCAAAGATTCTTTTGAATTGCAGACACACAAACGAGGTTAGAAAGGTTTATTAAGATGCACATAATTTAAAAGAATATTCAAATTAGTTACTGTTATGAAAGTGGTCTATACGCTTAACTCTTTCCAATGACGTTTAACTGTTCCTTTTTACAATATATCTTGTTTTCTCTTTCTTTTATTTACAGAGAGATACCGCACATGTTGTAATAAAACGGAAAATTCAAATAGCTCATTGCGGTGTAAAGACTTTGGCTTCACTGACGACTCAAAAGAAGCGCCCAAGGAGCAGGAAAAATTGGTTTTTGATACATTTGAGAAACTTTTGGAAAGACGATGCGAATTAAAAGAAATGTCATGTGAATCAACCACAGTTCCAATTCCGAAAAATAGAAAGACAAATAGGACAGTCGATTGTCTGAAAAAAGGTACCGTAGAATTACGAAAGTAACGGCGCCCATTACGTTTGGGGCCGCTACTTTCTGGGGGGAGGCGCTACTTTTTTTTTTGGGGGGGGGGGGGGGGGGTGGGGGCGTTACTTTCTGATGGTTGAAATACGTTAGGAAGAAATATCAAGTCTCCATTCATCAGTAACTATTTATTTTTATACAATACCCTGGTTGCTATGCGTGTTTTCATTGGTTGTTGCCCATGATCTATTAGAGGACAGACATATGGATCACGTCAGATCACGTCAGCTGACTTGCTTTTTTCTTTCTTCATGCCCCAAAATCCGGCAAGAAGTATTGTGTAATTTTTATATTGTATAAAACAAATAGATTCCATTTTTTTGTTGTCTGTCAGTTATAGATGCACAGAAGACGTCACAACGTGGTAAAAACATCAGTGACTCATTCGACTGTGTCTCGTGGGCCACTTTTTTGTTCTTACCACGTTGTGACGTCATCTGTGTATCTATAACTGAACAGACAACGGCAAAATGGAATCTATTTGTTAAACATCGGCGGCGATGGTGGCAAATTATAAAGAGAACATGTTGTAAATATTGAAAAATCTATTGACGAACACGTGCTTTCATCGAACAGAAATGTCGATATCATGGGGGGGGGGGCGAGGGGGGGGGGGCGAGGGGGGGTCGCCCCCCAATGATCTCCAAGACCGTTCTCGTGAAAAGTTTAAATCTGTTGAGAAACTTGTAAGAGGGGGGGGGGGGGGGGAGAGGGGCGGAGGGTACATTGTTTTAAGGTCAAGTGAGTAGACTAGTAATGTGTTATATATTTAGCAGGCATGCATATGCTATAAAGTACAATACTAAGGGTCTATACAAAATGCCTCCAACCTGTTTTTACATTTACGACTTGTATGTTTATAAATAAATCTAATATTGATATTCTGACGTGTATCATTCTTTGTTCTGGTTTGATTTCAACAAAATTATGTAATTTATTGCTTTTGGATTACTTTTAAATACTTGCCTCAAAATGCAGGAAATAGTGTTTCAGAGACCCTAGAAATCAAAATTTTTCCGGGGGGAGCATGCCCCTGACCCCCCTAGGAGACCGAGGTTCTTGCCCCCCCAAACTCAAGACCCTGTCTACGTCACTGTATATTACTAGCTTTAAGTTGATTGTTAAGTTTTAATACGAACATTACTTTAAAAAAAAGCGCCACATTCGAAGGGGCCGCGACTTTCGGGCGGGGGGTGCGGGGGGAAGGGCGCTGCTTTCGGGAAATTTTAGAAGTGTCACAAATTCAACGTTACTTTCGGGGGGCGTTACTTTCGGGTGGCCGTTACTTTCGGGGGGCGTTACTTTCGGGGGGCGTTACTTTCGGGTGGCCGTTACTTTCGGAATTCTATACGGTACTTTAGTTTGCGTTCTGTTTTCAATTTTTTAGTGCGAAGATCATTTCGCCCGGGGGGTACGTACTCTTGTATACTACTAGATAGATAGATAACTTTATTTAAACACGCTTACAACATCAACAAAAGCTGATTTCCACGATGGGCGTGTAACCACTGACCCACATATAACAGTTATACAACCGACAACTCGCGTATAACGGTTATACAATGGCTATATGTAGGTCAGTGGAGTGCACACTAAGTAAAGAATAGATAATAGATCATTTATATGCTATAGAAAAAAAGTAAGTAAAAAAGATGTGTTAAAAAACACATCTAGATGTGCATTGTTGTGTATTTCTATCAATTAAAACTTGTGTTTTCTATGCTTTGGTGACAGAGTCTTCTGGAACTGAGAGGAATAAAACTTTCGGTTCATTACTACGTAGTATGCGTAACTGTTTATGAAGTTCACACAACTCCGCTCTTTCAATTTTATAAAATTTTGCTATATCTTTTAAATTGTATCGTATAAGTATCATTTTTATGTATTTCTATATTAATTTAAACTTGTGTTTTCTTTTTTGTGGTGCCATAGTTTGGGAATAATGATACTGACAGGCAAACGATATCATGCAACCATGTCTTTTGTTTATAAAGTTTTTTATTATATCTTTTAAATTCTATTATATATAAGTATAAATAATTAAAAGTTGTGTTTTCTATATCCTTTTGTGACAGAGCCTTGTGGAGGTAGTAATTCATGCACTACAGTTCCACAGCCACCACCACCAACACCCAGTAAGTTTATGATTGCTATTATCTGTGACACCAGTGTTGGGATAGCGGGGTATTGATTTATTTTTAGTTAAGGTCTGTGACGGTCAGGATTTTGGGGTCACGGCGACGCACCCCTACCCAAAAATTGCCAGAACCAAAAATTGCCCTCCCGCGAGTCTTTCGAAAGTCTGTACGTTCACGACGAGGTAACTAAGTTTACGAAATGTAACTTTGCTTCTTAGTGCATGTGTTCATTTTATAAACTTTTGCTTTCTGTCGGGGATTCTCCTTGTGACGAGTGAAGTCGTCTTGCACGTACCTTAGATCTTAAAAATTATATTATATAAGCATTATTATTATTAATTAAAGCTTATATATTTTCCATTCTTTGGTGACAGAAAGTAAATGACACTGCCACTCCTACACCAACACAGATTGTACAGATTGTACCTCTGCTTAAATTATATTATAAAAGTTCATTCAAAAAAGTCATTAAGGGGCCGTCGACATATTCAAATGTTCCCCGTTAAACGTTTGGAAATAATGATACTGACAGGCAAACAGATATCATACAACCATGTCTTTTGTTTCTAAAGTTTTTTATTATATCTTTTAAATTCTATCATATAAGTATAAGGAATTAAAATATGTGTTTTCCATCCTTTTGTGACAGAGCCTTGTCAAGGGACGTATTGCGGTTTAGGCGCTGGGCAGCCGCCAAAAATCAGTAAGTTTATGAAGAAGTGTAAATCTGTCTCTTATCAATTCTATAAAGTTTTGCTATATCTTTCAAATTAAATTGTATCACATAAGTATTATTATTGTTTTTTCTATAAATCTATTATTAATTAAATAAATTTTATTGTTTAGTGCCAGAGTAGTCTAAATCCATTCATTCGTTCGTTCGTTCGTTCGTTCGTTCGTTCGTTCGTTCGTTCGTTCGTTCGTTCGTTCGTTCGTTCGTTCGTTCGTTCGTTCGTTCGTTCGTTCGTTCGTTCGTTCGTTCGTTCGCTCGTTCTCACTCACTCACTCACTCACTCACTCACTCACTCACTCACTCACTCACTCACTCACTCACTCACTCACTCACTCACTCACTCACTCACTCACTCACTCACTCACTCACTCACTCACTCACCCACTCACTCACTCACTCACTCACTCACTCACTCACTCACTCACTCACTCACTCACTCACTCACTCACTCACTCACTCACTCACTCACTCACTCACTCACTCACTCACTCACCCACTCACTCACTCACTCACTCACTCACTCACTCACTCACTCACTCACTCACTCACTCACTCACTCACTCACTCACTCACTCACTCACTCACTCACTCACCCACCCACCCACTCACTCACTCACCCACTCACTCACTCATTCATTCATTATTGTTAATTAAAAAATCAGTTACTTATTCTACAAATAATTATCATCAGTTGAGTTAACTGAATTTTTCTTTATTTTACAGACCCGACATTTCCAAACTTTGAGGGATTCTTTCACAATATTGGTAACTATAATTTAAATAAAATTACATCAAACTATGATCTTATATAATTATTTAAGAAATTTACATTGATGCGTAAAATAACTATCGTACTTGTTTACATTATATAAAAAACATGAACGGTTTTGGTTGTGTTTGAAGTTTACTTTATGTCAAAATGTTTACTTACTTACTTACTTACTTACTTACTTACTTACTTACTTACTTACTTACTTACTTACTTACTTACTTACTTATTTACTTACTTACTTACTTACTTACTTACTTACTTACTTACTTACTTACTTACTTACTTACTTACTTACTTACTTACTATACTTACTTACTTACTACTTACTTACTTACTTACTTACTTACTTACTTACTTACTTACTTACTTACTTACTTACTTACTTACTTACTTACTTACTTACTTACTTACTTACTTACTTACTTAATTAATTACCGAAATCTCTCAATAATGAAGCAGGGAACAAAAAACTGAAAAAAAATGTTACTTTGTCATTTTAAGGGCTTGTTTACAATTATATGGAGGTAGGGTTACTCTAGCACCCGGGTCAAAATTAGCCCGGATTTACAAGCAAGCAAATTTCACAGGTACCGTCACCCTGCTGCTTGGGTCAACTTCATTAGACGTTGGTTACCAAGCAAGCACTGATAACAAGAAGCCTGGAATTAGTAAAAAGTTGTCCCGCCTACACGCGTAAAAATCTCGCAAGTTGTTACAGAATTGTTGCCTGAACAATGCTGTAACAACTTGCAACAATGCTGTAACAACTTGTTGACATATGTGAACAACATTGATAAATGAACAACATTGTTCATCATTGTTTCAACAAGTTGTTACTGCTTGATGAAACAACAACTGTAAAATTGTTCACGCATGTTGTAACAACCGAAGAACGTGTTGATACATCAACCATGTTCACCATTGTTGTAACATTGTTGTTCATCGTTGTTATTTCGTCATGCTGTTACAACATGTTGTATCATGTGCGAACAACATTGTTGGCTATAAAAATGTGCTGTTGGAACAACTTGTTCATGACTGTTGATTTATCCGTGAACAAGTTGTTCGAACCATAAGTGAACAACTTGTTGACAACTTGTTCATGGCGAACAGCACAACATTGTTCAAGGTTGACAACCGCTAACAAGTTGTGCGTTTTTACGCGTGTAGGCGGGCTATCCCCGCCAAAAGCGTTTACAAAGACAAAACATAACCCAGGGTTACCCTAGCACACGGGTTACCCTAGCGTTCTTATAAACACGACAAACAAAAAAAACAAAATCTGTACGTGAGCTAGTTGCCTCCTTGTAAACAGGCCCTAAGCATGTTTTTTTTTTAAAAAAACTAAGTATAGAAGAGAAGAGTGCTGTGTATAGAAGTGGAGCCTTTCATCAGAGTACATTATAGCTAATCTTGTCAGTTTGCCAGCTTTTCTCTTTGCGTTTCTTTCAAATAAGACTGACTTAATTTCTTATTTATATCTAGGCACTTTAAAATGTATATACATATTCACAGTGGCGTAGCCAGGGGGTGGGGTGGGGTGGTGGTCTTCAAGACCGTTCTCGTAAAAAGCTTCACTCCGTGGAGAAACTTGTAGGGGGTTACATGCAGTTGTTTCAAGGCCAAGTGAGTAGACCAGGCCCGCCCAGAGGGGGGAGGGGGGGGGGGAAACTGGGGCAATTTGCCCCGGGGCCCCAGCTCGAGAGGGGCCCCCTAATTATATTATATATTATATATAGAGATTTATCCGTAAAATGGCATGCGAAATTTTTGCAAGGGGGGCCCCAATTCTTTATTTTGCCCTGGGCCCACTTTAGTCTCTGTGCGGGCCTGGAGTAGACTAGCAATGTGTTATGTATTTTCGGCTCGCCATTGTACATCCCATACAGTTCGGACGCGAATATTGTATCTTACTTAAACTACGATGAGTTTATATCATGAATACTTTGTTTAGCAGTCGTAGAAAAGGCAAAAACAAATTATTTGAACAAGGAAAAAGCTCAATTTGAGCCAATGGGTTCTAATTAGTATGCTGTACATCTGATACAACATTGATGTTTTATTAATCAATGCTGTATCCGACTTACAACACCTGTTTAAACATTCATTTCTTTTGAATTATCTTCATGAATTATTAATGAGTATTTTAAATATAAGTAATATAAAGCAAGCATGCATATGCTCTAAATTACAATACTAAGGGTCTATACAAAATGCCTCCAACTTGTTTTTACATTTACGACTTGTTTATAAATAGATATAAAGATATTCTGACGTGTATCATTCTATGTTCTGGCAGGCACGTAGCCAGGATTTTGAAAGAGGGGGAGCCGAAATCAAAATAAATTCTTAGGGGAGTCCGGGGGCATGCTCCCCCAAGAAATTTTGAAATCGAGAGTCGCTGAAATGCTATTTCCTGGCTTTTGGAGGAGGATTTTACAGACTCTAAAGGCTAAAAAACGTCATATAAAATACTCAAAACACGCAAACGTCACACAGATACTCAAAATGCATACACTCAGTAGATTGAATACATTGTTTACAGTTTATTTCCTGACACAATTGATTTTGCATCAGTTTTGTAGTTACATGTCTGTCGTTTTATATCAAAAGGGGGGGAGCCGCGGCTCCCCCGGCTCCCCCCCTGGCTACGTCCCTGTGTTCTGGTTTGATTTCAACAACATTATGTAATTTATGGCTTTTAGATTACTCTTAAATACTTGCCTCAGGCCAAATTCAGGAAATAGTGTTTCAGAGACCCTAGAAATCCAACATTTTCGGGGGGGGAGGCATTCCACCTCGACCCACCAAGGAGTTCGAGGTTCCTGCCCCAAAAAAACGCAAGACCCTCGCTACGCCGCTGCATATTCACAGAGTTTCTAACTTATTTACTCATCCTTTTAACAAGAAATTTATTCATAATTTGACATTAATTTGGTGTATTTTTTTTATATATTTTAAAAGTACTGAGTCAAGGTTCGTATATTAGCAAGAAGCTCTCCAGCATGGTTCGTGGACGGGGGTTTAAACTTAAGGTAACAATAAATAAATCTTTAAGTGCGTATCAACCCAATTTTTTTATCACCTGAATACGTTCTACATAGAGCAAACAGTTGTTCAGTGAAATATTGTTTTGATTGGAGTCATTCTTCAATGTTTTTTTGGCGATTCTCATTTCTAGAATGGTAATGAGATGACGTCTATGTAGGCATTTGGCTTTCTTTCTCTTTTTGCCAAGATAAACTACCTGAGAATTTTTGCCGTGGAAAAACTCGTACAATATGAAACATGTTGTTCAAACACACCATTATTGGAAGAATTGGGTCATATCAACTCCTGCAAATAAATTATTGTATAGATGATGATGACTACTTTGGCGTCATCTCATTGCCATTTTGAAAACAAAAATTTCTATTAAAGCAACAAAGGTTGCTCCAATCTAAAAATATTTCGTTGTTCAACTATTGCCAAAGGTAGAACGTATTTAGATGATAAAAAATTGGGGTTGTATGCACTTTAAAAGCAGAACGTTGCGTAACATACGCTTATAACTGATTTAATTCTGCCTATCATATCATTCCGATAACTAGAGGGCAGCCAGGGACTGCATATACCAGCGGGTTATTAGAGAACGAACCATCCCGCTAACCATGAATAAAATGCTTGATTAAACTCGTACCAAAATTGTGCAAAAAGCCGATTTGAATAAAATAAGGATAACTATGAGCGCAATCAAGTATTTCTTCTACCCGGAGAATCTTGCGGTCAGATTTTTATTAATTTCTCATCTAAATTTTGACTAAATTCAAATGTTGGTGAATTCAAATGTTTATTGAATAAAACTGAAAACTATATGTGATTTTGTTTTGTTTTTTTATATTAAAAGAATCTTCGCAAGTACCAGCGACGGTTTAGAAGGATGAAGGAATATTTAGATTTGGGAGAAAATGACAAATGCAAGGTACGATCTACTTGATTCTTTGTACAATATATCCATTCATTTTGAAATTACGCGGAAGTTTACAGAAAGCTATAAACGTTTAATTTGTTTCCCATATTCACATATCCTTATATTTTTCAAGTGTAACTGTATTAAATAATTTTTAGACAAAAGTAAACGATAAAAACATTTTATTAAAAAAGTGACAACGATTCGACGAACCTATAACGTCATTTTCAAGTCAAAAAAAAATCAAAGTGTTCGGAATATTTATAGTGATTACAATAATTAAATTTAGAGCTGAAAAGTATAAATTAATACTAGGCGTTTTTATTAAAAGTGAAGTGCTGCGAGTTGCTACCATTTACTATTTAGTAGTAAAATACTTGTTATCGTCCAAAGCATTTTCAATTAAAGAGCTTAAGCATGCGACGTTTTCCTCAACATGGACGTCACGCGTGTGGAATCGAGCCATTAAAGAGTGATGGCGTCAGCACTCTTGCTTGAACGGCATGCAATCTATGCAGTTTTAGGTTGTTGATTTTCAGCAATAACGGCTGCATGTTGCCATCTTTAATGTTGCTATCTTAGTAATGCCTGCCGCTGATCGGTAGACATTGCGTATACCGAAGATCATCGCCCACGAAATCCTAAGAATCGAGTTTGTGAACGCATATAAACTCGGCCCAGACCTCGTCAAGATTAGTGAGCTGCTCGCCTTACGGCTCGCAGCAAAAACATTAAGAGATAAACAATTAAAACATACATGCACTAATCTAGTCAATAATATAAAAAGTTTGGCGCTATAATCGAGTCCGATTGTACGTTAAGTGGAGGTTTGGCATCCCTAATATAAAACATCTCGTATTATAGGGATATCAGACCTTCACTTAACGTACAATCGGACTCGATTAGCGCCAAACTTTTTATATAATTGACTAGATTAGTGTATGTTTTTACTAATTGTTTATCTTTTAATGTTTTATTAATTTATACTTTATAGCTCTGAATTTAATTATTGTAATCACTATAAATATTCCGAACACTTTGATTTTTAGTTTGACTTGAAAATGACGTTATAGGTTTGTCGAAACGTTGTCACTTTTTTAATAAAATGTTCTTATCGTTTAATTTTGTCTTAAGTCTCTTAAAGAAACCATTATTCATTAAGTAATTTTTAGTTTTAAAAATGATTTTACAGATACAACTAACTATATGTGTAGAAAAGTCTTTACTATTTTTGCCTAGGTTCCGTTTTGAATAATTCAGGATTTCTTTAGAGCTAGTCAAACTGATATTTAAGGAATGGTTCATGGTTTGCCGTGCTCCATAGAGTTTTAGTATACACCCAACCATCGTCTATTACAAATCCTGCATTCTGATTGGCTACTCAACCGTTGTCTATTCGTGATGGACAACGTTTGAGAAAAATGAAAATAAACCTGAAAAAATATGGCAGTAAATTTTCGTTTTGCAGACGTTTCGGAGGAATTTTTTGAGAGTTTGATAGAAAATTCTATCCCTGAGAAAACTAAAAACGCCACAAAATATGGCATGAAGATTTTTAATGGTAAGGAACGAAATACAATTAAACCGTATTTTATTAATTAAATCTGCTTTTACTAGCCGCTCACAAGTGGTTATAACACAACATTTTCGTCAGTTTGCACTAGAAAAACTGTATTTTTTAGAGTAGCTACAGGGTGTATACTAAAACAATTAGACAACTCGTCCTCGTTGTCTAATTGTTAAATGGATGCACGCGGGAAGTTCGGAGAGCACGAAAATAGCGTAACAATTGGTCGAGGCGTAGCCGAGAAGGCGTAGATTTTTGAGTGCTCTCCAACTTCCCAAGCTAGTGCATCCATAACTCAAGGGAGCTTACGGAACCATGAACTATTTTTTATAACAGAGAATCAGACACAAAACACGAAAATAGCGTAACAGTTGGTCGAGGCGTAGCCGAGAAGGCGTAGATTTTTGCATGCTCTCCAACTTCCCAAGCTGGTGCATCCATAACTCAAGGGAGCTTACTGAACCATGAACTATTTTTTATAACAGAGAATCAGACACAAAACAACGGAAAACAATATTGATTTTGCTGATTAAAAAATTTAGTTTCTCGTTGCGTTTGAAATTGCCATGCTCCATCTAGTTATAGAGCACGCATGCACGGTAGCCAATCCAAAATGCCGTTGTATTACATGACATCTATGTTAGAAAAGACTATAGTTACAGAATCAATTACAAACTTTCACTAGTTTTCCTTGTTCTGAAGAAGTCCTGAGTTATTCAGGACGGAAGCTCAGCAAAATTAGAGGATTTCTTCACTTGGATGCATGGTTGCATCCGTAAACTATTTTGAAAAAGTAGTAACTGTATGTTTAACTTTGCTTTAGGAATGGATTAACACGACAACCGAAGCATTTGACGAATACTTTACAAATCAGTCAAGTTATAACAACAATAATATCTCGGTATGTTCATAATTAATTAAATGTGCGCAATATATGAAGATTTATAAAAGTACGCTTGCCCGTTAAATTTCTCGTTACTTTGTACGTTTGAACGGCTGTTGAAAAAGCTTCCAGCAATCTAAACGCTTTATAACTGATAAACTCATCTTTTAAATTAAGACATTCCATATACATGCAGAGTTTAAAGGGTTTGGCAACAAAAATTAAGTTTGTTTAATTTGAAAGAACTCGTGAAATTGTAATAGAAGATCTTTTACAACGTTTTTGTGTCCTTCTTCGTTTGCGATATATTAAGTTTTATTAATTCTTATGAAATATTCAGTGTCACCAGGGACGCCGGAACGATAAAAGGGCAAGAGGGGCGAACTCCCGTCAAAGGGCACTTTTATTGATATCTAATTTTTTTCACAATTAACTTACCATGTATGTACAGTGTAATTTGTTTTATGTATTTAACGATCAGATATTTACTAAGCTAATTTATTAGCTAAACTAAAAGTAAGTACAACAATGTTCATACCTTTATTCAAAAACCCGTACGAATGTACGATTCGCGGATCGGACATGCAAGGTGTTTTTCTTTCGAAAAACACTACTCAGGCAATATCAGTTTTGATCAACAGGAATTAAACTACAAAATGTTTTGTCGCGTCGTTTGCGACATTATATTAAATAAATGCACTTTATATATCAGGTATATGTTTACAATTTACTATGTTTCTTCGCAGTGTGTCGAAGCTCAAATGCTCAAGCTAGACCATATGAAACAGTTTGCGTAGTATTTGACAAGTATATTTTAAAAACCCAAAGGGCACTTCTGCCCCCCTTGCCCCTCCTGGCAAAAGGCAGGAGGGTCAACCGCCCCTCCTGCCCCCCCAGTTCCGGCATCCCTGAGTGTCACAAGGCGTTTTTATGTGCCCCGTTTCAAGTGATTTCGTTGAACAAATTTAGAGATATAATTAATTGATTTTACTGCGTGTGAAAGTTCTGTATCCTGCTCCTGACGTCAGAGACCATCTCATAATACATATTAAAACAAATTGAAATATCTTGAAAACGAAGAAAGATACGAAAAAGTTGTAAAGTTTTTTCTATTACAATTTTATGAGTTCTTTCAAATTAGAAAAACTTAATTTTTGTTGCCAATGTCCTGGAATTTAGAAAATTCTATACTATGCACAATTTAGGTTAATTCTAAAGCCAGAACTCAACTTCATCATAGTCAATCGAGATATGGTCTGGAAACTCGGCAAACTTCAAAGCGCCTATAATGAGCTGTGATTTTATGTTGAACCGTACCTTACACCGTGCACATCCTTTGTTTTAAGTTTATTAATATTTAAATAGCACGGTTGAGTGATTGAACTGAAACGTTGCTATTGGACAATTCGTTCATTATACTAAAATACAATGTGTTCAGTGACCGTGCACCGTGCACAAAAATACATAAAGGCGAACAAAAAGATAGACCAAAGACTTTAGCTGAGTTTCCAGACCATATCTCGATTGACTATGACTTCATGTTTGTTTCTACTTAAAGATAGAAGATGTACTTACATTTTTTGCCGACATGACCAGCAACTTTGTTGAGCCGAATACCTGCAATTCAAGCTTGACAAACAAAGTACTGCAAAGTCTTGGTAAGATATACATTAATCTTTTTTATACGTGACTTCTGTGTGAAATTTTATTTTAATATATTATATTTGTTCATAGTCAATCGAGATATGGTCTGGAAACTCGGCAAACTTCAAAGCGCCTATAATGAGCTGTGATTTTATGTTGAACCGTACCTTACACCGTGCACATCCTTTGTTTTAAGTTTATTAATATTTAAATAGCACGGTTGAGTGATTGAACTGAAACGTTGCTATTGGACAATTCGTTCATTATACTAAAATACAATGTGTTCAGTGACCGTGCACCGTGCACAAAAATACATAAAGGCGAACAAAAAGATAGACCAAAGACTTTAGCTGAGTTTCCAGACCATATCTCGATTGACTATGATTTGTTCATGTGCGTGTGTTTGTCAGTAGATTAACAACATGCATCATATACAATTATCTAATTTATAGTTCTAAGCATTGTCGACTTGTCAGAGAACAACACGGATAACCTCAAGCAAATTACTGGTGACACAATTAATGTCAATTCCAATAATTCCTACAATGGATCAAAGCAGGGTTCGTTCGTTCGTTCTTTCTTTCGTTCGTTCGTTCGTTCGTTCGTTCGTTCGTTCGTTCGTTCGTTCGTTCGTTCGTTCGTTCGTTCGTTCGTTCGTTCGTTCGTTCGTTCGTTCGTTCGTTCGTTCGTTCGTTCGTTCGTTCGTTCGTTCGTTCGTTCGTTCGTTCGTTCGTTCGTTCGTTCGTTCGTTCGTTCGTTCGTTCGTTCGTTTGTTTGTTTGTTTCTTATATATATATATATATATATATATATATATATATATATATATATATATATATATATATATATATATTGCTGCATTTTTATCTGTAGGTAATATAAAGGTTATTCACATAACTATGAGTATGAACAACGTTTCGCTGAATTTTACTAAAACGTAAGTGGAGTCCTACAAAATTAACTTTGTTTATTTTACGTATTTTTACAACAGTACACGCTGTACAGTTACTAAAATAACTGTTTATTTTTTTATTGTCAAGCAACACTACCAGCAACACTACTAGCAACACTACTAGCAACACTACTTGCAACACTACTTATTTGTTGATTTCCGACATCAAGACCATCAAGGTTGTGGCAGATGGCATAAATGGATCAAATGTTAATGCATCGATTAATTTCAAAATAAAGGTAGAAAATTAGGTTTAGCTGTTTGCTTAAAGGGTATTGGCAATTAAAATTAAATTTGACCCATTTGAAAGAGCTCGTCAAAAGGTATAAGAAGAAATTTTGTAATTTTTCTGTCTCTTTCTTGTGTTTTGAAATATTTCGACTAAGACAGCGTGCTGTCCGCCATCTTGTTGTAATATTGGGTCTAATTAACTAGGAAATTGGTGACGTCACAAGCAGGGTAAACCTGATGAAACTACCCCGTGGGTGACCAAATTTCCACGGAAGGCTTTTAAAATGTTGTGGGTCAATTTAAAATGGAAATAGCGCAACAAGATCGAATTTCTAGCTCACAATGTCATAAGATCGGCAAGATAAAAATTTCACTTTACCCTGCTCATGTTGTCACGTGCATAATTTTGCATATTGAAAATAATTTCAAGATGGCTGACAGCACGCTGTCTTTGGCCGAAATATTTCCAAAACCAAAACAGATACGGGAAATTGTAAAAGGTCTTCTTATACCATTTGACGAGTTCTTTCAAATGAGATAAACTTAATTTTTATTGCCAATACCCCTTTAATTCATGTATTCTTTTCATTTGATATTCAAACAACCGACACAGTACTGATTTCCTTTGCTCATAAATTACATGTATAGTAATGAGCTTGAGATATTCTGATCCAAACATTCAAGCATATTAACAATTAGGGCTCTTGTAGTCTAGATGTCATGCTATTTTATGACACTACACGGCGATAACCACGTATCTTAACATATTGCAGTAAGTTGTAAATTTGTATGTTATTATATGGTGTTTTCATCTTGAGTTGGTAAACATTTCGTATGTTGTTTTATGTACCATCTGAGTTAACGTTCCAGTGGCTCAATGGTAAGAGCGTCTGGCTGGCATTCGGAAGGTTGGGGGTTCGAGTCCCGTCTGGAGCTCAGAGTTTTTCTCTGAGTTTAACTTACGACAATTTGTACAGCAAAAACATACGAAGACAAGTTGTAATAAGTTTGTTGGGCTTTTTTCTTCCAATTTTTAATATAGGACGAACATAAAGGAATGGGAGCCGAATGTTTTTTTTGGAACGAAATTAAAAGGGAGTGGTCCAAAACTGGAGTGAAAACCGATGAAATGAAGAATAGTCTTGTAGAATGCATTTCTGATCACCTCACCTCATTTGCTATTTTTGTTTCTAGTTCTGAGGTAAACAGCCAAAGTCTGTTTAGTTTCTATAAATGTAAATATATAATAAATACGATTAAAAGAAATTACGCATTGATTAACTAAATATATGTTTTGGCATTGAGTAAGTAAAGAAAATTGTTATATAGCTAGAGTTTCACTGGATGCAACGATGACTGTCATTGGTTGGTTTGTGGTCACATGACCTTAGCTAAATTTCAATGTCTACCGAGCGGACAACAATTGAGAACTTATTGCCTGCTCGGTCAATAAGTTTTCAATTCACCACTTCAACGCTAAAAACCACGTGTAGTGTCACGTGATACAAAACGTAAACAAAGTCGAAAAATGCGGACATTCAGCGCGGTGCGTCAATATGGTGGTGACTAAGATGCGCTTAGGGGAACTTGTATAAACGATTCTCGATACCCCCATTTGATGGTTAAAAATAAGAATGGTGATCCTGTACGCTTCGTTCGATTCCCTGCATCGAAAAGATTCGTGGATAAGCGACTGCGATGAATTGCGGCTGGTCATCGAGGCGATTCGTTTGTCTGCTCAAAAGACAGCTATAAGTATATCTCTGCAGTTTGTACGTCGTTGGAGAGAACGGACTTCTTTCTTTCTTTCTTTCTTTCTTTCTTTCTTTCTTTCTTTCTTTCTTTCTTTCTTTCTTTCTTTCTTTCTTTCTTTCTTTCTTTCTTTCTTTCTTTCTTTCTTTCTTTCTTTCTTTCTTTCTTTCTTTCTTTCTTTCTTTCTTTCTTTCTTTCTTTCTTTCTTTCTTTCTTTCTTTCTTTCTTTCTTGTCTCAAATTACACAATATAGCATCAACATGTAATACGAGTCTGCACGCATGATTATCTGCGTTTCTTTTGAAGTCACCTTGCCCATACAAAACAATGATCGAGAGCCTTATGAACCTAAGGAAAAATACAAGCATATATATATATATATATATATATATATATATATATATATATATATATATATATATATATACTATATACCGAAAAAAGACAACTTACCTCTTCTTCCCTAGCTATCACCGAAACGGAATCTCTCCGAGGATGTGCAAACTACAGATATAGCTGTCTTTTGAGCAGACAAACGAATCGCCTCGATGACCAGCCGCAATTCATCGCAGTCGCTTATCCACGAATCTTTTCGAAGCAGGGAATCGAACGAAGTGTACAGGATCGCCTTTCTTATTTTTGATCATCAAATGGGGGTATCGAGAATCGTTTTCACAAGTTTCCCAAGCGCATCTTAGTGGCCACCATATTGACGCAACTCGCTGAATGTCCGCATTTTTCGACTTTGTTTACGTTTTGCATCACGTGACACTACACGTGTTTTTAGCGTTGAAGTGGTGAATTGTTGCCCGCTAGAACTTTGAACTCTTCACGGCATCCTATAAACAAAAGCTTGTTTGCTACAAAAAAAAGAATATCTATAGGTCTTCAAAGCATGTGTGAAGATTAACTGGAGAAATGTAATTGCTGTTCTTTTGTTCTGAGACTCATATTTGTTTCCAAGGTTGAAGTGAAATTACGGAGCCAGGCGAAATGTTTTGGTAAGTCTTAGCGTTTGTCTTTTGTGTACTTTCCCTTGATAAACGTCGGGATTTTTCATCGAAACTCAAGCTATATAACAAAACACTTAATGTCTGATCCCTCGGGAAACAGTTAGTTTTGTTTTCCCTCGAGTCTCGATGTTTCCCTCGACTTCGTCTCGGGAAACATTTAGACTCTCGGGAAAACAAAACTAACTGTTTCCCTCGGGAGCAGACATTAAGTGTAAAATATTATCGATTTTTTAAAACTTTTCAAACTTTTCTATTTAATTCAGTTTCCCATGACCGATATTCATTCTACTGCTCTAAATATAATATCTTTAATTGGATGTGGTTTATCCTTATTTGGAGTGATATTAACGTTGGTGGTCTATGCCTTTTTTTCGTAAGTGAAATGTTACATTTTTTTAAACCTTGCAAATGTCTGAAATATGATTTTTTAATCCTTTCCTGTATACATAAGACTTCAGATTTAGAGGCTGAATAGAAAGAGTTAATTCTTTTTTCCGCCCGTGCAGAAATTTTTTATTTTATTTTAATATTTAGTAAATTAAAATAGAAAACGTACAGGCCTTTGATGGTTTCTAGTGTTGGCACAAACGATTTCCTACACTGCGGGAAAAACCCCTAAAAGGCTAGATTTATTTCTTTTTTGTTTGTTTTTTTATTTATACTCTATTTAAAGTGTTTACAGTGTATATATAGACCGTTAAACAAGTACAGGAAATTATTTCTCTTCGCACTCATCTTTTTGAATTCTATATTGTAAACATGCATGTAGAAGCATGAATTAAACAGTAGATCGACGGTGACATATTTTGATAGAATTCTAATTTAATATCTAATTCACATTTTTTCCTCTAAAGGAAAACCGTCACGTTATTAAGAACAATTCATTATAAAGCGCACATTAACCTGCTTCTGTCGTTGGGTCTAATGCAGACAGCTTTTATTGTTGGCATAAATATTGCCAATTACAAGGTAAGGAAAGTGAAAATCTACTTTTTCGTGTTAGAATGTTTGAGGACAACCATTAGTAATTATATATAAGAATAGCATGCCATTCCTTTCTTTCTTCCTTTCCTCCTTCCTTTTATCCTTTCTTTCTTTCTTTATTCCCTCTTTCTTTCTTTCCTTCCTTCATTGCCTGCTTGCTTGCTTGCTTCCTCCCTCCCTTCCTTCCTTCCTTCCTTCCTTCTTTCTTTCCTTCCTTCCTTCCTTCCTTCCTTCCTTCCTTCCTTCCTTCCTTCCTTCCTTCCTTCCTTCCTTCCTTCCTTCCTTCCTTCCTTGCTTCCTTCCTTCCTTCCTTCCTTCCTTCCTTCCTTCCTTCCTTCCTTCCTTCCTTCCTTCCTTCCTTCCTTCCTTCCTTCCTACCTTCCTTCCTTCCTTCCTTCCTTCCTTCCTTCCTTCCTTCCTTCCTTCCTTCCTTCCCTGTAGCGGTGCTTTTTACTGAAACCTTTCATAACTTCTTTTATTCTCTAGATTGGATGCAAAATCGCAGCAGTTATGTTACATTACTTCTCGCTGACTTCATTTTGTTGGATGGGTGTGGAGGGAGTAATTTTGTACCTAAAAATTATCAAAGTTTATAACAGTGAAGTAGTTAATGTGAAACTATTTTACTTACTCGCCTGGGGTAAGATTATATTTAATATAATCACATCACACATTAAACGGCAGAATCTTAAAGATAATTTTGTCGTAAAGACCTCTCGTTCGGTCAGAATAATTCCGAATAATTTTTCTTCTTTAGTATAGACGTTTATGTTTTCATGTTTGAATACAATTTTTTTTAGGAATTCCAATGGTATTTGTTGGTACAGTTGCTAGTTTATATTTTGATGACTATGGATCCAATAACGTGTATGTTGTTTATTTCATCGTTGTAATTTTAGTAATTCAAATAGCTTTGCCCTAGAACGACAAAATTATATAATAACCGTTTTTATAAAACCACTTTCTAAAAAGCATTATTAGACGAACATTAGCCAAACAATACCCTAATGACTGTAGCGTCGTTGGTTGCAAATAAGGTATATCAACTACTTACATATGAATACAAACTTACAGAATAACATAAAAATCACTATAAATAAAGCATGGCAACGGCTGACATTTCAAAATTAGTTCTACCCGATTAGAAAATTTTTCTAGGGCATGTTTATATATATATATATTGTATAAAATATATATATATAAATAGTATACTATTTTTCTTTAAATTAAAGGTGTTGGATGACATTTCAAGCATATTTAGCCATATGGGCATTTGTGGCGCCATCTGGATTGATAGTACTGGTCTGTAACAAAACAATTTCTACAAATTATTGCTATAGACGTTTGTCAAACTGAAATACTAAGAAAATGATTTAATTGCCCCGACTATATAGGGATAAATCCTGCAACAACCTATAATGATTAAACAGATATTATATATATATATATATATATATATATATATATATATATATATATATATATATTTATATATATATATATATATATATATATATATATATATATATATATATATTTATTTATTTATTCATTCATTCAAAGTTATAGAATTACTACAATAGATATATAGACTAGAACATAAATAGCAGTAAATTGAAAATTAAAGGGTATTGGCAATAAAAATGAAGTTTATCTCATTTGAAAGAACTCGTCAAATGGTATAAGAAGACCTTTTACAATTTTTCCGTATCTGTTTTGGTGTTAATTGGAAACATTTTGACTAAAGACAGCGTGCTGTCCGCCATCTTGGAATTATTTTCGATATGCAAAATTATGCATGTGACGACATAATAAGGGGAAAGTGAAATTTTTATCTTGCCCACCTTATGACATTATGAGCTAGAAACTCGAATTTTTGTTGCGCTAATTCCATTTTAAATTAACCCACGATATTTAAAAAGCCTTCCATGGAAGTCTGGTCACCCACGGAGTGTCATCCGGTTTACCCTGCTTGTACGTCACCCAATATTACAACAAGATGGCTGACAGCACGCTGTCGTTTGGTCGAAATATTTCCAAAACCAAAACAAATACGGAAAAATTGTAAAAGGTCTTCTTACTTAATACCCTTTAAAGTATGGATTGAACTATACAGTAAACTGATTTCTATCAAACTAAATTAAGCTTGACCAAACCAAACTGATTCCAAACAAATAATTATCAATAGAAATTAATCTGGAGTAAACCAGAAACAATAGGAAAGGCATAACAGATCAGAGAGAAGAGAGTTAGGGTTGGTTTAAAGTACATATAACCCCAATTTTTTCCATATGCACTTTAAGTATGAGTGAATTAGAAACAATAACGGATCATTCATTGTTTTTCTCGTTTTATATAGATGAACATGATCGTACTGTGCCTCGTACTGCGGGTGGCATTCAAAACAAATAAAGAAAAAAAGACAAGAAGAAAAGCAAAAGGCGTGACAAAGTATGTAAAAAACTATTGTTAAGTATAATGAACATTGTATAATACTTTAGTTGTGTGTATAATATATTATGAATAACAACTAAAAAGAGCTACACAACGTTGAACAATATTGTATGGCAGCGAATATATATAGGTCATACATGTCCAAGTGAATCTTGCAATCTTATTAGTGCATTAAATTTAAACGGTTGCCATCAATAGATATTTTACGTATATCCGGTTGTTCTCGCAAATATTTTTAGAACTCATTCTCAAACTCATTAATAATTATTCATGAACCAAAAACAAAAGAAATTAATTTTTAATCAGTACTTTGAAATTGGAGGAAAAGTACTATTGCTTTGAAATCGGAAAAGTACTAGTACTTTGAAAATGTATTACGTTTCAGTACTCAGTTCAAATATTGTTTTATTTAATATAATTTGTTAGTTTTTATTTTTGTTTGGTCTTAGCATATTGTATTTTAACGTTGTAGAATTTATATTAAAATAATTAGCAAAATTACAAATATGCAGTTGTTAAACCGTCAAAAAATTTGAATATGAGTAAAAACGCAAATAATATTTGGTATTTCTTTTGGTATATAGGCATACAATTCACATGTAAATGCGTAGTATTTAAACAAGTGAGTTCAGTAAAAATACTTATTTTCTCGTATTTTTAGAACCTTCTCAAACTCATTAATAATTATCATGCCAAAAACGTTAATTTTTTGCTTTTTAGGAAGTATACTTGAAATCAGGAAAATACTAATTTACATTATATTCCAAATATTTTTTTTATATTCAAATATATGTTATTTAATACAAATCTATTTGCTTTTCACTTTTAATATATAAGTTTTATTTAATAATAAACATTGGTTCGTTTTGCTTTTAAAGCCTATGTGTATTTTATCTCCCATCCTTGGTGCTACCTGGTTATTTGGCATTCTTGCGTTTACGCATGAATCAGTAGTTTGGCAGTATGCCTTTGCCAGTAACTACAAGTAAATATATTATGGTGTAATTAGAAATACTATAATTAACTACTAAATATACCACTTGTATATTAATTTGTTGCTTTTCCTCAGCTAACAATGTATATTTTGAATGCGGTGAAATAAAAGTAGTGTGCTGCGAGGCAGTGTTGAAGTACAAATCGTCTATTGAAATATAGTTAGGTTTAAGTGCTGCCGAAATTTTTGGATGTATACGTAGTTTAAGGTTACAGGATACCCTAGGAAGCCATTTCAAGCTCTCAATTTATCATATTACACTTCTCAATGTTTGTTCTAAAAAAGTGTGTTCGCATTTTTTTATTAATGTATTGGTTTAGCAGCTAGGATATTTTATTTCTCGACCTTGATGTTGTGGCACAAGCAATTGGCAAATAAAATTGACAAATAAAACGCGCGAACACACTTTTTTAGAACAACTATTGAGAAGTGTAAATATGACAAATTGAGAGCTTTTTGGTAAAACCAAAGACCGCCTTAAACCGCGGCGCGAAGGTACTGTGATTTTAAACTGATGAGTATATCTGCAACAATATTTTATTTCTTATTTACTGTATAATACGATATTGTCCGTCACATACTTAACTACATTTGGTGCAAATTTGACTATTTGAGACAAATCGGGAAAAAATTGAGCGAGCGGTAACAAATTTCTTGAAATGGCTTCCTAGGGTATTCTGTAACCTTAATACTTTCAGTTTCTAACGTTTCGTCAGAGAGAAACGTAAAGAGTGTAAACAAACAAAAGCTTATAACAAGCTCGTTGGTTGTTAGTTTCAGAAATTGCAGCTTGATGTTAGTAATAATTAAACTAACTAACAGTGTTTAACTGGAAACTTACTGTTACAACGCGACTTGTAGACCAACAAGTACTTGTAACCGAGCGGTTAAGACTCGTTCCTAGAGGACTGGGCACAGTCTAAGGTATAAGTACCTAATTAACCTTGCTCCGCTATCTGAGTTCTAGTGGCTCAATGGTTAGAGCGTCTGGCTAGCATTCAGAAGGTTGTGGGTTCCAGCCCCGCTTGGAGCTCAGAGTTTTTCTGAGTATTACTAACTAACACAGCTTGTACAGCAAACAACTGACAATTATTAAGCTCGTTGTTTGTTTACACTCTTTATACGTTTCTCTCTGACGAAGGGTCTTCGCTCGAAACGTTAAAAATCTACTACTTTCAATAATTTCAGCAGTACTCAAACCTTACAATATTTCAATTTATATTTTCAATTGATCCAGTTTATTTTGTCATGCAGTTACCTATAGCAAAACCTAATACCTAATTTATATACGAAGAGATTTGCGATCTTCTGGAGCATTTTTCTTTTTGTACTTATAGACAGGAATGCGACAAAACATGCAATTTCCAATTTTCAAAAGAGTTTGGAATATTTAAGATAAATAGTCGTAAATTAACCAAACAGTCATCCAAATAATTCACCTCATATAAACATTCATAATTATTGTCAATCCATGCTCAATAATGACAATGTTTTATTTTTTGGTTTTTCAGCTGAGGGATGCCATAATTAGAAAGGTAATTTCATTTTAATGCTTTTTTATTGAATGTAAGTTCTGAACTAATATCTAATAATACATTATAATAATAATAATAATAATAATAATAATAATAATAATAATAATAATCAGAATAATAATTATAATAATAATAATAATAATAATAATAATTTTCTTCTTCTCAATTTTTAGTTATTTACCCAGGCTCAAATAAATGATCATTCTACTCACACGAGTAACAAAATAATAGATGGCTTTTAAAAGATTTCGGCAATCAAACGGCAAAGTAGTCAACCAGATGAAACTTTTCTTTCAATAATTGATTATAATATACAGGGAAAATTACTTGAATATCATTGGCTAATGAAAAGGGCATTTTGTTGTAATTCAGAGCAAAATTACTTGCACTTGATTGGTTCCTTGATCAGCAGTGTTCTTGCATGTGATTGGTCGCTTGGTTGCTTAGCAACAGTGGACTGACTTTTTTTCATCAACAAATCTGCATGGTTTTCGGTCTGAAAATGCTTTTTTTGTTTACTTTGAACTAATTTAAACTATTGAAGGAGTGTAAACTATTAGTGAAAGTGATTAAATAAATACACTAGAAAATTTACGAACTTTTGTCTGTGTTTAATATATGAAGAAAGCAACAGGCACAGTTGATAGAACGAGGAAAATTTGGAATGTTGCCGAGCACCGACCGTGATAAGGAAATGTACTTCGACATTTTCTGGCCATAACATAGTCCTTGAATAATTTTGCGCGCAATATATTGTATAATAAAGATGTTACGTTTGTTTTTCCTGAATAAAAAATCTTTACCAACTTCGAAATTCGGGAATGATGTGGGATCGACGGGGACTTGGCACCACTTAGTTTGAGGAACTTTGCGGCACTTAAGTGCTCCTAATTATCCCTTCCACTCCCATTATCACCTCACAGAAAGTTGTTCCCATAACAACTAGCAGTGATTCGTCACATCACGACATCGTGTTTCCTTGACATCACAATCGCAACACATGAGAACATAAAATCAGAACACGCTCTTCGAAGGGAAGACAAACACACATACTGTACATTGACTACCAAAGAGTTCCTTGTTGCAAGAAAACGATATTTTCTGACGAGAATGAATTCCAACGAGCGAAAAGGTGAAACATCAACTGGCCGAGCACATTTTTATCAGGAACCATATGAGTTTCCTTCCAGAAATTTTAAGGTAAAAAAGACTGAAATACGAAATAGTATAAAGTCATAAGAGTAGCAAATTAGAGCGTTCTTGTAGCTAGTTTGCGGGATTTGTAAACTTTTAAATGAATATTAAAGGATTAGTTCTTGTGAAACTGGGATACTGTATGTAAATACTGTCTGATAAAGCGTTTTTATAGCCGTAAATCTGATGCCAAATAGTTTAAATTATATATACGTTTGGGAGAACGAGAGGTGATTACAGTAAATGATGAAACACGAGCCCAAGGGAAGTGGTTTCCGCAGTATTTCGAGTTCTTCCAAACTTTTACAAGTGTTTAACTATTAATAACTCTATAGGAACACAGAAAAAATTGTTTTCTATTCCCTTCATAAAATATATATAACCCGTCAAAAATAGATTTATTTAATTAAACTTCAAACAAATCCTTGGACGTTTTATAATACCCAAGTCTGAGTCCAGCCTTGATCATAGCCAATGATCTATAAAAGGACAGATGCACAGATTACATCATTGATGTGGTCTGATTTCTCTAAACCAATCATGGATTTCACTGCAACATCACAAGCCAATGACGTTGCTTGACTTTATGGATCACATCGGATAAAGTGATTTATCTTTTTCAATCCCCAGGAAATTTTAGTAATTCTGTTAAAACATAATTTTTCTATTTTTTATAAATTGTATAAAACAAATAGATTCCATTTTTTGTTGTCTGTTCAGTTATAGATGCACAGAGGATGTCACAATGTAGTAAGAACATCATTCAGTTCTTACCACATTGTGACAGCATCTATAACTGAACAGAAAATGGCAAAATGGAATCTATAAATTTGTTAAAGGCACAGTGTCACCATGATACAAACTTGAAAAACTTTATAGACAAATTCAAGTTCACATGATTAAAGTTATCGTGAATATAGCACATGTCAAAACTTGGACTAAATAGTACTTGGACTATTAAATACATGTAGTCTAAGAAAATGCACTAATGACTTACTATTTTAAGGTTTTATGAATATTATTCCTTTCCTAACACAAATATAGTTTTTGTCTCACGCAAAACTATTAATTAACATGTAATTTAATACCTTTGCCTTTAAGTAACAGTACATAATTATGTTATAAATCTAGTTGTGTACATGAATTGACTAGAATATTAAATGTTGTTTCTTTAGCGAGCTACTTTAGCACCATTACCACCTTCAGTTTCCAAAGGATTAGAACAACCATCTCCATATCTTACTACAACTGGAACTACTCATGATTTAAAACATCACGGTCCTCCATTGTTACAACCTTTTTATAAGAAAGCACCAGGATCATGGAAAGTGAATTATGTTGAAGATACAATTTCTACGGTAAACTAGATGTACTTGTACATATCTAGTGCGGCCACGTGGTGCAACTAGGCATCTGGTGGCCCGTGGGATTGATTACTTCGGGGGCCCTTTCCAGTTTGGTGACCACATTTCTAGGGGGGGTTCAGGGGCATGGTCCCCCAGAATCTAGGGTCTCTGAAATGGCATTTCCTGCACTTTGAGGGCACTTTTGAGCAAAATCTAATCACTCACACTCCGATTCAAAATCTGTTAAAGTGAGCAGATTATTTGAATAGATTCGTAACTGCATTCATTCCATTCCGCATAGCCTGCGTGCAGACATTTTACCCAATCTCCGCGGATTGGGTAAAAAGTCAGTGCACACTGCACATGCTATAAGGGCACTTTTTGCCAAAGTTTTTGGATACCCCCTACCCCCCTGGTCGCACCACCCTTGCGTATGGGTGTCAAAGCATCCCCCTACCCCCCAAGAGAAGATTTTCAGTGTAAGACTCAAGACAGTCAGACAAAGTGGTGGGCCCTGAAGGTGCGACAAACCAACAGAAGCTGCCATCTGAGAAAATGCTCCCTCAGGAAATTTTTGATTTTATAATGCTCTGAAACGCTATTTCCTGCATTTTGAGGGCAGTTATATAAACCATCAGAAAGGGGGGTTCTATGGAACCTACGGATCTCGTCACAAAATGCTCGGGGGCCTAATTAATTCCTTTTGCTTGGGGCCTGTGGGGTTTACTCACCCTTCCCAATAGGTAGTTGCACCAACCAAATATTATTTCTTTTAAAAATTTAATTCAAAATTTCATTGTTGATGAGACCTTTTAGCATCTAGATTTTTGTCAATGTTAGAACTTACAGTATATAATTATTCTGTCACTATTATATATTGTATTATACATTTTAATTGTTTTTTAAAATTTTTGTAACTCATATTTTCAATTTCCACAGTTAAGTGTGAAACCGTGGAGAAAATCATTAACAATGGGCAACCAGAGCAGTGAAATGAAAGACAAGTTTAAAGGTGAAGCAGAAGTTACAATGGAAACTAGATTTAATGAGAGTTTTCAGCCTCCTAAACTAGCAGATCACCACAACAATGGTCCTAGCAAAGTAAGTTATGCTTTGTGATTAGAAGTGCAGTGCAGTGCAATACAGAGCAGAGTGCAGTTACAGTTACAGTTACAGTACAGTACAGTTACAGTATAGTACAGCACAATACAATTACAGCACAATACAATTACAATATAATACAATTACAGTACAATACAATTACAGCACAATACAATTATAGCACAATACAATTACAGTACAGTTACAATACAGTAAACTGTACAGTGTAGTACAGTACAGCTCAGTACAGCACAGCTCAGTGCAGTACAGAGCAGTACAGTACAGTACATTACAATTAAAAAGGATAAAGGACCGGGTGGCTAATCATCCTTACTTGCAGCCAGCGGCTGAATTGCGAAGGATGCAGATCAACGTGGCCGTGTCGAGGCATATCAAAGGCGCTCCAAGCAGCCGCCGACGACACAGTTCAGACCACGGATCACAGCTAAGATGTTAGGTTGATTTTATAACAGTACAGTGCAACACAACACAGTACAGTGCAGTACAGAGCAGTGAAATACAGTACAGTACTGTATGTACAGTACATGCAGTATTAAGAATAATTATTAACCAAATACAGGAAAATAATAGAGCAACTGCCTTTACAGTACTGACTGAAACTGGTGAGATCCAAACAAAGACCCAGTAAGCACAAGGTTAATAAACTGTGAATTATGTCATAAAGGTTTGGTATTTAAAAACAAATCTAATTTACTTTTTAGAATCTCGTTCAATCAAGCCAGAACAATGAAGTTGCTGGTCGTATTTATTACCCAAAAGACCGGGGTGTGCTAACTTACCATGGTGATATGTATTTGACGATGACACAAAAAGATCATCGTCGTTTTAACAAGTAAGTCCTGGCCATCTCTGACTTGTTTGCATTGTCCAATTTTTAGCTATGAAGTTCTATTGAAAGTCAGAACAACTAACTCTAAATAAACTTCGTGTTATGTGAAGTTCGATATTTAAAATGCGAATTTTTAGCAACTTGTCAAGGAGTCACCGTGTATCGTTTGCAAGTCAACATTGCAATGTTGCTGTCAATATTACAAGGTCGCGCGGGAAGGATCATCCGGTTTGGATGTTCAGCAGCTGAGAATCACACATGTTACTATCACATGGCGATTTATTAAAATCGGCTGTAAATCATTCAAGAATACTAATTAAGTACATACTGTCAGTAATGTTTTTTTAAAAATATTTTCCTTATTTTAATTTTTTTTTGCTAGATCGGAACTTGGTGAATATCCAAAGAAAAAATACGCCACTTTCTGGGAATGCGAAGAATATCCCAAAGCATGGGGACATGGCTCGAAAGAGAACCCACTTCCTCGACATTCTGTTCCACGATCAGATCGACCAATGAGAGACGAGCTTGTATTTTCTACGGCTACTACAATACCAAGATTGCCTAAATCAATGCGACCTGTTCCAAACGGGTGAGTGTTGCTGTTTCTGCCTTCTCCACAGGCCCTTGTTAAAAACATTTCCAAGCTATAAGTTAATTTTTCTTCAGGAAGATGCATTTAGACAGTTAGACTACGTCTACACATATCCGGAGTTTTTTTTGAAAACGCAACTTTTTTGTTACGGATTGGCCTTCCTTCCACACGTAAACGATGAAGCGGTTATCAAAAACGGAACTTTTCGAAGACGGTCTCCAAAGTGGAACTTTTTGAAAACGCCGTTTTCCTGCCCTCGTGTGGACGCGTATTTTTTTGAAAACGGATAAAAAAAGTTGCGTTTTCAAAAAAAACCGGATACGTGTGGACGTATATATAGCCTTTTGTATGGTCGTAAACTTACTGAAATACGCTTTTTTCTTCTACTAACATAGGAAATACGCTTTATTTTATTTTTTCAAGAGGGCTTACTACTGAAGTTCGTTCAAACTTTACGGATCCACCTTACCACAAGAAAACTCAATTATTCCAATGTCCAGTTGCTCGACCACTACATCGGCGAGGTACTGCGATGAAACGATATATATGCATGCTGGTTTAATGCAATTATAGAAATTTAATAAACGATAGTATAGTACTGTTTAATAAACGAGGCAACGAGCAGGAGTGTTTAAAAGAGACACTTATTGTTCCAGGACGTGTTTTTGTTCAGAAGTTTCCAACGAAAATTTCTAATTTTCTTTTATTTTGATTCATTCAACTCAGAAATTTTCCCGCCAAAACTTGCAGGTCATTAAAAATGGCGTAATGCCTTCCCACAATGCCAGGAGGAGTGTCTCATCAGGATACCAAACACCGAGACGTTTGTTGAAAACCGAGGCGAAGCCGACGTTTTTGAACAAACTTCGAGGTATTTGGATATCCTGATGAGACACTCCTCCGAGTGTATGATATAGCTTCTCAAACAAATCAGTATTTAATTTTAAGAGAAAATCAAGGTTAAAGTTTGCTTAATTTATGTAATTTCTTTCTCCGATATCCAAACCACCGGTCGACACGGTACTGATTTCCTTTGTGTTTTCCCCACGAACTACCAATATATATTTAAAATTTATTTACGAGGAATATATAATATATAATATATATATAATATATTAAATAATATATATAGAGGATATTACACGGTGGTGCGAAGATATGGATTTTATCTTCGAGTGGTGAAAACAATATTTTACGAATGAGTGTAGCGAATGAGTAAAATATCGTTTTAACCACGAGAAGGTAAAATTCATATCTTCAAGCCAGCGTGTAATTCTGTATATATATATATATATATATATATATATATATATATATATATATATATATATATATATATATAAATGATATTGGGCATTTCACTCGATTACATGGCATGTTCTAAGGATTTAGGGTGAAGGAAAATTCGAGTGTGGAATATATACATTTTTAAGACCAAACCGGGAGCAGTTGCGAAAAATGCAACTACAGGCCCTCCGGCAGGAATTGAACCCACGACCTTGCGATTCTAGTGCAATGCTCTGACCACTGAGCCACGGAGGCCGTTGCCGAGAGCTTGATCGCGAGTTCTGTATATATAATAAGGTGGTAATGCCAGGAGAGAATTAGGTATATTATAAATGATATTGGGCATTTCACTCGATTACATAGCATGTTCTAAGGATTTAGGGTGAAGGAAAATTCGAGTGTAGAATATCTACATTATAAATGTATATATGCTACACTCGAATTTTCCTTCACCCTAAATCCTTAGAACATATATATATATATATATATATATATATATATATATATATATATATATATATATATATATATATATATAATACTAATATAAATATTATTTAAAAATAAATAGATAAATATTAATACTAATGGTTTCTACATGTAGGTTTTATTAACAGCTAATATCAATTTATTATTTTACAGATGCTGGGAATGAAGAAATTTTCTCCGTTCCTAAGATGTACGAAACAGAATACCAGTTCATAGGACAGACAAGGCCTGTCATTGTGTCATAATATAATGCTTTTGCCTTTTGGTATCTTAATTAAACTGGATCTACAGTAGCTAGAAATAATAGGATTGAATGATTCAATTGTACAAACAAAGGAAGCAATTTGTCAAACTCTAGGTCACGTAATTTGTATATATATTTTTAATAATAAAATACATATGTTAATAAAGACTTAACCCCAAGCCTAAAGTTGAGAGACGTACTGTAATATGTTTACGTCTATTACTTTGGCTAATTCGCTAGACGAGTTTACTTGTCAAGGGAAAGCTCCACGAGCGAGGCGAAGGGATTAAAAACCTATATGTATATCTCAGTTTGTTAATGACTTCTATTTTTATTGCTGATTTCACATTACTTTACCGCCATGTGTTGCGAAGTTCGTTGGGATGTTCCGAAGTTCGTTCGGAACTTGGCAACAACGTAAACAAAGGTTGCCAATTCTTCATAATAGCAAATACTTCGTCAACGTAGCGTTCCCATGTTTTCGGTGGTGTCTGTGCAAGACTTATGGCTTGCTCTTCAATCTCCTCCATGTAAAGGTTTGCTACTATGGGACTGACAGGACTTCCCATCGCACAGCCATGAATTTGTTTGTATGTGATATCGTTATGTGTAAAGTAGCTATTAGAGAGAGTGAAACGTAATAATAGTATAATGTCGTCAATAGTAAGATTAGTTCTATGTTGTAAAGTATTGTCGGTTTCTAGTTTCGTTCGTATGCGTTCACATGCTTTCTCAACAGGGATTGCCGTGAATAAAGAAACGACATCAAATGACACCAGAGTTTCATCAGTCACCGATGGTGGTGTTGGCAATTTTGTTGATAAATTGTGTTGAGTTGGATACAGAGTAGTTGTTACTGTTTTGTAGTGGTTCGAGGATATCAGATAGGAATTGGGAAGTATTATATAGGGCTGAGTCAATGCATGAAACAATTGGCCTCAGTGGGTTGTTAGGTAACTTAGGTTTGTGGTGTTTGACAGATCCTCTAATAGCAGGTGGTATCGCGTCAGTAGAACGTAGTTTCCTGTACGTAATTGTCGAGTTAAGTCTAAGTAGGTGCGCGTTAAGTTGTCTTTCAATTTTTTGGAAGGGTGGCTTGTTGACAACTTCATAAGTTTCTCGATCACTCAAGATTGTTTCCATCTTTTCATCATATTCCGCTCTGTCCATGACAACGAAACAGTTCCCTTTGTCAGCCTTCATTATAACGCGGGTGTTATCTTTCTTTAAATTATTCAAAGCTTTGATTTCTTCTTTGGTGACATTTTTGTGTTGTGTCAGAAGCTTCCATCTCGCTATTCTTTGTTTCTTTCTTTTAGCTATTACTCTTTCTCGTGTACCGATGTCTTCCGTTGTTCTTTGACGCACGCTACCCATACGAAACTTCCAAAACCAAAAATATAGCTCGTCTGCCATGTTGACTAATGGTGTACGTGTTTTAGTAAGGGATTATTAAATGACCGTGCATGTAAACGCACCAAGGTGGCGCATTTTAAGCACACTTAACATTAAGCGTGCTTAAATTTTGGCCGTGTAAACAGGGCTTTAGTTTAGTTTAGTTTAGTTTTAGTTTAGTTTAGTTTAGTTTAGTTTAGTTTAGTTTAGTTTAGTTTAGTTTAGTTTAGTTTAGTTTAGTTTAGTTTAGTTTAGTTTAGTTTAAAAAGTTGGCCACTTGATTACAGAAATAAGGAGTACATAAATCAACATATGTACTTAAAGTGTATATGAAACGAAAATTAAGTTTGTCTTATTTTAAAGAACTCTTAAAATAATGGGGAATATCAATTTACAGCTTTTTCATATTTTACTTAGTTCTTGAGATATTTAGACTTATGTGATATTCAAATGAGATAACTTATGGTTCATTTTTTTCTAATTAGCATATTCGAAAATCGTGAATATTTTTAAGATTATTGATCAAAATCACTTGTAACTTGTCTGTCATGTTTAGTTGCACGAACTGTAGCAATATGCAAAGTTTCAAGTGATTTTGATCAATAATCTTCAAAATATTCACGATTTTCGAATATGTTAATTAGAAAAAAACGAACCATATAGTTATCTCATTTGAATATCACATAAGTCTAAATATCTCAAGAACTAAGTAAAATATGAAAAACTTGTAAATTGATATTCCTCATTATTTTAAGAATTCTTCCAAATAAGACAAACTTAATTTTCGTTTCATATACACTTCAAACAAACAAGTAAGTGTGGCTGGAGAAAGGACACAGAACTTTCGTTCCAATTGACACCAAAGTTCCCTAGTTACACATACACATATGAATTATTGTAGCATGAAAAAGATTTCAAACTAAAAGTAACATGAGAATTATGAATAAATCAGTAAATAATAAAATATTAATAAAAGTGATAAATGTTATGAGTTTCTGATCTGGAATTGAAGTTGCCAGGAGGGAAATATGTCGATAGTTTAGAGAAATACAAGTAGTTAATAACTAGATTTAAACAAATGAAGAGTACTGCAAGATTTTAAACTAGCTGACGGCAAACAATTCCACAGTTCAGCTGTCCTAATAAGATAAGAATTTCTAAAGTATTGAACGTAGTAAATTAAATTAAATTAAACTTATTATATTAGAATTCTAAAGTATTGATTGGAATATTAGAAATGTTAGTTATAAAATTTAAGAATTTCTAAAGTATTGAACGTATTAAAATGAAATTCCAAGGTTCTAACCGATAATTGTTGTTGAGTATAAAGAATATAAATGAATCACTTAAGATAATCAGAGTTTATTAATACGCGAAATTTGTAATGTCACACTCATTTGTCGCCAGGATATAATAGTCAATTATTTAAAGTTATACGCCGGATGCTATTTTGATATTGTGAGAGCAACGCGTTTCAGCAAAATTATTACACAGCAAGTTCTCTGTTTATCCTGTTTAACATGAGAAATAATTTCATATTTCCAAACATCCATGTATTCTGTTTATATGATATAAAAAATAATTCTATTGACCCACAAAAATAGAGCAGTATACTCTAATGCGTTTCATAGGATAATCGACACATGTGAGATTATCGATTTTATTAGTAGCAAAGAAATCAATAAACCACTCTATTTTATATAATAAACTGTATTATAAGGAGTCCTTATTTTGAGAATATTGTTGCTCGTAATTAAATAAATATTAAATATTACTTAAAAATTTTACTTTCAATGATTTATAAAACATTTCTTTAGACAAGTCTCTCTGATGAAGTCCCCAAATCCTAAAAATCGAAAATCCTGAGAAAATAACGCCAGTTCGGTGTTTTGACGAAGTTAAAGGAAGCGAAGACCAAGAAATACAAGATTGATTTTGAAATAAAAAGTGCCATATAATAAACTACTTAATAACCTCGACCGTTCGGTCTTTAATACGGTAAATTATCAAACCTCGGTCTTGAGTATTTACCTCGCTATCGCTCAGTCAATACAGCAAGACCTCGGTTTAATATTTTACCGTAGAGACCGCACTCTCGATTATTAAGTAGTTAATAATAATAATAATTAATATTAAATAATAATAACTTTATTCAAGTGTCAATGTATTTATCTAGTTAACAACTATATAATTGAGGACACTCTCTATGATTATATAAATAAAATACTATGTATATCATATTACATAAATTATATAAAGTAAATAGGCAATATAACAAAATATATACATCATAACTTACAGCTGCACAACAATTCTAATTGTTCTCTATTAAACTAGTTAAATCTATCTTTTTTATCGTTTGTTTAAAAATGTTCAGACTCTCTGAAGCTCTTATAGTGGTACTTAATTTTGACCATATAAAAGGCCCTAAATAAGATATAGAATGCTTATCACAACAAACTGTTTCAAAAAATAGAAAGTATATAGAAGTCACTATTATTTCCTAAGTGAGTATCGTATATTTTTGTATTTAAATATTTCTAACTAACACTTGTGGATATCTCTTAAAATGAAGTAAAAAGAACTATATATATGACTGAGGTCACCACATAGAGTTTAAGTTTAATGAATTTGTCACATATTTTACAGTGAATGCATGGTTGTTACATTGATATTATACAGTATAAAATAAAATCAGTTAGTCAACAATATGCAACGTAAACAGAGATGAAAGGCGAAAGGAACAGGACTTTCGTCCCATTAGAGACCTGACCCCTTAGGGGAAATCTTAGAATTATAGAAAAATAGTATTTTTTTGAAATTGGTTCTTTGTTATTCTTGCCAAGAATGGAGTGTTCGTGCAAGTGTAATACTTTGTTATAAGGAATTTAGTACGCATAAAGAGGAGGTGCATACACATCACTCATTCACTCATAGCACAGAAGGACTTTCGGAAAACAAACAGAATGATATTGGTTCTAGGATGCAGTTTAATATTGATTCTACGGTATTTTAATACCTGCAAATTAAATACTCTTGTCCATATAAGAAATAAAGGTTAATCAATGCCGGTCACGAGTGTGATACAGGATTTATCAAAAATTCTTTATCACACAAGTGAACATTAACCATCTTATCTCGTGACTCTTCTGCAATGAAATTATTTTGTTTATTTAATTTACCGAGAAAGAAACTTGAAGAGTTAGTAGAAATTACAATACTTATTAGTGTACGATGAACGACATGATAAGTGGTTATCACAGCAAAACAACAACATTTTAATCAACATTAATACCACTACTGGTACATATGATACATACAAATTATAGTTAAATTCCAAAAATTTAACATATTAAACTAGTAACAATAAGGATAAACAAGCTTTGATCAACTGCAATGCACCCCAGTCTTGGAGTCTTAGTACCTTAATACATTATAATTGGATCAAAATTCGTTAATATATCAAAACAGAACTTAGCTACTAGTGCCATTATAGATTTGTCTTTCATTGAAACCATATACATAAACAGGTCCTGATTATTGAAAGAGCAAAACGAATAGTTTATTTGATATAGTCAGTTATGGATGAAATTAGCTCTGAGATCAGTAAACTTTGGATTGTTGCATTGCATTAATAATGTTGTTCAATAATGTTGTTCAGTATGATATTAAAGTCGGTTTATCACTCTTTTTCGTTCAAAAAAATGTGATGTAATATTTCATAAATGAGTGGGAGTGTTTTGCCAGGGGTTAAAAACACGAGAGCACAATGAAAATCACGAGGCCCTTAACCGAGTAATTTTCATTGTTCTCGAGTGTTCGTAAAACGTGAGAGAATACTGAAAATCACGAATAATGAAAATTTAACCACAAATATATGTACAGTAAAATTATTTATCAAATTCATGAAGAAAACTCAAAAGAAATTAATGTTTAATCAATATCTGTAAATCGCATACAGATCGGCTGCTCATATTTCAACTACTATATTGAGGGAAGCACGGATGGCGTGTGCTGTTAGGGCGCTGCCTCTCACCAAAGGTTAAGCCCGGTTCGACGGGGTTAGTACTTGGATGGGTGACCGTCTGGGAATAACCCCGGCCGTTCTCGAGCTTGGAACACTCATATGAGTAGAGTTTAGTTGGTCTCTCCTGTGCTTCGAGAGTTTTTCGCCGGGTTCTCCGGTTTTCCTCCCTCCATAAAATCAACATCGAGGTTTGTGATTAGTGGTCTGACATGTGTGTCATAAATGTGTCGTAGGGCGACTGCTTCGAGCGCCTTTAAAATGCCTTTGACACGGCCATTTGAAATTTAGTAATGTAAGTTGCTCTTGAAAAGCCCCTTTTGGGAAGAAGTAATTAAAATCTATATTCTGTATTCTGTATATACATAAAAGATAGTTAACATAATATAAAAATAGGCGTAAAATTTGTAATTGGTTGCACTGATAAAGCATTGGAGTCT
>OZ036001.1:8207988-8272988 GCA_964035015.1 Corallium rubrum
AAATTATTATGACCATGTATAACATTGAATTGCTGTTTTGCACAACATGTGTTGATAATATTGATACGGTTTAATTAGTAAGTGAGTTCAGTATTTTGTTCGTCGACCCTTAGTTTTCACAATATGCTTTAGTCTTTTCGGCATACTGGATATTGTCTTATCAATGTACTCTTTAGACGTTGACCAAATATTGTATTTAACTGCCCTGCAGAACTCATCCCATGTCTGATGTGTGATGTTATTCTTTCTCACTTGGGCTTTAATGCGCTTTCTAACGACATGGAATATATTCTCAATCGGGTTAAGGTCTGGCGATCTTGGTGGAATGGCTTGCATGCTAATGCCGTGGTCTGCCAAACATGTTCTTGCTTTTGAAGACGTTTGTGAAGGGTCGTTGTCCATCACAAATATTTTCTCATCTGTTTCACCTTTTTCCAGCTATTTCGAACAAATTTGGAAAATGTCGTGTTATAAATTGCGCGAAAAATTTTCCGTTCATTTTTTCGTATGGCTCGGTTAAAATTACTCCTTTCCCATATGATATGGCGACAATGAGATGCAATCGTTTGCCTCCGGCCAGATCTTTACTTCCCTTTCGTCGTTACTACGAGACCCTCGCTTCTTTTTCGCCAAACTCTGTTCTTTGGTTTCATCGCATCACTCATCGGGTTTCCTTTGTAGATGAAGGATACTCCGTCCAAATAAAATGCCACGTCTTTCGTCCAATAATCGGCATTTTTTGCACACATTGCCCTTGCAAATGTACGTCGTTGCTTTAGATCCTTCGCAGTAAGGATCCCCTTTCTACGACTTTGTTGAAATTGGAATCCCAGTTTCCGAATTTGTCTTAAAAAGGTCCTGTAATGGGCTGTATCAAGACTGATTCCACTTGTCTTCACGACGTCCATAACAGTAAAATTTGGATTGTGTTGGCGGATTTTCGCAATAGCTCTTTTAAGTTTCCGTTTATCACGCGCTGTCATAACCTGAGGTCTGCCAACTTTTTTCCCCGGCTGCTTTCTTTCCTTTTTTCCCTTTCAATTTCTTCTGCATGTAGAAGTCGCCAAACACTTGTTCTCGACATTTTCGTCTTGTAGGCAATCTTTGCAAGAGAGTATCCCCCTTGCTGAGCCAACACAAGTGCGTGTGCGCATTGCAAGGCCGTAAGTCGTCCTTTGAACACCATTTTTGAAAGAACTCATTGTGACGTCATTTAATTTATCCAATATAATCAATTTTGATAATTTTAAAGAGGAATGCTAGCACTTTATTTGTAAAGCAGTTTCTTAACATTAGCGCATACATTTAGTTAAATTTTAAAGGTTAAACGTTAATACAAAGATACCATCATTTTCAGACAATCATTGACAAAATTGTTGTAACAAAAGCAACATTAACATGTTTTGCATCACTCCGCCTACATTACTCGACCCCCCTCCCCCTAAACAATGTTGTATCACCACAAAACATTCGTGATTTGTTCTCTATAGGTTCTCATCACATTTCCGTTGATGGAAAGCCAACATTGAATAGGGGGGATGGGGGGATATAAAAACATTGTGAAATGTCTTACTTTCGTGTACATGTTCCAACTAATTTTGTCAATGATTGTAGATAAGATAGATAAGATAGATAAGATAGATAAGATAGATAAGATAGATAAGATAGATAAGATAGATAAGATAGATAAGATAGATAAGATAGATAAGATAGATAAGATAGATAAGATAGATAAGATAGATAAGATAGATAAGGTAGATAAAGATAGATAAGGTAGATAAAGATAGATAGATAAGATAGATAAGGTAGATAAGATAGATAAGATAGATAAGATAGATAAGATAGATAAGATAGATAAGATAGATAAGATAGATAAGATAGATAAGATAGATAAGATAGATAGATAAGATAGATAAGATAGATAAGATAGATAAGATAGATAAGATAGATAAGATAGATAAGATAGATAAGATAGATAAGATAGATAAGATAGATAAGATAGATAAGATAGATAAGATAGATAAGATAGATAAGATAGATAAGATAGATAAGATAGATAAGATAGATAAGATAGATAAGATAGATAAGATAGATAAGATAGATAAGATAGATAAGATAGATAAGATAGATAAGATAGATAAGATAGATAAGATAGATAAGATAGATAAGATAGATAAGATAGATAAGATAGATAAGATAGATAAGATAGATAAGATAGATAAGATAGATAAGATAGATAAGATAGATAAGATAGATAAGATAGATAAGATAGATAAGATAGATAAGATAGATAAGATAGATAAGATAGATAAGATAGATAGATAGATAGATAAGATAGATAAGATAGATAAGATAGATAAGATAGATAAGATAGATAAGATAGATAAGATAGATAAGATAGATAAGATAGATAAGATAGATAAGATAGATAAGATAGATAAGATAGATAAGATAGATAAGATAGATAAGATAGATAAGATAGATAAGATAGATAAGATAGATGGAAGATAGATAAGATAGATAAGAAGATAGATAGAGAAGATAGATAAGATAGATAAGATAGATAAGATAGATAAGATAGATAGATAGATAAGATAGATAAGATAGATAAGATAGATAAGATAGATAAGATAGATAAGATAGATAAGATAGATAAGATAGATAAGATAGATAAGGTAGATAAGATAAGGTAGATAAGGTAGATAAGGTAGATAAGGTAGATAAGGTAGATAAGGTAGATAAGGTAGATAAGGTAGATAAGGTAGATAAGGTAGATAAGGTAGATAAGGTAGATAAGGTAGATAAGGTAGATAAGGTAGATAAGGTAGATAAGGTAGATAAGGTAGATAAGGTAGATAAGGTAGATAAGGTAGATAAGGTAGATAAGGTAGATAAGGTAGATAAGGTAGATAAGGTAGATAAGGTAGATAAGGTAGATAAGGTAGATAAGGTAGATAAGGTAGATAAGGTAGATAAGGTAGATAAGGTAGATAAGGTAGATAAGGTAGATAAGGTAGATAAGGTAGATAAGGTAGATAAGGTAGATAAGGTAGATAAGGTAGATAAGGTAGATAAGGTAGATAAGGTAGATAAGGTAGATAGATAGATAAGATAGATAGATAGATAAGATAGATAAGATAGATAAGATAGATAAGATAGATAAGATAGATAAGATAGATAAGATAGATAAGATAGATAAGATAGATAAGATAGATAAGATAGATAAGATAGATAAGATAGATAAGATAGATAGATAGATAAGATAGATAAGATAGATAAGATAGATAAGATAGATAAGATAGATAAGATAGATAAGATAGATAAGATAGATAAGATAGATAAGATAGATAAGATAGATAAGATAGATAAGATAGATAAGATAGATAAGATAGATAAGATAGATAAGATAGATAAGATAGATAAGATAGATAAGATAGATAAGATAGATAAGATAGATAAGATAGATAAGATAGATAAGATAGATAAGATAGATAAGATAGATAAGATAGATAGATAGATAAGATAGATAAGATAGATAAGATAGATAAGATAGATAAGATAGATAGATAGATAGATAGATAAGATAGATAAGATAGATAAGATAGATAAGATAGATAAGATAGATAAGATAGATAAGATAGATAAGATAGATAAGATAGATAAGATAGATAAGATAGATAAGATAGATAAGATAGATAAGATAGATAAGATAGATAAGATAGATAAGATAGATAAGATAGATAAGATAGATAAGATAGATAAGATAGATAAGATAGATAAGATAGATAAGATAGATAAGATAGATAAGATAGATAAGATAGATAAGATAGATAAGATAGATAAGATAGATAGATAGATAAGATAGATAAGATAGATAAGATAGATAAGATAGATAAGATAGATAAGATAGATAAGATAGATAAGATAGATAAGATAGATAAGATAGATAAGATAGATAAGATAGATAAGATAGATAAGATAGATAAGATAGATAAGATAGATAAGATAGATAAGATAGATAAGATAGATAAGATAGATAAGATAGATAAGATAGATAAGATAGATAAGATAGATAAGATAGATAAGATAGATAAGATAGATAAGATAGATAAGATAGATAAGATAGATAAGATAGATAAGATAGATAAGATAGATAAGATAGATAAGATAGATAAGATAGATAAGATAGATAAGATAGATAAGATAGATAAGATAGATAAGATAGATAAGATAGATAAGATAGATAAGATAGATAAGATAGATAAGATAGATAAGATAGATAAGATAGATAAGATAGATAAGATAGATAAGATAGATAAGATAGATAAGATAGATAAGATAGATAAGATAGATAAGATAGATAGATAGATAGATAGATAGATAAGATAGATAAGATAGATAAGATAGATAAGATAGATAAGATAGATAAGATAGATAAGATAGATAAGATAGATAAGATAGATAAGATAGATAAGATAGATAAGATAGATAAGATAGATAAGATAGATAAGATAGATAAGATAGATAAGATAGATAAGATAGATAAGATAGATAAGATAGATAAGATAGATAAGATAGATAAGATAGATAAGATAGATAGATAAGATAGATAAGATAGATAAGATAGATAAGATAGATAAGATAGATAGATAGATAAGATAGATAAGATAGATAAGATAGATAAGATAGATAAGATAGATAGATAGATAAGATAGATAAGATAGATAAGATAGATAAGATAGATAAGATAGATAAGATAGATAGATAGATAAGATAGATAAGATAGATAAGATAGATAAGATAGATAAGATAGATAGATAGATATAAGATAGATAAGATAGATAAGATAGATAAGATAGATAAGATAGATAAGATAGATAAGATAGATAAGATAGATAAGATAGATAAGATAGATAAGATAGATAAGATAGATAAGATAGATAAGATAGATAAGATAGATAAGATAGATAAGATAGATAAGATAGATAAGATAGATAAGATAGATAAGATAGATAAGATAGATAAGATAGATAAGATAGATAAGATAGATAAGATAGATAAGATAGATAAGATAGATAAGATAGATAAGATAGATAAGATAGATAAGATAGATAAGATAGATAAGATAGATAAGATAGATAAGATAGATAAGATAGATAAGATAGATAAGATAGATAAGATAGATAAGATAGATAGATAGAAGATAGACAAGATAGATAAGATAGATAAGATAGATAAGATAGATAAGATAGATAAGATAGATAAGATAGATAAGATAGATAAGATAGATAAGATAGATAAGATAGATAAGATAGATAAGATAGATAAGATAGATAAGATAGATAAGATAGATAAGATAGATAAGATAGATAAGATAGATAAGATAGATAAGATAGATAAGATAGATAAGATAGATAAGATAGATAAGATAGATAAGATAGATAAGATAGATAAGATAGATAAGATAGATAAGATAGATAAGATAGATAAGATAGATAAGATAGATAAGATAGATAAGATAGATAAGATAGATAAGATAGATAAGATAGATAAGATAGATAAGATAGATAAGATAGATAAGATAGATAAGATAGATAAGATAGATAAGATAGATAAGATAGATAAGATAGATAAGATAGATAAGATAGATAAGATAGATAAGATAGATAAGATAGATAAGATAGATAAGATAGATAAGATAGATAAGATAGATAAGATAGATAAGATAGATAAGATAGATAAGATAGATAAGATAGATAAGATAGATAAGATAGATAAGATAGATAAGATAGATAAGATAGATAAGATAGATAAGATAGATAAGATAGATAAGATAGATAAGATAGATAAGATAGATAAGATAGATAAGATAGATTAGATAAGATAGATAAGATAGATAAGATAGATAAGATAGATAAGATAGATAAGATAGATAAGATAGATAAGATAGATAAGATAGATAAGATAGATAAGATAGATAAGATAGATAAGATAGATAAGATAGATAAGATAGATAGATAAGATAGATAAGATAGATAAGATAGATAAGATAGATAAGATAGATAAGATAGATAAGATAGATAAGATAGATAGATAATTAGTGATATGTTGCGCATTCTTCATGACGTAATGATCGAATGCGCATTACAGTGTACAACAGAATAGATAAATAGGTATAGCTTTTTATTTACAATACATGAAATAGTTATTAAGATGAAGGTGTTGATTTTTACGGACGGAGGAAAACCGGAGAACACGGCAAAAAACCCTCGAAGCACAGGAGAGACCAACTAAACTCTACTCACATGAGTCGCAATCTCGAGAACGTGGTTATTCCCAGACGGTCACCCATCCAAGTACTAACCCCGTTTAATTAACCGAGCTTAACTATTGGTGAGAGGCAGCGCGCTAACAGCACACGCCACCCGTGCTCCCCGCAAGCATGTTATGGATGACATAAAAATAGCATGCAGTACATGTACGTGTTTAGCTACTGCTATTACATGTGTTAAATTGTTAACATAGAATGGTTGACAACTACGATGTCAACAGCACAGTTGACAGGCTTAACACTTTGAGGCCTGGACCTCTCCCTGTGCTGAATAAAATCGTCTGGCGTTAGCCAGAATAAAATACTAAAGACTCGTCTTCAGGCTTCACAGTGTTAACAGAGTTAACATAATTAACAAAGTTACACAACTTGCAGAGTTTACAACTTACATTATTGGACATTGTCTAATGTGCGCATGCACACTAAATTAAGTCGGGTTTTTAACACCGATGTTCTTTTGTTTATATTATCTAAATGCTAAATTAGCTTTTTATTACTTGAAATGTCCTGTACACTTAGTTTGGTAGTTTTCGTATGATTTATAATTGCCATCATTGTTGACCTTGCCCGAGCAAAGCTTTACTGCTCACTAACAAAACGTTCTGATTCAACTCAGCTCAGTACAGCTCAGCTCAGCTCGGCTCGGCCCGGCTCGGCTCAACTCAACTCAGCTCAGCTCAGCTCAGCTCAGCTCAGCTCAGCTCAGCTCAGCTCAGCTCAGCTCAGCTCAGCTCAGCTCAGCTCAGCTCAGCTCAGCTCAGCTCAGCTCAGCTCAGCTCAGCTCAGCTCAGCTCAGCTCAGCTCAGCTCAGCTGAGCTTAGTACAACTCAGTACAGCTCAGCTCCGTACAGCTCAGCTCATGCAGTACCGCTCAGCTCACTATTAATAACAAAATGGGAAAAGAAGCCAAGATCTATTGAGAAAAGTGAAAAGATGGTAAACTGCTGAGAATAGTTTTGACAACGGAATACTGACGTTTCGAGCAGAGCCCTTCATCAGAATAAAAATTAGAGTGTTGTGTAGGCAGTGTTTTAGATAGAGCAAAGTAGAAAGGTGGTAAACTGCTGAGAATAGCTTTGATAACGAAATACTGACGTTTCAAGCAGAGTCCTTCATCAGAGTAAAAACTAGAGTGTTGTGTAGGCAGTGTTTTAGATAGAGCAAAGTGAAAGATGGTAAACTTCCGAGAATAGTTTTGATAACGAAATATTGACGTTTCAAGCGGAACCCTTTATCAGAGTAAAATGAGATCTATCTGGTTACGTTGTTAATAATAAGTGTGTATATATAGGTGTGGCTAACCTGTTTTTCATTTCTTGGTATCTCCATATTCACAGAAATCTTCAAGTTGGTTGCTATTACTTTTCGCGTGCACGATCTGAGTGTGGTCTCCTTGAATGTCGTGACACTATTTTCTAAAATAGGATGTGCCTTGACTTTTCTGTTATAATTGGTAAATAACAAACGAATGTTTTATTTATGTTTGTGGATTTTGAGGCTTCATGCTGAGACACGAGACCTACACATATGTGTATTTACCTCACTGGTTAGTAAAATTGAGATAACATCTGTTAATAAAATTGATAACGAGATTGACAAATACCCCCACATGCATCGCTCAAATAAAACAACATTGTCAAACATACAACAATTTTGTTCAATGACTACTGTTTCAAAATATTGTCCAGTAATAATGAACAACAGTTTTTTTGTGTGTTTTTATGTATGTTATTGAAGTATAAGAGAACAGTCTTTGACCTTTGAGTTTGTTTCGAAATTCTGTGGGAAAACGGAAAATTTGTATTGATAAAACAATCATGTTCACTATAATTGTTGACATGCCTGTTCAAACTTGTTAACAAATCATTACAGGATTATTGGTAATGTCATAACAACATCGCTGAACTACACAACATTGTCTAATTTAAGCCAGCAACATGTTTTAACGTTTTTATCTTAACTTTATTCCTAGTTAAGATGGTAGACATAATATATAAAAAAACAAAACAAAATGTAATAAATCTAAAATTTTAAATAAACATTTTTTAATTCAAGATAAGTTTTGTGGAACACTGTATTTATTTCGCCGTGGAATATTTCAAAGCATTAATTATTTTTGAATGTTGGGATACTTTACACGAGCTTCAAAATTATTTTGGAGTATCGTACAAACATGCCTATTATGTTAGTTGGTTGGTTTGAAGTATAGGTTAATGTTTTGCAAGCAGTAAATTGCTTTAAAATTTATCGTCAGATTTTGAGAGATAGAAAATAGAGTTTGTTAATAGTTTAAGAGAACAAGATTGCGAGCTATACGACCTTGTTCTCGAAGACTGATTTCGTTTAAAGGCAGTTTGAATCCTTACCTTTGAAATATTTTAATTATTTATATGACAATTTTTTTATTTTTGGCAATCCGAACTAATTTATATAGAAACTGCTATCTCAAACTCATTAATAATTCAAGAGGTAATCAGCCAATTACAATAGTTCATTCAATCACCTGACTGAAGTTGGATACCCCAGTCAAACCCAAGATAATAGATGAAAACCGGTGTTCATCTAATTCTTAAGGCCTGGCCAAACGCTTTCAACATTTCATTCAACATTGTTCAACAACAATGTTGTTGAATGGTGTTCATTCAACACCATTCAACAACATTCGACATCATTCAACAGGGGTGGCCAAACGCTTTCAACATGTTGAATCACGGTTGAATTCAACAATGTTGAACGATGTTGAATGAAATGTTGAAAGCGTTTGGCCAGGCCTTTAAGATCTCAATTATCTATACAAAATAAACAAGTTGCTGTATGAATAAATGTTACACACACTCATGAATAAAATCTCATGAGGGTTTATTTTAATTGCATTTTCCAATTGAAATCGCTCTATTGATATGCCGTATCAATAACTCGTTTATCCTGTTACATCAATGGAGTCCAAACACTCGAAAACAATTTTTTGATCCCCTTATGAAACACTCAAACTCGTTGTTGATATATTACATAATCGAGGTACGAGTATAATTAGAGTTTGAACTCACCCACAGATTTAAAAAACAAAATAAACAAACCAATAAAATGTGGTCACGCATCGAGCTTTTTGAATATTAATTATCAATTTTTCAAATTTTGAGGGATGCTTTGGGATAGTTTTTGCTAATTTTGGGAGAAAATGAAAAATAAATTCTATGTTTTCATGCACAAATATATACTCTCTCCACTCTAAAAATGTGTATCACTGAGTTGTTTACTTAAAATTTATTATTTATTTGCTTAACAATCGTTTGAGTAGTTATATAAAAATCTCAAACTCATTAATAATTCATGAGGAAAACACAAAGGAAATCAGTACCGTGTCGGTGGTTTGGATATCGGAGGAAGAAATTACATACATTAAGCAAACTTTTACCTTGATTTTCTCTTAAAATACTGATTTGTTTGAGATGCTATATCATACACTCGGAGGAGTATCTCATCAGGATATCCAAACACCTCGAAGTTTGTTAAAAAACCTCGGCTTCGCCTCGGTTTTCAACAAACGTCTAGGTATTTGGATATCCTGATGAAACACTCCTCCTCGTGTATGATATATTACATAAGACGTTCAGCATTAGACCTTAGATATGAAGCATAATATTGTTGTTTGCGTATAATATTAGAGATTCATCTCATTATGTTTATGATAACGAGAATGGCCCGTTAGTCCAACTGACTTACTGTCGTGCATATACTAATATACTACAAGTTAAATTGTTAAATTTACTCGTTCAAAGAGGAGGGAGGAGCGGGAACAAATAAAACAAAAGAAAGCAAAGGATAAACAGAAACAGAAATTCTGAATCAACCATGCACTAATTGTTTTATATTTGATTATTTATGTATGCTCTGTGCTGTTATCATATTTTTTCATCATTTATTATAGATGGTCATATTCTAGATCGATCAGAAACGGTAAACCACGAAACGAGTTTCTATTAGATTATTTATAAATTGATTTTGTTGGGTGACGACTAAATGAGTTGTTAGACCAACGCACGCATGGAGTAAATAATACATGATTTGATTTTGTTCTTAAAACTTTAATCATTGTGGCTTTGTATATCTTATCTTTTACACATCTGAAATAAAAGTATTTTGTAATGTCCGGTGAGAAGTGATTGAGAAAACCTGTAGGTCGTTAGAACAATTAATTAGTTGAACCATGGCCAATGTGAACATTGGTGAAAATATAACAATGAATATTACCTCCCATAGTTTGAAGATTTTCTGTTTACGAATGTTTATTAATCTAATTGTTTTAAATGTTAGTAATAATCGGCTTAACTTTTACTTCTGTGACTGTGAGTGTCATTCAACTCATTCGTTGTGAAGTAAGAAAGACGTAAAATTTGCTATGTAGGCGATATCCAGTCGGTTCTACGCATGGGCGAAACTATAACTTTAAAAGCTAATTGTAGAAACGGCGATTTAGTTAGACAGTGTTTAACTCCTTGACTACCAGGGTATTCCTTTGACGAGTAAAATCGTCTGGCGTTAGCCAGAGTAAAATACTAAAATGGAATTCAGGGTTGAGAGGGTTAAGGAGAAGCTATAAACAAGATATAACTGTCGTCAACCAATATGGGAACGAGATTAGTTCCAGTCTTTTACACACTGGATTAACCCCAATCTCGTACACAGAGCCTGCGATCCTTTTGATCAGTATCAATAAATGTTTACACTTTTTCTTACAAACAAATATAGTGATACAGGCCTGACTGTTGCTTAGCAATTCTCGTTTTATTTTCATTACTTGTACAAACAAAACATGTTCAAAAGAAATTCGAAGAGCCCCGTTTGCGCTGACGAAATTGTACTTAAAGGCGGTTTTCCACTTGGCGACATCTGTCGACCGATTCAACATTTTTCTTTTGTCGTGGCTAATTAGTTCCACTCGAGAGCTTGCGAGACAAAAGAAATTGTCGCTTCGCGCGTCATTTTTTGCCTAGTGGAAAACCGCCTTAACGAAATTTGCAAAATATTTTCAGTTTGCACATCTCGTAAAACAAAGATGGCGGGTCATAACCAGAGATTGTGATGTTTATATTTATTTTTTGTAATTATGCATTCGTTCAATTTGTGGTGAGCTGATGCTAGTTTCTAAATAAATAAAATAAAATAAAATAAAATAAATAAGTCACTTTTTAAGTGAAGGCACAATAAATAGTTTTTTCACAAAAAAACCCACCAAATACAAATTAAATAAATGAAAACATAACCAGCTTTCACAACAACTGAATGCAAAGTTTGTGGGTCATTAATATGGGAATGCATGATAAGGTTAATTATTTTCAACTTAACGCCATAGGGATCTTGTAATTCTTACAGTAATTAAGATAACAACGTACTTGAAAGTTCGGTTTAAATCGGGCGGCTTAAAAACGCAAAGAAACCTATCGCTGCCGCTATCATGTAATCAAATTTATAATGATGTTTTTGTTTTTTGATCGCAACCAAGATTACATAATTATCTTTAAACAACATCTTTCAAATTCAAGCATCGGATAATATGTTTAAGAATTTTTCACTGAAGCTGAAAGTCAATACAAAAACAACAATCGTGTTACGGCCGTTTTCCCCGCTTACGCGGGGGTTGGCCGGCGGCTACCCACAGCAGTTTCCTCCACTTCTCTCTCTCCAGAGCATCCTCCCTTTTCAACCCACAATCTCTCATATCCCTTTCTACCACCTGACTCCATGTCATCCTCGGCCTTCCTCGTCCTCTTGTATCTTCCACCTCGAGCGACATGCTCTTCTTCACCCAGTCACCATCGTCTTTCCGCAGCACCTGTCCCAACCATCTCAACCGGTTCCGTTTTACGACATCAGGCACCAACTCAATCCCCAACTCTTTCCCTCAGCTCCACACTCCGCACTCTATCCTTTAGCGATACACCACACATCCATCGCACCATCCTCATCTCTGTCCGCCCCAATCCACCCCCCCCCCCTTCTGCTCTGTAGTCATGGCCCATGACTCACTTCCATGCACCACAGCACTCCTCACACACGTCACATACAGTGAAGCTTAAAGCAGTCCTTGTTATTACATTAATGAAATAACAAGTTGTACATTCTAATTTTTTCAGTACTTTCATGCAAGACAAAGCCGCTAGCAACGTGGTGTACTCGATATTTGTCGACACATTAGTTTTTTATAACCGCGTTGGATATATTAATGGTAGAAAAGTTTAAAGAAACTTACCTGTGGACACTTTTCTATACTTTTCTATTCCATTTTGTTCACCTTTTTCATTATTCTATTATATCTGCCTTGTTTGACTGGCCGCCATTTTATTTTGCCTACAGGTGAATAGGCAGGATATCCCGATAACTATTCAAATGCGAGTTATATATATATATATATATATATATATATATATATATATATATATATATATATATATATATATATATATATATATATATATATATATATATATATATATATATATATATATATATATATATATAATATATAATATATAATATATAATATATACTTTTTTTTGCGTAGGCAGTGTTGAAACAACAATCGAAATATAGTAAGGTTAGATATACTGCCGAAACAGAGAACGTAGGACTCTAACGTTTCGAGCGAAGGACCTTCGTCTCTCTGACGAAGTTTTTCTCTGACGAAGGGCCTTCGCTCGAAACGTTGGACTCCTACTTTCTCTGTTTCGGCAGTATGTCAAACCTTACTGTATTTACTACAACACAGTCCAATCCAATACCAAATTATGCGCGCTATTTTGTTTGACAATTTCACACTGTAAAACGACTAAACACAATTTAATTTTTTCTATCTAATTAACTTTAGCTCTAACTATAAAGAGAGAAAAAAATAGTGGAATTTCCCGTTTATATTTAACTATAGTATATACGTAAATCAAATACAAGTAAAGTACAAAAAATCTGGTTTCTCGTTCAGGCTTCCTCGCCACTGACTACCTATTATAGTTGCAACATATATATTTTTGTAAGATTTTGTGGCAAATCTTAAATAAAGTTTAATTCAATTGAAAAGTATGTATAAGTAAATTTGACGTAAAGCTTGCACTCATGAAAGGCCAGTAAGTTAGGCAAGATAACGGCCAACGGTAAGATGCTTCCTTTTGGGCGTTTTCAACACTGACCCCAGCCTCTTGTATATTATCAGGCAACTTTAAATCTGACGTTTTTGAGAAAATGTGAATTATTTTTGTGAGCTTTTTGTCGAAACATGATTAATACATGAAAAACATGATTAATACGTGAAAAACATAATTAATACATGAAAAACATGATTAATACATGAAAAACATGATTAATTAATACATGAAAAACATGATTAATACATGAAAAACATGATTAATACATGATAAACATGACAATGCTCGTAAAACTCATGCATGAAGATAGTATATGTACAATGTAACTTTGACTGCAAAAACGATTGCAAATGAGCCTGGTTACAAGGCGCTTGAAAACGAGCCCTAACTGTTCGTTGTCACATTTGTCTGAAAGAAGACTACGAAGTCCCTTTGTTGGAAAGACGGTGATATCAAACTTTCCCATGTGATTTACGAAAGGTTAGAAAAACGATGGAGTCTAATTGTCTGTTGTCACGTACGAAGTGTCGGAAAGATCGCTTCGCGGTGCTAACGGAGCTAGCTCGGATCTTTCCGGATAGACTAGCAGACCTTGCTTAACTTCTTCGGTCGTGGAATCTTCGCCTCTTCTTCGGTACGTTTCGTCATCTCTCGCTGATACTTGTGAGCTGTCACTGCACGACTTTCTGGATTTTCTTTTTGATTTCTTAAACACGTCCGACAAAGATTTGGGCATTTTACCAAGCGAAGACTGTTTTAGAAATTTTCCTTTCTTTGTGGGACTTGAACTTCGTTTTTTCTCTGCGAAGTCTGCGGTTAATGAACTGCTTTCATCTTCGAAGTCATCTCCATTATTTTCTGCTTCAGAGGATAAAACACTGCCCTGATCCGGAGGAATGTCGGGTTGTAATTCAGGTGACTGTTGCGTTTCTAATGTATCTTCATCAGTGGCGCTTATGTATTCAGGTCTTGGCAGTTCGTTACTAGTGTGAGCTGCTTCTTCGAGTATTCCTTCCCGAGATGGTGGTCTGCTGGATGCCCTGCTTGGTGGATGTCTTGTCTCGTCGTTAGATCTCAAAGAAACACGTGAATGCGCACGAGATGTTTTTAGTTGCCCAGACGACGAAGCGGACCTGTTGTCGTTAGAACTATGACCCTGTCTTGATGTCTTCTTTTCTATGTTCGTTTCTGACTGAACTCTGTGATGAGTTTTGAGCTTTTCTCGAATCCTGGATTTCTTCTCCGATGATGTTGATTTCAGGCTTACGTTGGATGGCCTTCGTGGGAACGTCGACGCATGCGTCGTCGCCCCGTTTTTGGCTTCTACAACGAGGTTTTTATTCACAGTTTGTTCCAGGGCTTTCAGGCGGATCATAGTGAGCTGGATTGATGTTCTAATCTTTGTGGTTTCCAAGGAAACTGACGACATTTTATCCATGAGCTCGTCTAAATCAGATTTTTGTGTCTCACCAAACCGTTTTCCAAACCGTTCGTTCATGAGGAAAAAGATATCGTTTACTTGCACTCTCATTTCATCCATTTGGCGTTTCTTGTCGCGATCAGTTCCAGCGTCGTCGTGGGTGTAGTCTTTCATCTCAGGGCTGCAATTTTCGCGAATGAATTCGTAGTATTTCTTCTGGTGGGTTCTTCTTAAAGATTGTTCCAAATTAAGGATGGTCTTTGCTCGTTGCATTGCTGCGTTCTCGATGGCATTCTCGTAAACTCTCGTGAAAGTGTCGGCGAGTAAAGCAATAAGCAAGTTTAAGATGATGATTGAACAAATTGAGATGTAGGTTCCGCACAGGATACGCGCCATCACAGCGTCTTTCCCTTCCAACGATTCAAAATTGTAATTATCGAGAACAGTCATGCCGAATACAGAATACAACAGTTTGGCAAGGGTGTCGTAACCATCGGCAGGAGCCACACTGTAACCACCAAAAATCATCCAGAAACAGGCCGTGTAAGGTATAAAGAAGACGAGGAAGAGGAACACCCATTTTAAGATATCACCAAGCATATGGCTGAAGAGGGCGACAAATGGACCTGGACCTTTGAAAGGACGAGCGTATTTCATTATTCGGAACCAGATTACAATAAGAAGCATGCAGACGAACCGTATGTGAATATTATAGACATGTAATGTATCTAGGAAGAAGAAAGTCGCGTGTGAAACCGCTGACCCTAGAATGAGTAACAATGCAAACCAGTCGATATAAAACCAGCCATCTTGAGAGCTTAGTAACCGCTCTTCTCTTACTGATTTGATCTCACCGTCCAAGTAACGTTTTTCTTCTGGCCAGCGTGGATGACAGTATGGAAGATCTCTCTCTAGTTCTTTTTCTCGATACCCTTTCCATTTGGTTAAAGCTTTCTTGACGCGGTAGATGGACGCCACTTGTTTAAAAATCTCGACAAATGTTAGAAACATGACGAGGATTGCTAGAACCAGTCTCCACCAGCGCTCGCTCAGAGGTCTATACAACTCGCCAGCTTTGTGTGGAAGGGTCACTCCTAACACCGTCCATAGAATAGAAAACAACAAATTAGTCGCAAGGTCTAGCCATGCGCCTTGTTTCCCAAACTTCTGCCATTTCACGTAAATCAGGCGTTGCATGACGGGATGCATGACGATATCAAACTGCTGAGTTTGAATGGCCACTTCCAGGGGGGTACGGGCGCCGCTTTTCTTGTCTTCCAATAGTCGTGGACCTTCGAGGTAGTTTAAGAAGTAGTATTCCTTTCTGTTAATCATGTCCTCCGAGTGGAACTGATCCAGAGCAACTAAAGCTACATCTGGCATTTTGAGGATTAACAATGATAAAGCAACTTCTCCTTTTATGTCGTAAACACCAGCTGGTGCTCCCATATCGATGAGCAGTTTAGCAGCTTTTGAACGACTCATTTCTGCCGCCACCTTTTAAAAGAAAGGACAAGTTAGAAGACATTAAAATATTTACTTTTTATTTACTGTGGTTTTGACAGTAAAGAACGAGCTTGCAGGTGGTACAGAAAAGACCCGGTCTGATGTTTCCCGTAGTTAGGGGATAATTATTCGGCTTCAGTCTCATTTTCATTGTTGATGTTGACAGACAGACAGACAGACAGACAGACAGACAGACAGACGGACGGACGGACGGACGGACGGACGGACGGACGGACGGACGGACGGACGGACGGACGGACGGACGGACGGACGGACGGACGGACGGACGGACGGACAGACAGACAGACAGACAGACAGACGAGAACGAAGAACGACGAACGAACGAACGAACGAACGAACGAACGAACGAACGAACGAACGAACGAACGAACGAACGAACGAACGAACGAACGGAACAACACAAACCAACAAACAAACAAACAAACAAACAAACAAACAAACAAACAAACAAACAAACAAACAAACAAACAAACAAACAAACAAACAAACAAACAAACAAACAAACAAACAAACAAACAAACAAACAAACAAACAAACAAACAAACAAACAAACAAACAAACAAACAAACAAACAAACAAACAAACAAACAAACAAACAAACAAACAAACAAACAAACAAACAAACAAACAAACAAACAAACAAACAAACAAACAAACAAACAAACAAACAAACAAACAAACAAACAAACAAACAAACAAACAAACAAACAAACAAACAAACAAACAAACAAACAAACAAACAAACAAACAAACAAACAAACAAACAAACAAACAAACAAACAAACAAACAAACAAACAAACAAACAAACAAACAAACAAACAAACAAACAAACAAACAAACAAACAAACAAACAAACAAACAAACAAACAAACAAACAAACAAACAAACAAACAAACAAACAAACAAACAAACAAACAAACAAACAAACAAACAAACAAACAAACAAACAAACAAACAAACAAACAAGAACAAATAAACATGGCAAGAAAACATAGGTAACAGCATTTGTTTTTGAAGTATTTACCTGAAGCGGTGTTCTTTCCTGGTAGTCACGTGCCCCCATATCAGCCCCATAAGCTAAGAGCATCTTCAGAGATAAACATGCATCATTTTTGGCTGCGAAGTGAATAGGTGATTGTTCCTCTCCTGTTGTCTTGATGTTTACATCAGCACCATTGTTGATAAGGAACTCCACCATCTTGGCGTAGTCGACGGCTGCAGCAACATGCAATGGAGCACGTCCATATTTATCTTGTTGATCGATACGAGCACCTTTACAGACATTAAAAGTAAGGTAAAAATTAAAGTAGAGCAACTTTATTCATTGAGTTTAAGATATGACATTGTTATATAGCTAGAGTTTCACTGGATGCAACGATGACTGTCATTGGTTGGTTTGTGGTCACATGACCTTACCTAAATTTCAATGTCTACCGAGCGGGCAATAATTGAGAACTTATTGCCTGCTCGGTCAATACGTTTTCAATTGTTGACCGCTAGAACTTTGGACTCTTCACGGTTTCCTATAAACAAAAGCCTTGTTTGGTAAGAAAAAGGAATATTTATAGGTCTTCAAAGCATGTGTGAAGATTAACTGGAGAAATGTATTGCTGTTCTGTTGTTCTGAGACTTATATTTGTTTGGCTGAAGTGAAATTACGGAGCCAGGCGAAATGTTTTGGCAAGTCTTTATAGCGTTTGTCTTTTGTGTACTTTCCTTTGATAAACATCGAAATTATTCAGCGAAACTCAAGCTATATAACAAAACACTTAATGTCTTCTCCCTCGGGAAACAGTTAGTTTTGTTTTCCCTCGAGTCTCGATGCTTCCCTCGACTTCGTGTCGGGAAATATCAAGACTCTCGGGAAAACAAAACTAACTGTTTCCCTCAGGAGCAGACATTAAGTGTATAGTATTGGAACTAGTTCGTAGAATAAACTGGGGAACTATGGTGTTGATTTTGCGGAAGGAGGGCAACCGGAGAACCCGGTGAAGAACCCTTGACGCACAGGAGAGAACCAATTCAACAACTGTACTCACGTGAAGCTAATGTGGTCATCCCATCCAAATACTAACCTCATGCATTCGACCTGACTTAACGTCAGTGGTGAAGAGCAGCTCGCCAACAGCATGTGCCCCACCCACCCACTAATATCAATCAATCAATTTATTCAAGGTACCCAAGAGGTCCTTGCAGGAGAATCTAGAGGTTAACCCTATGTAAAGATCCCCTAAATTAATAAAATTACAATCCTTAATACTAATTACATCAAGTTCTTAAATATTAAAATTTAAGTTATTTAAATTAGATACTATTCTACTTAGATATTAAAAATATTAAAAAAAAAAGAATAAAAACACAAAAACTAATAACTAATACATGTTCATATGTGATTTAAGTTGGTTTTTAAACTGTTTAAAATTATTTACATCTACAACACTACTTGGCAAACTATTCCAAAGATTAATTATCCTAACAAAAAAGGAATGTTTGTAACAATTCAATCTAGGTAATTTAGTGTACAATGTATAATTATGGTTAGACCTTGTCTTAGTTATGTGTCTATATTCTAATACATCGTCGAAGACAATTCCATTAAGACCAAACGCAGTCTTATAGCATTCAACCAAGGAGAAATACTTTCTTTTATTCCCCAGTGTGTCCCATTTTAGTAAATTACAGCAATATCACCAGTTTAATTAATTTGATTCAAGGTATACCAAAAATTTAATCTACCAGCTTACATTGTTCATACTTTTAAAGACCAAGACCAGCTGTCAACTTGAAAAAGTATAGAATAAAACATACTCTGTACAATTTCTGTTATTTATATATTGCCTTGGTAAATTTTTCAAACAACTTACCATTTTTCAGTAGAAACTGAGCGACATCCAAATGCCATGAACGAGCTACTTCGTGAAAAATGGTCTGTCCATGTTTATCCCTTGCATTAATATCAGCACCGTTTTTTAGCAAAGATTCGACAAAAGAAAAGTCGAATGTATCGTTGTCGTTATTTGAGCTGGCCAACTGAGCGATGTAATGAATGAGAGCATGATTACGAACTTTCACAGTAGCTCCCATTCCTTTTCCCTTCTCGTCCTCAGTGTCCTCGAGATCACTCTCCAGCACTGCATGCATTGCTTGATTCGTTTTCTTACTCGCCCCAGGGATTTCTTGCATCAACATCTCCTCGTACTTCATGTAACTTTTTTTTGCTTGTCGTTTTGGCGTAAGTTTTTGCCAGTCATTAGCAATCCTTCGAACGATAGTCAGACTACGATCGTTGAGGATCTTTACTGGTGGGCCGTTTTCCATGGTGGCTAACTTTCTTATTCTTGATTGTGTCTAAAAGCAAATACTGGTAATTATTTTACAGATAATAATAATACAGAGCATAATTTATAAGCAGAGTATTTGACGACTACATGAGATACAGATTGTCTTTATTTGGATACGATAATTATTCAAACTTATAGCCTGACCGTTCCTTAGAGAAATTACCCTTAATAATAAAATTAAACTAAAAACGTCTCACCTTGGGGAATAAAATTGTTTAGTTATCATAGTTTTTGAAACCTTTTTCTATTTTAACGGTTTCTTTCTTGGCAAGGAAAATTGTATGGCATCAGTCTACAGAGTATGATTATACGAGACCGTCTTGACCGGAATGAGTAATAATTACGAGACTGATTTCAATTATCGAAACTTTGATTAAGACTAATATATATAAATATTATTATTATTATTATTATTATTATTATTATTATTATTATTATTATTATTATTGTTATTATTATTATTATTGCAAGCTTTTTAGAACGCGACATATGCTATAGTTACATCTCACAGTGTGTAAATTTTGATAATGTCTAGTAATTTTGATAAAAAGATGAATATTTAAGAAATGGTTCATGGTTTGGCGTGCTCTATCGAGTTATGGATGCACGCGGGAAGTTCGGAGAGCACGAAAAATGCGTAAGAGTTGGTCGAGGCGTAGCCAAGAACAACTCTAGATTTTTGAGTGCTCTCCCAACTTCCCAAGTGCATCCATAACTCAATGGAGTACGCCAAACCATGAACCATTTCTTTTATAACAGAGAATCAGACACAAAACAACGGAAAACAATATTTATTTCGCTGATTAAAAATGAGGTTCTCATTACCTTTGAAATTACCGTGCTCCATCGAGTTATGGAGCACGCACGGTAGCCAATCAGAAACGGCGTTATATTACATCTATGTTATAAAGTATATTAGTAGAAACTTACTAGTATTCTATTGCAAATGCTGCAATCTGATTGGCTACTCTACTCGATATCTATTCGTCAATAGATAGCGAGTAGCAAATTGAGTACCAGTACTCGCGCGGCCATGCAGTAAAACAACATGGAGGACATGAGGAGTGAAAGATTGTTTTGCCTTGGTTTTCACACAGAAACAATGGTTATGCTTCGTTTTTTGAAATAATTTGGAAGAACTAAGGTACACAAGTTAGTTTCTACTAAAACAATTAGATTATTCGCTCTCAATTTCTATGAGATGATAGTTGACTCGAGCTCCGCTCTCGTCAACTATTCACTCATAGAAATTTCGAGCTCATAATCTAATTGTTAAATAGATTTGTACAAAAGACGCTTTATAATGGTTGAAAGCGGATTTCTTAAGTTGCTTTTTCAAAAATGTGTATATAGCTATAGTATAACTGTAGATAGAAACAAACTAGGCATGAAGGTCTTTAATTATACGAGTTGTTTAATTATCACTAAAATGTTTTGACTATCCAGTCTTGTCCAGTTCAAAATTATAAAAATATTAAAGTGTTGTCTGTTTTTTATAAAAAACTACCTAATTAAACTATTAATATATTCATAAGTAAGATAATTTCTAAGAGACAGAATGATTTGATTTCTCGATCTTAATTCGTCCTTTTTCTCGAGACTGTCTGGACTTAATAGTTGGGCGGTTAGAATTATTCATTCACTTCATACTGATAACATTAGAAAACACTTAAAATTGTCGTGGACATCACCTCATTTGTACATCGAAAAAAAAAATGGGGGAAAATGAAATATTCAGATCCATTAAACTGATGTTATTCGTGTCTGAAATTTACAGTATGCAAACAGACACATCCCAAACATTCTCAAAATTTTTTATGTAGTATATATTTTAACTTAATTATCAAATTTTAAGTGTACACGATGAATACTTTATTTAAGAGTTGCAAGAAACGTTAGATAAGATCATTTTAAGATCATTTTAACTCGGGAAAACTCAGAATTTGAGCTGCTAGTGTCTAAAAAACTTTGATAAAACATTGATGTTTTATTAATCAATGTTTTAACAGTATTTACACCTGATTAAACATTCATTTCTTTTGAATTTTCCTTATGAATTATTTCATAAAGTCAAATAAAACCAGGGGAGACAAGAATAGAGGTTTTGTCTTTAAAAGATATTTTACATATATTTTGGCCGGGTAAAGACTTATATATTCTGTAAATTCGAATAATTTATTCTTCATTATAGAGCAAAAACTGAGAAAACTTTACTAACTCTAAGCTGAAAAGTTTAGATTGTGACATTACACTCTTTCTGTATAATTTTAATTGTGTACTTTAGGAAAAAAAGTTGTGAGTCAATAACATGAACTCTAATTTATTTTATTGAAAAGATACGGCTTGACGGAGACAGCTGCTTTTAATGAAATATTTTGTTTATAATAAAGTGTTAATTTAAAAACTCGAGATAAATTTTTGCTCATGAAAATAGAATATTTTTAGAAATTAACGCTTTTTGAGTGCACGGCTATATACCTGCATTTTAATCTTAAATTATGCTGTTTTAACTATCTTGACTATAGTGGAGTATTGGAGTACTTAATAATAATATATATATATATATATATATATATATATATATATATATATACCATTATTAAAATATGGCGGAGAGAAGGAGAAGTCACTTTTCTTTACTTTACTTTACTTTACTTTACTTAAAGTAAATATTTTACTTACTTAAATTGCTTTCATTGAGCAATTATTATTACTCAGTATTAAGCATCTTATTTCAGTAAGAATCTAACTTTTTTTAAAGGAACATACCACTCCCTATAGAAGTTAAGAACACAGTTTATCACCTTCGTTTCTTTTATTCCCGATCTGCATGATCCGTTCCTGAGTCAGAATTATGAGAAATCGGGGTTTTTTCTACGTTTTTTTACATATGTTAAGATGCAGATTGAGGTTTATCTTTGTTTATTTAATAGCTGGGGTTTTTATTCTTGTTTATTGAAATGTGTTCTACCACGGATCTTATTTGCACTTTAAAGTAAATTTATGAATTTAATTTGTATAAAGAAAAAGCTGCCGACAATTTTTGAACATGCAAACGCTGACGTAAAGTGGAAAAATCAAAATACAGTCGCTTGCACCTAAGTGGAAAAACACCACCTGTCAAAATATGTTCTCTTTCAACGTCAAACATATAAAAGTTTTCCTTGGAAACGTATTATGTTTCCCTTCGATACGTACATGTTTGACGGCCATGTGTGAGATAAGTTCTTTTTTCAACTTAACATGTTCTCCGTCATAAAATAAAGTTTTACTACTACTACATGTTTGTGCTCTTAGCCAATCAAGTCTTGCCAATTCCATGGCGTCAATCTCAAAACGTTTAACTCAGTTTTGAATGTTTTGAACATGTTTTGACGGGCAGTGATTCCACTTAAGTGCAAGCGATAGAAACTACTACAATGCATAACTACTAAAACAAGTGTATTCTATAATAAAGAAGACGACAACCTTGCGATTATTGCCACTGGTCTCAACGTTTCCATTCGCGAGCGCTACCAAGTGCGGAAACTGGCAATGTGGCGCCTTTTACCGGTCACAACGCTTCGCTTCCATGACCGCTACGACACCGAGTCGCAATCAAATGAAAAGCAGTCACTTAACGTGTTCTTCATTTGGTTGGTGATCATGTTAAACAAAATTAATATTTACCTTTTAGTTTATGAACAGCTAAAGTTTACAACTGCATATGAAAGATATAAACAGTTCCAACAGAGATGAAAACAGCTTGCATGCTGTGTCAAATTTGAGGCCTATTATATGGTTGAAATTATCATAAACCAAAACACCAGAGCTTATTTATTACTATAATTAAATTTGCAGATGAATATGTCGATTGTGGCTTTCTTGTCACGAAGCTTACTTCGTAATCATGAAACATCCACACGATATATTTTTTTTTGTTCACGATATATGTTGAACTTAACGAAACTTGGCCATTTATTCATCGATTGATTCGCATGTATATATTATTGATTCATACATGGTAATGTGATCCTTTATTGCCAGTATTACTATAAAAAACGAATTTCTGAACATATTTCGAAACAGTTAGCTCGATATGATCTCGGTATATAGCTGCGGATACAGACTAGCCAAGATAAATGTGGCAGCCACGATTGCATCAGATTACCTCCGTTTTCAGTTTTCAATGTTTCACTTTTCACATCTCAATTTTCGCATTTATTTTTTCAAACACAAGCATTTAATTCTTAATACACCCATGTATATAAGGACAACACCCTACCCAGCCTGAGGGAAAGAATTGATATCGATATAAGTCAGTACACCGTCTTCTTGAATTTCTTTAAATTGTAACGAAATAACAAAAAACAAAAAACCCACGGAATAACCAAAAACAATTAAGGAATAACGGTATCACGGAAGAACACAACTCAGCTTATTTAATGACAATCTTCAGCTAAAATATTAACAGAGACAAGATACTAGAAATGCAATAACGCAAAAATCCCTCCGAAGTCAAAGACAAACTAAATATCCAGTTTTTCCGCTAACGTTGGTAAAAATAAGGTCGTACTTTTGTACGTTTGAAGATGGCATCTATACTGATGCTACTGATGGGTGTATGATCACTTTAGTTGACTACTTGAGATTAGGGGTTCGAGTGGAAGAACAAAATATATATAAAAAGTCATGGGCGTGTAGTGCTATATACGTATATATAGATGTAAGGATGTCATGCATGCAGCTTAATGGTAAATATATGTGCATATCCACGTTTCTTTCTAACGAAGGGCCTTCGCTTGAAACGTTAGACTCATACGTTCTCAGTTTCAGCAGTATATCAAACCTTACTATATTTCGATTATTGTGTCCACAGCAGAACGCTACTTTTATGTCACTGATGGCAAACATAGGCAGACTGGTCTGTCAAGAAAACTGTTCAATCTTCTGCATGTGCATATCATATCTCTCTCGACAAAATTATAATATCAACCAGGGTATAATTTATTTCTATTTCATACATTTTGAGACTATGGGTTGAAGAAACTTCATACCTTAGCTATCTTTGATAACAAAGATAATATATCTAACTGTCCAACAAAAAAATCAGGGCCGGGAAAATTTATATGCTATTCTTACTCTCCAAAATTCTCTCTCCTTCGTCACTGCAATTTTCTGTATTGTCAAGTCGTGAAACATTTTTGAAACAACATACAATCGGTAAAAAATTCTTACGATGATCACAATTGCCCAGTGGTAGTTAAGTTCGCTAGAACGACGAATATATACTGCCTATATTATTATTATCCCAATCTCGTATAAAAAAAACCCCAACTTATTGCTTATATTTTTTAAGGTGGGGACTATAAACTGCAACACAGCTGGAAAAATTATAGTCTACATTAGAGCGGAATTGGGATTCTTAACTTTAATCAGATTACCGACTGCTCAAATAAGCGTGTGACATATACAAGGCCTAACTTTTCTGTTGATTTCTGCATGGACTTGGTCACTACACATGCAAATTCTATGTACTAGAACAAAGTTTAGTTTATTTTTAAAACAAAAAAGTTATTATTGTTTAAAAACGTACTGAGCGGTAGTATTTCTAATAACCAATGCCATTAGTGTTAGTTTTATGTATTTTTTGTACTGTTTTTTTTTTAGATTTTTCTTGAAATAAAAAAAGTTACCGATCCTCTGTCTGCGATCGTATTATCGACCAAGGCATGACTGCAGCCAATCAGAGCTTGCGTAATTATTGATATGCAAGCTATTTCATAACATTTTAAACATGTTAATTTTGATATAAGCAGATGTTAAAGAGGATGCCTTACATTAAAACGTCGACTTAGTTCAGCTGTATTTAGGATAATTAACGTTTGGGTGCGTTCGGAAGATCCATATTACGGTCCCAAGACTACGAGTCTAAGTGTTAACAAAATTTGACGAAACTAAAATAGAAACGGTGACGAAAAGATTGTGTGTTTGCCCAGACAAGTCGAAACTGTTTAAACATTAATTAAAAAAAGGTTTGTCACAACACCTATAATGTGTTGTTGATATGAAATAATGGAGAAAGTTCTAGAGGAGAACATTTTTAATTATTATCTGGGCTTGCATTAAGGTGTGAGAGTAAACAATTAATGGCGATTTTCCTATTCAAGGGGGAAAATTAAACCTGGAGGTATAATTTGGCAATTATTCAAGAATCTTACACGGTCAAACAAGCAGTGAGTGCAAGGATAGTTGAATAAAATATAAGCAGCGAAAGCTAGGTTTTTTAAAAATTACTTCTAAAATGCCCAAGAAGTGAACATAGATTAGTCTTATATTTTCATCCTGCAATACTTGCATTGTATTGAATAAACTATATACAAATAAACATGTATAAAATGTATACACAAATAAACATGTTTCTCTAGAAACTAATAATATCTATCAATGCAGAATCTTATTTAACCAAAACCATTTTTTCTACAACTATTTTATTTCTTGGTTGTTAATTTAAGAAAGGTATAAAAAATGTTTTTACAGAAAAATCTCCATAGCCAAATATTTGCTTAGATAACACACATAAAACATCTTGATAATGGCGCTCTCGATTTTATAAAACACGTCGTAACTTACCTAATTTTCGACAACACAAATCGTGTTGACAAAGTTCAATGGCAAATCAACGCTTGAAATCCTTCCGATTGTCGAGGTCGGCTAAAAAAAGCGGTCCGGGTCGTGCGAGGTGCTGATCTAAATTAATCTGAAGAACATCTGCGGTCAATGAATGCAAAACATTAAATTTATGGATGTGACTTCACGCATGCAGATGAAATAAGAATATATTGAGGACATCAAACAGAGTTGGTGGCACAAACGTCACACAAACAAATATTTTTTTTTGTATTTCTTTTTTTATTATTTAATCAACACGTTAAATTATAACATGCAGCATATTTATAGCAGTCTTCACGAGTGATATGCAGTTATTAGTCTAAACTTAAATCCTTATCTATTGTCTATTGAACGGAACAAGTGCATGGATCTTGAAACGTTAATTTCTACTGTTCGTGACGATCAGCCAAATTTTGACTCTTAATTAATCTGTTTTAGAACCATGCTTGAAATATCTTAACCTGTACATTTTTATTTATTAAGGAAAACTTGTGTTATATAATATTTGTTCTTTCACGTTTAAAACCACGTCTACTTGTAATATAGGCATTCACATCTTCAAAACATCAATACTGCATTGTGACATGAACTTGTAGACCACCACGCACTCGAACAAACAGGCATAACCACACGTGTATAAACACACCACATTTTGCCCTTGGCGTTTCGTTTTCTCTGATACGTCTGAATCAAGTTCATTTAAAAAGGAAGTTTGTTAGCCAACACCTATATTGCTCCCCGTGCATGCAGCTTGAAAAAGGCGTATACATTTCTTCAAGATAAAACGTTACATCTTGCAATATGGTTGCATATAGTCTCTGAAGAAAGAGCAGATTTTACGAATAAAACAATATTTGATGAGATACTTGTACAATCAGACAGAAATTCATTATTAAAACAGTACTATATGTTTTAAATGTGTAATCCGCCTTATTTAAATTTTTTATACACAGTAGTGTTTTGTTTACAGTGAGAATCGTGATCCTTCTCTACGCAAACCACATTAATTACAACTGAGAGAGGAGATGCTTTATTTAGGAGAAAATGCTTTATTTAAGAGAAGATGCTTTATTTAAACGACCGAGAGAGAAGTTCCCAGCTTTATTTTTAGAAATTACATGCATTTTCTTTGTTACGTCCGTTAAAAATTAATAAAAAAAAAGGGATTTGTTGTTTCTAAGTATTTAAACTGTGACTATATATCTTTCAAGAAGGCGTTTGAGTGTTTGGAAAAAAAACATATGTTTAATTTAGTTGCTAAAGAATCTTGTTATTTCGAAATATTCAGCATGAACTTCCAATTAAATGGGTTTGTGCAGTGGGTGGGAATTAATACGCCGCTTTTCTTACCCCCATTACTAATGCAAGCTTTTGAAAGATGCCGAACAAGCATGCAACTTTCCAAACCTGACCATTTTTTTTAATATAACATTCATTTTGCGGCCGTTCTCTCTTAACCGATTGATTTATCACTACCCATGCGTATATGCATGTACTACTTGCATTCTGATTCTTGCTCAATGGGCGGAAGCGTTGAAATTTCAATTAAAATTGAATGTTAAAGTGCAAATGAAACGAAAATTAAGTTTGTCTTGTTTGAAAGAACACTTAAAATGATAGAGTAACATCTTTTGCAGTTTTTCGTTTCCTTGCTTCGTTCTTGAGATATTTCAGTTTGTTTGATATGCAAATTAAACATTTTGAAGTCATGACGTGCATAATGGAAGCACGTGGGTGTGTTTCGCCCAGAACACTAAACATGTAGATTTTCAAGTAATTATATTTCACAATATGAAAGATATATAACTTTTTTCGATAACTCATTATGCACGTCATGACGTCAAAATGTTTAATTTGCATGTCAAACAAACTAAAATATCTCAAGAACGAAGCAAGGAAACGAAAAACTGGAAAAGCAGTTACTCTATCATTTTAAGTGTTCTTTCAAATAAGACTGACTTAATTTTCGTTTCATTTGCACTTTAAAGATATAGTAGCCCAATTTCTTTTTGATGACTTATTCACTGAAACTGAACTTTACCTTTTTAAAAGGTCTTCAGTAATTGTCGTGTAATTTAAATATCTGTAATTTTTACTCCTTTTGGTTAAGCTGAGTAAATAAATACCATGTTACATGAAATCATCATGTTACAATTATTATTTCCGCCCGGGCAAAAAATTAAACTATAATTCCATGATCACACGGACGACCGTCGGACGCCATATGTTTCGGGGTGGACAAAATAGTGGCCATTATAGAAAATGTGGTTCATGTGGAATAACTATTATTCGAGAAAAGAAAAATATGTAAAGTGATATATTTTAGAACGCATGCGTCAATATTCGCTCAAATATGATATCCAATTCTAATTTTGTTATTGGTTATATAAAAAAATACATTAACTTTGAAAGCATGCCGCTGTGAAGCTGTAGTGAAATCAAGTGAAATGGCAAACAAAATATCTAACTATTTTGTTGTTATAACACTTTGTTCACATGTGAAAACAAAAGTACACATGCATGTTATCACATTTGAAGTTAAGCATCATTTATTCACATGTGAAAATATAATTTCATTTACATGTGATCACATGTAAAGCATAATTAAAATATAACTTTATTTATGTAAAGCATCATTTGTTCACATGTGAAAACAAAAATAGACATGTGATCACATGTGAAGCATCATTTTTTTCATATGTGAAAACAAAAATACACATGTTATCACGTGTGAAGCATCATTTGTTCACATGTGGAAAAATAGACATGCGATCACATGAAGCAAATAATTTGGATACTCCAGTAAGACACGCTAAAATCGTATACCATCCAAGTCATTAGATGAAACCGGTGTTCATCTAACTTCTTAAGATCTCACAATTATCTATGCAAAATAAACAAGATGGCTGTATGAATAAATTTTACACACATTCATGAATAAAAATAAATCTCACGAGGGTTTATTTTAATTGCATTTTCCAATTCGCTTGATTGAGATCAGGGCCCCCAAGAAAATCCAAAATATGATTTTTATAATGTCACACATCACATTTGCTCCGAGAGTCACAGAATAAAGAACTAACTATGGTCGTTTAATATCATAACTCTGACAATGAGTTTTCGCGTTGCGTTCGCACTTTATCCCTAACTATTATTTTACAGTCATTTCACTTTAACGAAAATGTTCGGAAGTTCGTTCCGAAGTTCACAAGTTCGTTGGGAAGTTCAAAGCTCATTGTACGACGAATTTCGTAACGAACTTTTGAACATTTTGGTGAAAAGTGACAAGTGAGTTGCAAATGACTGTAGTTCTGTAGTTTTAGACAAAATATTTTGTGAAAATGAGAGAATGTGTCTTAAAAAGTATGTTCTAAAATGTTCAAAATTTTGCTCAAATATGATGTCAGATCGCGGGAAATGCCATTTCAGAGACTCAAATTTCAAAAATGTTCTCGGGGAGCATACCGGCCCGGACCCCCTAGAAATTGGCCACTCGTACTGCCCCCCTGACTAAAAAATCCTGCCTACGCGCCTGATTGAGATGCCATATCAACAATTCGTTTATCGTGTTTCATCAGGGGAATCCAAGCACTAGAAAAGTTTTTTTTTCGTGTTTGGATCCCCTGATGAAACACTCAATCTCGGTGTTGATATATTACTTCTCGGTCGGAAATCGTTATCTTATATGATAAAGATAAAAGTCTATGCTCAAATTTTAATGAGATAAAATAAAGAACCACATGATTTTAACATATCTTGCTTGTACGCAATATGGTTGTTTGCCGTAAAATCTCGACTTGGGATCAATGTATAATCTGTATTCTGAGATGGTATCTTTGTTATTGTTTGCATGGGCATGTTACACTGAGATTTCGTCTCGCGATAATACTCGAGATTAAATCAGAGGCAGAAGAATGAAATGAATGTTAAATGTTTTTGTCACATATTGGGAATTTTTATCTATATATTTTACAGCTATATTCAATCATTCATATATATAAATATATATTTCCGTTTGTTTTTCCTCACACTGAATACTAATAAAAGTTTGGTTCTTATAATCACAGAATAATATTTTGACTTTAGCCTAGTGGCTTCGCCGAAATGCTTCGCTTACTCAAAGGAATTTTTTGTTTCCGTTTTCTTTATTTTGAGAACAATGTCTTTTTAACAACAACAAAAGAACTTATATAAGCGTGTGGTTTACTTACCTCACGAATATCTAATTTAAGTACTCAGTTTAATAAACGAGCAGGAGTGTTTTATCAGATATAAAGACACGAGGCGAAGCTGAGTGTTTTTGTATCGGATAAAACATGAACTGCGAGTTTATTCAACGGCTTCAAAAAAGGAACCACTTGGTAAGTTCATTGGCGCAGTAAGTTTGAAAAATAACCTTGTCTAAGCCGAGAAAATCAAAGCTAAAGTTTATGTAAATCAGGAGGTATCTTTATCACATATAGTGACACTGATTAAACAATTTCTTTTGAATTTTCCTCGTGAATTATTAATGATTTTCGAATTACATATATACACCATTCCATAGACGAATGCTTCTCTAATGGTTTAAGTAGCAGACTGGTGTATTGATTTGATCACGAGAATATTACGAACGTGGTTCAAATAAGGTTAGTGTTATCTATGTTTTGACATTAATGTTAGTTCCCAAATGTATACAAGAGTATGTCTTGATCTAATAATATATAGAGTAATGTCTTTATTTGTGATTATTGACATTCTCCTCATAACACTTCGTATAATGTGTTTGTGTTGCAATATTTGTTTCTAACATTGTGAATACGATAACCAATATCGGCATAATACCATAAGTATCGACAAGTTATTATATTCAAATCCAGAAACCAGTTGAATATTAGACAAACGTACATGCAGGTTCGTGCATTACTGGCCATCGCGTGATTCAATAATAATTCAATAACTTCCAGTCAAAGACTTAACCCTTTGTTGACTGTATCGTTCCTTTTCGTGGAACGATCCTTCTGTATTTTAGTATTCAGCCTTTAATAGTTTACTCTGGCTAACGCCAGACGATTTTACTCTGGCTAACGCCAGACGATTTTACTCTGGCTAACGCCAGACGATTTTATTCGTTAGGCAGAGAGTTCTCTCGAGCGCCAAGGGGTTAATTCACATGGTGCAGAAGGATGTACATACAATACAACAGTAATTAAACATCGCTATTCTTTGTATTTCGCATTGGTTTAACAAGGAATGTTTACCTCGCGTTTATTTTGACCATGATGTATATACTACAGTCAGTACGAAATGGTTATATCTCAAAGATTAAACACATAAAGGGATATTACTCGGCACTGTTTGTGTGGTAGATTACTCTGGGATCGATCTAAGTCAAATCAAACGCAATCTCAATGTACTGGAACACGCTTGAATGCAAACCGAGAGCAATCAAAATAGTCTGAGATTGATCTGAGCGAAGAGCAATTGGTATGTACACGTCAAGGCTCAAATACGAAATGATTCCAACGATCTGTAGTCTGAGATCGACCTAAAACTGTAAAAGAGTTGGTAAATGTTTTTTTAAAGCGAGCTTGGCCGCCCCCAATATTTGCTAGGAGCGTTTTTGATGTCGAAATTCGATTAAAAAGCTTAGGGGTAGGGGTGGGGAGGGGGTTACCATTGCTAGGTTTCGCTGTGGAAAACCTTTAGGTCACTCGCGTTCCGATGCCTTGATTTTAAATCGTAAAATAAATTGCTCTTGAAAATGGTGTTCTATAAGAAGTATATGAAAGGCAACATGCATAAATTTATGTTAATTTACCCAAAACGGGAGTGGGATGTGACGTATGCAGGGGCAGTTGCGTAGACCCTCACAACAAAGTATATATAGTGTCGATAGTCTACAGGCTATGATAACCTGTTCCACTGATATATATATATATATTGATATATATATATATATATATATATATATATATATATATATATATATATATATATGTTACACGAGCAATGCTATGATAACTTTATTTTGTCGTCGCAGAGATATTTCTAAGATTATCCTTTCATTGAGAACGAGAATTTTTTTTTAGCTAACTGTCATCATAAATTTTATTACAATTTTAGAAATTTTAAAAGATGGAGAATGTAGGTGGGAAAAGACGAACAAAAATGGGGAAGGTGAAAGCCTTTGAGGAGATGTTAATGAAAGATATTCCAGGTAAAATAAGATGAAGGTTTTACTCTTGATAAAGGGTATACATGCTAAATCTAGGTCTCAGATTAAAACAGATGGCAGCGCTTTCAAACAGCGATCATATAGAACATCTACATACGGTAAATCATACCTAATACGAGCTCCAAGGATATGGAACGTGCTGCCTCAAGAAATAACCCGGACTACCAATCTTTCAAATTTCAAAAACAAACTAAAAGAATACTATACCACTCTGCTATTCTCTCTATATACCATTCTGAAGACCCACGCACCTGGAAATCAATTTGTATTAAATGTAACTCTGTCTGTAGTCTATGTGTTTCCCCTACTTGTTGTTTTTAGACCTTCAGCTAGCTTCATATTAAACGTTTTTACTTGTTATGTTTATATCATATAATTATATTTATATCACATATTATTTAATGTAAATCGTAGACAATCAGGACCCGCAGTAATCGACCTCAGCTGTTGCGGTGTTCCTATCCTTGTATTTATTTATTTAGTCAAGGTAAAGTTAAATAAAAAATAATAATAAAAAAATTAACGCACCAGAAGGTCATGATCTCAACTTGTGCATCAAGTAATCTAACTTTTGAATACAAAAGTATTTCAATACAAAAATATACGATACTCACTTAAGGCCTGGCCAAACGCTTTCAACATCGCATTCAACATCATTCAACATTGTTGAACGATGTTGAATGATGTTGAAAGCACGAGTGGCCAAATGAATGCAACATCGTTCAACATTCATGAATGACAATTAATTGAATGCGGGCTACACAAAAGCTGGAATCGACAATATCCCGCATGGCGCATGTCTCTGTTCAACAAAGTTGAATGAAATGTGGCCAAATGCGTTCAACACCTTTCAACATTTTGAGAACAATAGAAATGTTGAACGCGTGTTGAACGAAAATTTGAACATGTTCAAATTTCGTTCAACATCATTCAACACCATTCAACAACGTTCAACATCATTCAACAGGGGTGGCCAAACGCTTTCAACATGTTGAATTCAACAATGTTGAACGATGTTGAATGCGATGTTGAAAGCGTTTGGCCAGGCCTTTAGGAACAGTGATTTTGATATACCTCGTTTTGAAACTATTTGTTGTGGTAAGCATTCTATATCTTATTTAGGGCCTTTTATATGGTCAAAATGAAGTACCACTTTTAGAGCTTCAGAGAGTCTGAACATTTTTAAACAAACTATAAAAAAGATAGATTTAACTACAATCATTGACAAAATTAGTTGAAACGACCCGAGTGAATCATGCCATGTTAATTGCTAAGCCCCTTTTTTGCATAAATTGCTATCCCCATTCCCCCTTTTCAATGTTGTTACCTGAACATTTAAATGTAATGGCAGGTGACTGAGTGCAAATTGGACACGTTTTGAGTTCCACAACATTGAAGTGGGGGGAAGGGGGGACATGAAACCATTTCATGTTAGCTTTGTTCACTTTGTTTCAAGATTTTTGTCAATGATTGTATAGTTTAATTGAGAACATTTCAAATTGTTGTACTCTCTGTAAGTTATGATGTATTTATTTTGTTATATTGCCTATTTACTTTATATAATTTATGTAATATTATATACATAGTATTTTATTTATGTAATCATAGACAATGTCCTCAAATATATAGTTGCTAACTACACGCGTAAAAACGTACAACTTGTTCACGGTTGTCAACAGGTGTGAACAATGTTGTGCTGCTCGCCGTGAACAAGTTGTCAACAAGTTGTTCACTTATGGTTCGAACAACTTGTTCACGGATAAATCAACAGTCATGAACAAGTTGTTTCAACAGCACATTTTTATAGCCAACAACGTTGTTCGCACATGTTGTAACAGCATGACGAAATAACAACGATGAACAACAATGTTACAACAATGGTGAACATGGTTGATGTATCAACACGTTCTTTGGTTGTTACAACATGCGTGAACAACGGTTGTTGTTTCATCAAGCTGTTAACAACTTGTTGAAACAACGATGAACAATGTTGTTCATTTATCAATGTTGTTCACAAATGTCAACAAGTTGTTACAACGACATTGTTGCAAGTTGTTACAGCATTGTTCAGGCAACAACTTGCGACATTTTTACGCGTGTAGATAAATACATTGACAGTTGAATAAAGTTATTATTAGAAGCACTCTTCTCACATGCGGCCCAGGTGAAATTGTTAATCAGATAACTGCTGAGAGCAGGAATCGAACGCATGTCGCAGAAGTGAAAGGCACGTGCGCTAACCACTGTGCCACCGACACCCCCAAGCTACCCAATGTTAATTAATGCTCAATGCTTGTTAATGCTCAGTCACCTTTTTCATACAATTCAGGTGGAGCAGTGAAAGCAAACGAGCCGTTGCACGGTATGCTTGAAGCACAAATGGACACGACACTTTACTCTACAATTCCTCAACATGAAGTTGTAAGAAACACTGCTTTACTTCATTATTTATCAACGCTCGCATCGACCAACGAAATGGGAGATACACTTGACTTTGATTTTGTCAGATCTCTCTTGGCTTCTGGAGCTGACGTCAACGCTCGTGATAAAAACGGTCAAACTATCCTTCATGAAGTGGCAAGATCTTGGGATCCTGAAATCCTAGAATTTCTAATCAAGCATGGTAGGCTATTTTAAGAAATTACATAATCTTGATTAATTTTTTGAAAGTTTCCATGGCGATAAAGTAATATACATAAGTTTTTAAGTAAATAAATGAATAAATGAGTGAATGAATGAATGAATGAATGAATGAATGAATGAATGAATGAATGAATGAATGAATGAATGAATGAATTAATTAATTAATTAATTAATTAATTAATTAATTAATTAATACATACATAAACACATACATGACTACATACATGAATACATAAATAAATACACAAATGAATATAAATAAATAAATGATAAATAAATGAATAAATGAATATATCAAGAAATAAAATTTTGTTGTTCCTTCTTAGGAGGTGAAATTGATATACAAGATAATTTTGGACGTGCGCCACTGCATGTTGCAGCAGCTGTTGATTACGCTGAGATGGTCGAATTCCTGATTTCCAAAAGAGCGAATATCAATATAGCCACTCTGAATGAGGAGCAAACTCCAATTCATTTCGCAGCCAAAAATGGAGCATGTCGTTCATTAAAGATGCTCTTGGCATATGGAGCAGATATTGTCTCGAAGGATAGTAAAAATAGGACTCCTTTACAGGTAGGTCTTTATGAAATATTGTCTTTTAAAGGTATAAAAAAATAGGACTCTCAATAATAAGTGTTTCCAAAATAAGTGTTTCCATAGAGTCGCGGCTCCCCCCCCCCCCCCCTTTTGATATAAAACTACAGACATGTAACTACAAAACTGATGCAATATGAATTGTATCAGGAAATAAACTGTAAACAGTGTATTCAATCTACTGAGTGTATGTATTTTGAGTATCTATGCGACGTTTGCGTGTTTTGAGTATTTTATATGACGTTTTTTTAACCTTTAGAGTCTGTAAAATCTTCCTCCAAAAGCCAGGAAATTGCATTTCAACGACTCTCGATTTCAAAATTTCCTGGGAGAGCATGCCCCTGGACCCCCCTAAAATTTTATTTTGATTTCGGCTCCCCTCTTTCAAAATCCTGGCTACGTCCCTGATGAGCAATCCAGTTTATATAGAGATCATTGGAGCTCACTCTTTGTTGTTCAGTGCTTTCCAGAGAACACGCAATTAGACACAGGACACGCCTTCGATTCAAAAACAGGTCGTTGAATCTTGGTGCGTTGCAGGTGAACTAAGTTCGTTTCGGATTCTTCATTTTTGACTCTCGATTCAATTTATCTTTTAGCTTGCGGCAGAAATGAATCGTACAAAAGCAGCGAAGTTATTGCTTGAAGAAGGTGCACCAGCTGGTGTATACGACAACAGCGGGAATTCACCTTTATCACTTTTGATTGAGAAAGCCCCTCAAGTGGCTCTGGAAGCTTTGGGACAACTCCATTCAGCAGATAACATCAGTCGTAGAGAGTACTTCTTCCTAGATCGTTTGGAAGGCGCACGACTCAATGAAAGCCCGTCAGCAGTCCGTAGCCCTCTGGAGGTCGCTGTTGAGCATAACCGTCTTGATATTATTATGCATCCGGTTATTCGGCGCTTGATATCTGTCAAGTGGAAAGTTTTTGGAAAACTGGGTGGTATAGGAGCTCTGCTTCTTAATCTTCTTTATGCAACGTTGTGGACAGTCTTAGCTGTGACTATTCCCACTACAGATGAAGATGCTTATTCCCCATTGCCTGATAAACTGTGGAGATGGTTTATTGCTATCACTATTGCCTTACTTACAATCTTGGAAATTGTGCAACAAATAACAGGTACGTATACCGCGCATGCTCAGTGTTTCCATAGTGTCTTCATCAGGGGTGATGTAATATATCATACACGAGGAGGTGTGTTTCATCAGGATATCCAAACACCGAGACGTTTGCTGAAAACTGAGGCGAAGTCGAGGTTTTTGAACAAACTTCGAGGTGTTTATAGCATCTTAAACAAATCAGTATTTTAAGAGAAAATCAAGGTAAAAGTTTGCTTAATTTATGTAATTTCTTCCTCCGATATCCAAACCACCGACACGGTACTGATTTCCTTTGTGTTTTCCTCATGAATTATTAATGAGTTTGAGATCGTTGTGAGAACACTAGTGTTGAGTGTCGAAACGTTGGGTCATAAACAGTAACTTTTTAAGTTGCATTCAAAAACTTTTATGTCAGAGCAGCGATAAACTATGTCTACTATAATTCTTCGTATGGCCACGTTTAGAATTTATTTGTTGACTTAAGATATATCTATACCACTTGTTATATTTTAGAGTCCTTTTTTTAATTTACAGGAACATTAAAGGTTCGAAAAAACAACGGAGAATGGAGTAAATGGAGAGTAGATGACCTGAGTAAAGATCTTCAATATTGTCATCCTCGTTGGCCTCAGGAACGTACGTATCTTGAAGCCGAAATAAAGTCTGTTCAAAATCCACCGATACTGGCCAATTCAGATTATTGGTTTTACTACGACTGGGTAGCATTAGCTCTCATCCTAGCCACAATATGCTCACAAGCTGCGTTCCTAGATATCAAGAGTGTCTCATCTTATCGTGTCTACGCTCGTTTCGTCTGCGCTTTACTCGTTATTCTTTGGATTCGCATTATGAAATCAGCACGACCATTTGAAGGACCTGGAGCTTTCGTCGCCATTTTTGGTCACATAGTAACGGACATTTTGAAATGGGGTTTATTGTTCTTGCTTATTTTTATTCCTTATTCAGCCTCGTTTTGGATCACTTTCGGAGGCAACGCTACAGGGGGTAAAGTGGAAGGCTATAGTTCCCTTGACGAAATGCTCTTCAATATATTTTCCATGGTGGTCGTTATGGATTATGGATTCGAGGCACTGGAAAGTTCAGATGAACACATGGCGAGATTCCTTTGTGGAACATTCATTGTCATCATGGCAATTGTTCTCGTCAATGTGCTCATCGCTATGCTTTCCGACACCTTCACGAGAGTTTACGGAAACGCTGTCGCTAATTCCGTCATGCAACGTGCAAAAACGATCATCACACTGGAGAGATCACTGGGGGATAAACGACGACAACGCTATTACGACTACATCCGAGATTCGTGTAGTCCCGAAGTCATTACGATCCAGGCCGATATGAATAGCAGCGAGATGGACGATCGAAAATCTGCGGAAGAAATGCGCGATGATGTAAACGACATGATGCAGTTGGTACAGGAACGCTTTGGACGACGGTATGGCAAGGATCAAATGTCAGACCTGGATTCCGTCAAACAAGATGTATCTCAACTTTGGAAAAATCATGAAAAAAATGCGGTTGCAGTCAAGGAAATCCGAATGACTTTGGAAAAGATGCTGGGAATAGTTGCGCAGAAAGGCGTTGGTCCTCAAGCCAGTACAGGAACTGTTCTCAACGATCATATTGGTGGGACCAGTTTTGCTTAATTTCTAGATGATTGAATGATTCTTAATTGCACATAGATTTTGGATAACAACTTTCGTACGTCCTCGATGAATAACTTTTTTCTTTTTATATTTGACAATATTCTTGACTCGTCAAGTTAGACTTTGGTTATTTTGACCATTTTGGCGTCAAAATTAACTTGGTCCGAATTGGTATTTAGAATTTTATATATTTATATATATTGGGTAACATCTTAGATGATCACGGCGTTTAGCGAAGCACAAAATGTGAAGGTGAAAACATTAAAGCGCGAGAACGTGGGCAGGTGTAGTGCTGAATATAGTCTTTATATTTATACCTAACTTTTTTACTGCACTTTTCCTTTAACAAGAGCACATTTGTATACGAAAAACACTGCTTTTCATGCACGATATCCGACGCTATGTCTGATTTGCTTAGAAAATTTTAGCGCGTGTTGGATAACATATAACTGTATTATTCACATATAAACATTTATTTAGTCAGTGTGAGCAATTTCCGCTTAATCCTTTTCCTAAATTGATATGAATTTCTTAATTTAGGTCGAAATATATCTTATTTTGTTGTAGTAAACTTTTTTTTGTATTTTCATAAACTCATATTGGAAATAAATTGGAATTTGAAAGCTGGACAAACTCAGTTTAGCATTACGTGACGCAAACAAACGAAACAACTCAAATTTCATGTTTTTGTTTTTTCAGGAGGGCAGCTTCAAAGTCTCGACGTTCAAATTATTAATTTGAATAGACGCGAATTATTAATCAAAATTTCATTGTTTAGAAGGACAAATGTCTTCCACCAAGAGAATAAGTGCAAGTGGACTATATAAGGCCTGGTTCAAACGTCGAATTTTTCATGTGTCGAATATAATACCAATTAAGGTCGACCCAAATTATTGTATTCGATATTTGATTCATACGTCCAATTTAATGTGGTCGAATATAATTTAAAATGATCATTTCTATAACAACATGGCGAAAGCAAAGGAGTCCAACTCGAAAGTTGACCAAAAGCAAATTAATATTTACAATGTTATTATATTCAACAGTCAAAACGACGGCGAAAAATGATGACACGTCATACAATACATGGTAATAAGATCTGCTTTTATTAATTATAGCAGGCAGAAATGCAACCACAAGCATCCATCGCTCTTGTCGTCGTCAAATAATTCGAAATACTTGATGGTGGGACATAGTGTAGAACACTTATTCAGAAGCCCGATTCTCCTCGCGAAATCAATTAACGTTTGCGCATGTCATTTACGTGTATCGGAAATTATTATAATTAAAATAATTTATGCATTAATTCGACACATGCAAAGTTCGACGTTTGAATCGAAGTCGCATCAAGGTCGTTTTATTCGACCTAAGCAGTCGAATTTAATTCGCATGTCGCATTTAATCAAAACGGTCGAATTTAATTGATTCAAACGTCGAACTTATCATGCACTTAATTAACGAATTGTATTCGACGCATGAAAAATTCGACGTGTGAAACGGGCCTAAGTCGCATAATAAGACTAATGGTATAATGACCTTGCTGGTCATTAACACATCCGATAGGAAAATATTATCGTAAACGTTAATTAACGAAGTGTTTTGTTCAAGTTAAATATATATTTGCATCTGATTCAACAAATTAAGGTCCCCCCGCTACATACGAGGCCGATAATAACCACTTATAACTCCCTAGGGACATGTTTATCTGTCTGTTTGCTAAACATTATTAAGATAATTATTACGCATCATTAATTAGCCCGAACTAGTCATATCACAGATTTCGTACTATGGGGTAATGCAACACGAGTTCTTTCAAGTATAACGTTCGTTTAAGATTTTCAACAGAAACTGGTATTACACGATATGAAATAAGGTGGTACAAGCATGCTCAGACCTTGAGCAATTAACAGTGACAACCAAAGAACTATTCGTCGTCTTGGTAAATGTATCACAAGGATTAGTAGCAAGGGGCTTTGAGGTAAAGTCAAGTCATTTGTATGGCTTACATATTAAGCCTTTTACTCGCGTTGTTGTTGTGAGATAACTTTATTATTTTACTCCAACGCCAGACGATTTAACTCGTCAACTCCAAGTGGAAACTTCTTAAAAATTCACCCAGCAAAAGGTTAATATACTACAGTAAAGCGTTTTAAGCTACTTAATGTGTATCTTGTCAAACAAGCACTTGATTTGAATTGCCGTGGCTTTTATAGAAATCTTTAAAAATATTAGAAGATGATTTGTTGGTTATCATATAGTCCCGAACATGGTTTCACGTGTATATATATATAGTTATATAGAGGGCGAGTTGTGTACGAATATTCTGAAATACTGGTTAAGTGCACATGTTATACCCGACAAGCATAATTATTAAAGTCCACAAGCAACTATTCTTGTTATTCTTTGTTATTCAAGATTGTTAGTCCACGTGGTATACACTGTATGCATGTGGGGTAATTTCTTCTGCATATTTTTGAATGATTCATGTATGAATGAGATATGGTTGGAACAATTATAGAATACCGATCCACTTTTGATCGTCTCTGATACGTTTTCTTGTTTACTCCGCAAATTTAAATTTTAAGTATTTTGGAATTGTTATTTTCAAAGGCATTTGAGTGCAGACTAGAGGATGGAGTTGAATAATGAGAGAAATATGAACACAGAAGAAAACAAAGCAACATGTTCCTCTGGAGAACAAGTAGTTAACATGGAAGGTGAGAAAAAATATCATATGCTTGCTTTTCATCTGGACGTCACGGCGGCCATATTGGTGCACAGAAACAATGAAATGGTGGCCATGTTGGTGCACAATCTTTATTGTATGGAATTTAATTCTATTCTTATTCAAGTATTTTGTATTGTTTCACCACCCCAACGGGGCCACCAATCACGAGCGAAAACGATTCATTGGAGGGCTGCAATCAATCCCCTGAGATTAGAGCACAAAGACACAGCGGCCATGTTGGTTGGTAGGTAAAATAGCGTCTAATATAATATTATTTTGTACCTAACAACCAAAATTGGCCACCATGACGTAAACATGCAATTCAGCAATATAGCATTGCATGTAACATTTCAGATTATAATATATATATATATATATATATATTCAAACAAACAAACAAAGTGTTGTTCGCGAAATGTCGAAAAGTGCTCAATACCGTAAAGAAAGAGCGAAAATACAATAAGTGGGTTTACCTGACCTCGTGCGTGCATAACATTTCAGATTATAATATATATAATATATATATAAAATATATATATATATATATACATATATATTCAAACAAACAAAGTGTTGTTCGCGAAATGTCGAAAAGTGCTCAATACCGTAAAGAAAGAGCGAAAAAACAATAAGTGGGTTTACCTGACCTCAAATCTTGATGGTCGCGACCATCAAGATTTGAGGTAAACCCACTTATTGTCCTATAATATATATATATATATATATATATATATATATATATATATATATATATATATATATATATATATATATATATATATATATATATATATATATATATATATATATATATATATATATATATATATATATATATAATCTACGTTAGTCTAGGTTATTGTAGTGGTCGGACAACAAGGGCTTCAAACCAAAAAATGATATCGATAACAGTAGACTGACAACAACACCCACCACACTCACACAACCCTATAACACTCACACAAGACCCTAACACCTACACATATATAACCGAAATTCTTACACAATTCAATCAAATTCTAAATTTTTAACAACAATTTTTTTTCAACTTCAGACCATAAAGTACATCGTCTTACACCTCCGATCTCATATTTTTCTTGACAGAAATCAAATGTGATAGTAAGAAACGAGAAAGATCACCAGCCACTGACAGGAAGTTATCAGATCGTGCAAGTGAATATGCATTGATTAAATATTTGACGACACTTGTTAAAAACAAGAACTCTATTGAGTCATTTGATTTTGCTTTTGTCGAATACTTGCTAGAAAACGGAGCAGTTGTTAATAACTGTGACATCATTGGACAATCAGCTTTTCATATAGTGGCAAAATTTTGGAGCATTGATGTTGCTAGATTTTTACTAGATCATGGTGAGTGTGACAATTTTGATATTTTAGTTGTGTTGTGTCTATTTCAAGCTTAATTAGGGGGGTGTCTAAACACACACAGACAAAAGACAATGATAACTGAGATGTACGGATTGACCGTTAAGGCTAGACAAGAATTGAGTCGCCGAGTCAAGCCTGTAATTTTACAGTCTTCTCGTATTAAACGTTACTTACGACGACATGGTAGTAGAGTACAATTTCGTCATAGTGAGTACAGAATAAGATTTGTGGAACTACTCTGAGAATTGTCTGGATGCTTTTAGCCAGATTAAAATACTAAAAGTAAAGATCAGATCGAACATGGAAAAGTCAGAGATAGCTTATAACTCATCCAGCAATCATCTCTGTATGTTCAAAGGTTTCTCGAATCGATCCCTAGAAGTGTATGAATAAACTTGCATTATACATAGTTTAACGCCACTCTGACTTAACAGGTTTTAAGCTACGTTCAAAAAACTTTTAAACCAAAGTAGCGCTAGCGTTAAAGTGCCCCTAACCTCGAAAATTTTTATTGTCTTTTTAAAATAATAAAGTAACTTCTTTGGAAGATTTTTGCTTTTTCGCTTTGTTTTTGAGATATTTCATTTTGTTTGATATGCAAATGTCCGGAATCTACGTCACACATGCATAATGACTTATCGAAGAAGTTGGTGTATCTCTTTCATTCTCGAACGAAATCCTTTAAAATCGAGAAGTTTGGTGTTGTCGGAGAAACACGCACACATGTTATTCATACTTTAGTGTTTTTACTTGATGAACGCAAAAAAATAACATTCTTTGATTAGTCATTATGCATGTGTGACGTAGATTTCGGACATTTGCGTATCAAACAAAGTGAAATATCTCAAAAACAAAGCGAAGTAGCGAAAATCTTCTAAAGAAGTTACTTTATCATTTTAAATAAGCCAATAAAAAATGTCGAGGTTAGGGGCACTTTAAGGTGGCTCCATACAGTTTCTTGAAAAATGGAAAATACAAGTTTGAGAGTTCAAACCACGTGCATAAACAATTCGGAAAAAGAGTAAAACTAAATGTTATGCATAGTTAAACAATCTGCCAATCAGACACTGTTACCAAATAAATAGCAAAAGTTGTTGCTATGGCAACAATGACGTTTCAAAATGGCTGCCAATTACCCTTCAAATCAATTTAATTCGAAAAAAACTTTGGTGACCCCCATTTTTTTTTTCATTAAAGCTTTTCCTGTAGTATGAATAATCACTAGGCCGATTTTTAAAAAATTCTGTAGAACCAAATTTTTTAAAAATGATTTTTCCGAAAAAAAAATTATTCGTTCTACAGAATTTTTTTAAAATCGGCCTATTGATTACTCATACCACAAGAAAAGTTTTAATGAAAAAAATATTGGGGGTCTCCAAAGTTTTTTTCGAGTTAAATTAGTTTGAAGGATAATTGGCAGCCATTTTGAAACGTCATTGTTGCCATAGCAACAACTGTTGCTATTTATTTGGTAACAGTTTTTGATTGTCAGAATGTTTAATTATGCATAACATTTAGCTTTATTCTTTTTTGGAATTGTTTATGCACGTGTTTTGGACTCTCAAACTTGTATTTTCCATTTTTCAAGAAACTGTGTGGAGCCACCTTAAGCTATGTCTGATTCTTCACCTGGCTGTGTTGGGAATTTATTTGTCTATATTTACCGTCAGAATAATAGCTACGAGTAGTTTTTTCTGTGTTCTACTATTATAGGAGCTAACATAGACGCTCAAGATTGTTTGGGACGCTCGCCATTGCACGAAGCTACTGCTTTAAATTATGTTGATATGGTGGAATTTCTTCTTCAAAATGGCGCTAATTTAAACATAAAGACCGTTGACCAAGAACAACGACCAATTCATTTTGCTGCTAAAAACGATTCTTGTGAAACTCTGAATACTTTGTTGGCGTATGGAGCTGACATCAATTCATTGGATAGTAAAAAAAGGACGCCATTACAGGTTTGCTAACGTTTCTTGAAGTAATACAGGGTTTTTTATCTATTCTTTTCAACCTCGTCCTCAAAACGTTTGTGAGAAGATCGGGAAGACGAGAGAACGCCCTCAGTGGCAAGGCAAGATTTTGGCGGGAGTTTTCCCCCGATACATTTCGATACATTTTTCGGTGAGTTTAGCGCGCGAAAGACTTGGTAAGAGTAAAATAGTTTGTCTGCTTTTCACAGTTCGCTTCATAGAGATCATAATATAAAGACTAGAGGGGGCATTGGGGCCAAAATGCGAGAAAAATTGAACGCCGCCATTAGTGGGGCAAAAACGAGCTAATAAAAACAAACCTTTTGCTAAATTTTCATCGCGATTTTTAAGAAAATGAAACTTTTAGAATTTTTGGTCTTATTACTATTATAAATGCTTACGTTAGTTCCTTATTGAGGCGTCTGTTGTCTTTGTTGAATTTTTCCACTCCTTGGGTATATATAGATTGTGGCCGTCATTTTGAAACCTAGTACCCAGGGCGTTCTCTGGTCGCCTCGTCGTATTTTCCCACCAGCTAAACGTAACATTTCATTCTAGGTTGCTGCGGAAATGAATCGTGCTAAAATTGCGGAGCTACTGATCAAAGAAGGAGCTTCAGCTGCTATTTACGATGACGATGGCAATTCAGCATTGACACTTCTTACTGAAAAACTACCCGATGTTGCTCTAATGGCGCTCAACCAGCTGCATTCCGTCGATTGCGTCAATCGGAAAGAATTCTTTTCTCTAAATAACCTGGAAGGTCCAAGACTAAATAAGGACAGAGCATCCGCTGCTCACACACCGCTTGAAATCGCCGTCCAAAATCGTCGGTTTTCGATTCTTATGCATCCAGTTGTCCAGCGGCTTATCGCAGTAAAGTGGGACTACTATGGGAAATATAGCGCGATCAGTGATCTGATGTTGAATCTTGTCTACGTGTTACTTTGGACAATCCTAAGTCTTGTCTTGTCCTACAGATCTCAAGACATATATCTTCCACTTAATCCTAAAGGATGGAGACTGGCCATTGTCATTGCCATTATAATTGTAACTGGAAAAGAGATAAAGAAACATATTTCAGGTAATCAAGCCTGACTGAGGCATCGTTTACACTATAGACCAACTTTCATAATGGCGATTAATTTGAATATTCTTTTGTGTGCATCATAATAAACCTTTCTGGCCTCGTTTGCGTGTCTGCAATTCAAAAGAATTTTAGCTTCATGTTTCATAACGAGGCCAGAAAGGCTTAATATTTAGATGCACATAAAGGATATTTAAAGTGGTGGCCATTATGAAAGTGGTCTATTACGGTAGGGTCAGTCTTCCGTTGAAAAATCACTATCGTCGTGTTTTATACATAACATAACATTGTTTAATCATGATGCAGAAAAGAAAGTAATACAAAAATACATCACGACAGGAAGTAAAGAGATTAGCCCTATAGAAAACTCCCTAAAATAAATAAATAAGTAAGATAAATAAAATAGAAACAAAAAATCGAGATAAAATAAGTAAATTATCTAGATGCCTAAATGGGATTTAAGCCTACTTTTAAAAATGTTGAAGTTTTCCGCCTCTACAATACACGATGGTAAATTAGCGTAGTCACTACGCTTAGCACTCCGGATGCAAATCACTACGCTATGGTGAATTTACCGTAGCGTCATGGTGTGAATTGAACAGACGATTTTTTTGCTACGGAACGCTCACCCCAATCCGGACCACCACCGTACCGTAATAGTCTAAACGTGACCTAAGCTAGGCCCATTGGATTTTTCAGGAATTTTTTATGTGCCTTACACTAGTAATTGCTTTATCACCGTTCCGCAACTGCTCTTTATATTTCTCTAGATACACTTTTTGTTCGTCGTCAGCAGAAAGATTGGATTGAATGGAGAGCAAGCGCTCTGGAAGAAGATTTAGCGTATTGTCATCCCCGCTGTCCAGAAGAATGGCGGTACTTGTCAGATGAAGTGAAAGCAGTCCGCAATCAGTCGCATTTACCAACGGAAGATGGTTGGTGTTATGTAGACTTGCTTGCTCTGATTTTGGTCATTGCAACCATAGTTAGTCATATTATCTTCCTCAAACACAACACTATATCCGTCTATAAAGTTCATAGCGGTATCCTTTTTGGTCTCTTACTCATACTATGGATACGCATCACCAAATATGCCAGACCGTTCCAGTCCACCGGGCCAATCGTCGTCATCTTTGCGCACATTTTGAAGGATGTAATCAAGTGCGGTTTTCTGTTTGCAATTCTATTTATTCCATACGTATGCGCGTTTTGGGTGACATTTGGTCCGAATTCTCCCAAACCAGTGAAAGGCTATAGTAATATATTTGAACTATTCTATAACATGCATTGTATGGTGCTTGGAATTGATTTTCCTTTTGATGATCTCCTTGCGGAGGATCCATTTATGGCTCGGCTGTTGTGCTCTACTTTTATTATCGGCACGGCTATTGTTGTCGTCAATCTTCTCATCGCTTTACTTTCGGACACGTTTACTCGTCTCTATAGCAACGCGTTAGCCAACGCACTCATGCAACGAGCTCAGAGTATATTGGTCATTGAAAGGCGAGTCTCTAAGAGAAAGTATTACAAGTATATGAGGGATAATTGTAGTCCTCAGGTGATTCCTTTGGATCATGAAAGTGAAAAGGAAGAGGATAAAGATAATTGTCATAATATGGTTCAACTGTTACGAGAAATGAAACAGATGAAGAAGGAAATACAAGGGAAAAGGTACCTCGAAAATATTTTTGGATTTTATACCTTGCAAAATATATTGCTCACGGGGCAAAAATGTTTGTTCTATTCTTTGAATACTTTATTTGCACAACTACTACTACCACCATTACTATTATACCACCATCAGCAGCATCACTACTATCACCACAACCACCACTATTACCACCACTACCACCACTACTACCACCACCATTACTACTACCACCACCACTACCACCACCACCACTACTACCACCATCACTACCACCACCACTACCACCACCACTACCACCACCACCACCACCACTACCACCACCACTACCACTACCACTACCACCACCACTACCACCACCACTACCACTACCACCACCACCACTACTACTACCACCATCACTACCACCACCACCACCACCACTACTACCACCGCCACTACCACCACTACTACCACCACTACTACCACCACTACCACCACCACTACCACCACCACTACTACCACCACCACTACCACCACCACTACCACCACTACTACCACTACCACTACCACCATCAATACCACCACCACTACCACTACCACTACTACCACCACCACTACCACCACCACTACCAACATCACTACCACCACCACTACCACTACCACTACTACCACCACCATTACCACCACCACTACCACGACTACCACCACCATCACTACTACCACCACTACCACCACTACAACCACTACTACCACCACTACTACCACCATCACTACTACCACCATCACTACTACCACCATCACTACTACCACCACTACCACCACTACCACCACTACCACCACCACTACTACCACCACCACTACCACCACTACTACCACCACTACTACCACCACCACTACCACCACTACTACCACCACCACTACCACCACCACTACTACCACCACTACCACCACCACTACTACCACCACTACTACCACCACTACTACCACCACTACTACCACCACCACTACCACCACTACTACCACCACTACTACCACCACCACCACCACTACTACCACCACTACCACCACCACTACTACCACCACCACTACTACCATTACCACCACCACCACTACTACCACCACCACTACTACCACCACTACTACCACCACTACTACCACCACCACTACCACCACTACTACCACCACTACTACCACCACTACTACCACCACCACTACTACCACCACCACTACTACCACCACTACCACCACCACTACTACCACCACCACTACTACCATTACCACCACCACCACTACTACCACCACCACTACTACCACTACCACCACCACTACTACCACCACCACTACTACCATTACCACCACCACCACTACTACCACCACCACTACTACCATTACCACCACCACCACTACCATTACCACCACCACCACTATAACTGTCACCATAACCACCACCACCAGCACAACCACTAAAATCAAGGATCAAGGTAACCCTTATTTTACTGTCAATACAAATTTGCCTAAACATTAAGAGTATTTTCACTCTGGTAACACGGGCCAATAATCCGTAGATCTAAAAAATCAATTTTGTTCATTTAACAATATAGTTTATTCAATGTTGTTTTGATAGCGCACCAGTTCAAGGTGAAGCTGGTAAACAGATCGATGTAACAGCAATCAAATCTATGGTCAGTCAAGTTATGAAACAAAATCAAGAAATGATGATTAAAATGAACAAGATGAATGCAATTTTAATGGAACAAAAAGAACCAGAGAGAGAACCTTTCCAACAATTCCGTCAAAATATGCTTTATGGTCGAAGATACAGTGTTCGCTCTGCTGTGTCAGTAAGACCAGATATTTTCGAGTGTTTTGACCTTGATACAGTATCAGAAGACGAAGGGGACGAGAAGATGAAAAAGAAAGTCGAAACGAAGGAACGAAGAGGTTCAATTCTAACACCTAATATAATCGACAAACCTAATAACGCGGACGGAAGATACAATCGTAGACCAAGCAAGAGAGCAAGATTCAGTTGTAACGATGGTTTAGATAATAATGCTTTTGAAGACAGTGACTACGATTCTAGGCCGAGTTGTTCAAACTATGAAAGAAGTGAACTCCGTAGTAGAAGAAGGGACAGTGTACGAAATATTTCAACTTTACGTCGAAGCACTCTACGCCGAAACAGCACAATAAATTTTCCGTGCCCTAATTTTCCACAGGTTTTTGCTGAACGTGTTGTCTATCTTGACAGAAAAGACTCGACTACTTTGAGCATTTCATTGTAAACACTTCATAAACGTTCTGGCTTTAGAGTCGTTAAAACACATGAGAGGTTATTATCTTTAAGAAAACGAGAGAAGCATAGAAAAAGAACAGTCTGGCCGAGAAGAGTGCATTTAGCGTTTATTTTAAATCATTAGGAGCATTCCAAATACCAGAATTTAACCATTAGCGACTACACCTTAGTATACTTTTATAAAATAGCATAAAAAAGAAATATGTTTTTGAGTTAAGATAAGATAAGTTGTTTTTCCCCCTAAGATTCTTGCTTGTATATATACTTGTTTTGTTAGGTTATAATCTAATTATTTTTGTATATTATAGTTTTGTGTGTTCTCAGCTCAGAAAACACAACTCGGGACTCGAACATACAACCCTTAGAATACTAAAACATACGCTTTAACCATTGATCCATTAACTCAGATGGCAGACCAAGGTTAATGTTTGCGGTATTAAAGGGATATGGCAATAAAAATTATTTTTGTCCAATTTGTAAGAATATGTAGAAAAGTTAGAAAGTACGTTTACAGATTTTCATTAGCTGGCTTACTTTTTCAGATATTTGCGAACAAAAACACAAGCCGTCCGCCATCTTGTTTCACAATTAGATCTAATTAAGTGACGTCACAAGCAGGGTAAACATTGTAAAAATTGCAGTCAGTAGCGAAATGTCAGCTAAAATTCTTTTACATTGTTAGAGTTTCAATTTGAAATATATCAGATCAAAATACTTAAGATTTTGCATTAAAATACCTAGGAAATTAAGAAATGTTTAGACAAATTTTACCCTGCTTGTGACGTCATGCATATCTGACGATAGATATGCATATCCAAAATGGCGGATGGCGAGCGTATTCGTACGCAAATAATGCCGAATTTCTTAAAAAATAAAAAATCTAATGAAAATTTGTAAACGCACTTCATAACTATTCTTGATGTTCTTACAAATTAGACAAAAATAATTTTTATTGCCATATCCCTTTAATACCTGGGAAAAAGTTGAACCGTACGTGCAGGGTCACAAATACTTGTTGGGCTACAAGTTGCTAAGTGTCAGGTTTCTACGACTTGAATGTTTTTGCCCTGTGCTAGTAAAGTATTCACAGTTTTCAGTAATAGACGAGCGTCTGTCTATAGCATTCAGAAGGTTGTGGGTTTGAGTCCCGCTTGGAGCTAAGATATCTCTGAATGTTAATAACGACAGCTCGTACATGCAGCAAGAATTATAATAGAACTTTAGACTAATTAATTTTACTATGTATACGTATAACTATGATCATGCTATGATATATCACCCCAATTAAGTTCAGAGTACGCATCCCCCCGTTGCTCTCCCTTCGGACTCCCCCTTTCCCCTCCTTTCTTCCATGACATCATTAGACAATACACCATCATTATTCAAATGCGTCAGTATTAATTAGCATGCATGTATATGCATATTATGGAACAAACCCATGCCACTAGTTGGACGGAAAGGTCATTTACTCCGGTAAGTTCGAGTATATAAATCTATCTGAAGTATAGCTTTACAATGGTGTTTGTAGATAACTATAGGCGTATAGCTTATTTAACCACACTAAGATGGGCCCGAAAAGGCGTTTAATAAACACAATAATTGATGCAATTCTGTTTTCGTGCATCTCAGCTCAATCCGACGTTTAAGTCATTGTATAGATAGCGTTTAATGATCCTATATTTTATATTTCAGATTAGAGCGAGCGCAATTGCATGTATACACTAAACACTTACCATGTTAGCTGACATCGGCCTTAGCAATGAAACTTCTCTATGAATCTCAACTCGACGACTAACGGAAATTGAACCTGGAACAGGTCTAACATTATTTATAAAAGTTTGTGAAATACCAGCATTTTAGATGACGTTTTGATACGAATAAATAGTATCTACAGTATATAACGGATGAAGTTGTCCTTCAGTAGCGTGTTGAGTTGAGTAGAGTTTAAGATCAAATGAGGTCAAAAGCTATACTGTATATAAAATATTAAAGACATGATATGGTTAAGCTTTCGTCGTGCTATACTCAAAATCAGATGATGTTAAAAAGCTTAACCATATAATAAATATACTTTACACAGTATCTTTTGGCCTCATTTGATCTTTATAAACTCTATTCATCTACGGTATAGTCAGTCTATCGAGGGACTTTGACTTGAAATTAACGTCAGTATATTTTACTATCAAAAACATTGTCAGTTCAGCACTATCAGTTCAGTAACCTACTTCCTACGCAGTCGTTTCCCTTTATATTGCCCCAGGTTTACATGATTAGGGCCTGATTCTAGTATGGGACAAGTGTTTCTGCCTATAAATTATACCCGTAGTCAACGAAGTGTCTGATTATACTATATAGTGCTGTTAGCAAATATACATATTCACTTTTTTGGGTTTAACTCATTCCTGTCCGGGGGCTTCCCCAGAGGTGAATAAAATCGTCTGGCGTTAGCCAGAATAAAATACTAAAGGCCGATTCGGACAAGAAAGAGTTAAAGAGATAGTTTATAACTCATTCCTGTCCGGGGGCTTCCCCAGAGGTGAATAAAATCGTCTGGCGTTAGCCAGAATAAAATACTAAAGGCCGATTCGGACAAGAAAGAGTTAATCATACCTTGTTATAATTATTCCTCTGCATGTCTAAATTTGAGTTGACTATAGTTCCCTAATTAGTGTTTAAAGGCCTGGCCAAACGCTTTCAATATTTCATTCAACATCGTTCAACATTGTTGAACGCGTGTTGACGAAAATTTGAACATGTTCAAATTTCGTTGAACATCATTCAACACCATTCAACAACGTTCAACATCATTCAACACGGTTGAATTCAACAGTGTTGAACGATGTTGAATGAAATGAAGCGTTTGGCCAGGCCTTAATTCTTTGAACAACAAAATAATTTATAAAACTAGTTCAGTGGAGTATAACGAGCAATATAACAATTCAACGACTAGGGAACCACAGATACATAAATTAACAAAACGAGACTTTAAAATCCCGAAAGGAATTTCTACCCGACTACGTCACATCTCTTCCTTTTCGTTTGATTTTTAGCCGTTGCAATCAAAACTACATGCTTTGAAAACGTCGTGACTATACAAATGGAATCATTTGGTGAATAACGAGGATTAACTGCGACCATAATTCGTGCATGCGGAGTCATTTTGAAGGTAAGTAAAATTTTCGCTTATGGAGGATTGACCGTTTGTTTGAGGTTAATAGGGTTACAAGTGTCTTGTAGACTATGTGTACACGGTAACGTTTCCGAGCGTTTTCGTATTGTTTACTTCATGTTCTCAAGGGTATTGAAAACAATCCGTTCATTACCTGAAACAATATGAAAACGCTCAGAAACGTTACCGTGTGCACATAGTCTTACTACAGGGTGTATAAAAAAAAAGGCTACCCTTAGAAAATATAATTAACATTCTTTTCAAATAACCTATTGTATATTGACAGCCCTGGACACCTCTGAAGTCATGGATGCGTAAAAAACAAATGGTCGTATACACCTGGGAAATTACGATAACTTCTAAACGTATGAAGGAGCATAACTGAAATAAAAATGTTAATTATATTCATATCAGTTCGATTAAAAATGGTTCAACTGACCACAGGGCTGTCAATATACAATAGGTTATTTGAAAAGAATGTTAATTATATTTTCTAAGGGTAGCCTTTTTTTTGATACACCCTGTATACAGAACAATGAACGTGTATAAACATGCTAATAGGGTAGGGATTGGAAGCTGATCGACAATTAACGATATATTATTTAATATTAAATTATCTTAACCATATAGCTAGCTGACTATACAGCTTGAAAAGCTTGTAGAGAATAGTTGCACTAAGTTGAAAAGGTGTTAAGCTACCAAGATGTTTTGATAACGAAATCCTGACATTTTACTACTATAGGATCTCGGTTAGTTTAGCGGCCACCTTTTCAATTTCCTCATGCATGGCCCCTAAGCGTGTTAGAGTAACTAAGTCTGTCGCCGCCATGGCAACTGTACTTACAAGATTGGCGAACAAAAGCTAATTGTAAAAAAAATAAAAAAATAATGACCTCGGTTAATTCTGCCTTGTCATGATTTTTTTTCTATAATGACAAATTGAAGTCATATGTCTATCCTCAAATCTCTCAATATCTCGTGTGTTTGGATCACAGTATCCTACACGGAAAACCATTCGGTGTTATTTTTATTATTATATTGTATATTTCAGTGAGTTAGTCATGATGAACAATAACGATATGCCAGGAAGGAAGAGTCCTTATGATTCAAGACGCTCGTCTGTGAATAGTACGACTAAAGTTTACGAACAAATGCTTCTCAAGGAATTACCAGGTATTCTATATGATATCCATGAAACTCTGAGGAATGTTTAAATTATTATTATTATTACAAAGAGGAAAAACAGTAGACAGATAGCGTAGGTAGCTATAGTGTGAAAGGATGACTCAAAAGCACCTGTCCATACAGTCATTTCGCGGCTTTTCTAAAATAGGTCGTCAAATTTGTACGTTTTTCCAAAATATGTCGTCAATTAGCAATCTTTTGGATAATCTAATTACAACAAAAATCCTAACCCTCGTCAGAAATCTGGCTCAATGTACCAGCTAGCTTTTTGGGAAAACATATTTGACGACATATTTTGAAAAAAGACGCGAAAGGACTGAACGGATCACTTTAAGTCCTCCATTTTAATTACCTCGACTTTGACAGTAGGGACTTCAAGATGCTAGGGACCTTAAGATCTACGACGGCAACTTCGAGGGCGACGTCCTTCAAACAAAAGCATTCTTGCAAAACAAAGATAATGAATAATTTCTAGTCCCAAGAGTAATCTGAACACCATCCTCGCTCTGTATACAACGTCACTCAGACCATTTTCACGTCTTCAGGACGACGTTGACTCGTGGGGTGATGAGCACTGTTGTCTGAGATTGCCTTAACACAGACACTGCAACCGTTTTAACACTTTGAAAATTATAAAACAAGCTTCAAGTATTGAATACAGTCGTCAGTTAACCGTGATCACTTTTTAATGCTAAAATTTGAATTGCTTTTTAACCGCCGTCGTCGTCCTAGCATCTTAAGGTCCCTGCTATACGACGACGACGACGGTTAGAAAGCAAGATAAGCTTTACAATTTAGAGAAGTTAGGGACGGGATGACTGATTATTATATTTGATATTTGAAATTAGTTTAATGACTTCCAAAACGTCCCAGTATTGCTAAAATGATTGTAGTGTCTGTATTGAAGTCAATCTTAACATCTTTTGGCCGTTGATGTCGTCCCGAAGATGTGAAAATGCTCTAAGTGGCGTTGTATAAAGAACGAGGACGGTGCTGAAATTACTCTCAGGAGACTGAAAATTATTCGTTCTCTTTGTTTTTCAAAAATAATAATTTTGTTTAAAGGACGTACTCGTCTTTGAGGTTGACGTTGTAGATCTTAAAGTCAGTAATAACGGTGAAAGGCAGCCGTGTGTAATGATGGAGTCTAAGAAGACTTGACACGCACACCGAATGATTTTAATGGTTATTTTTTCAGGAAGTAATTGTTCAAACCAGCCAATGCACGCCGTTCTTGAAAGTGAACTTGATGACGACATGCGAAATGACATTGAGGAAGCTCAAAAAGTCAAGAACCATGCTTTGATCCATTACCTTGCATCGCTGGCAAATTCTAATAACAACGAAGATACATTTGATTTTGATTTTGTCAAGTCGCTTATTCAAAACGGTGCAGACATCAACAGCACGGACAAGAGCGGTCAAACAATTTTTCACGAAGTCGCTCGTTCCTGGAACTTAGATGTAGCATCTTTTTTAATTGAACATGGTAAGGTTAATCATTTTTCCTTCCTTCCTTCCTTCCTTCCTTCCTTCCTTCCTTCCTTCCTTCCTTCCTTCCTTCCTTCCTTCCTTCCTTCCTTCCTTCCTTCCTTCCTTCCTTCCTTCCTTCCTTCCTTCCTTCCTTCCTTCCTTGTTTGCTTGCTTGCTTGCTTGCTTGCTTGCTTGCTTGCTTGCTTGCTTGCTTGCTTGCTTGCTTGCTTGCTTGCTTCCCTCCCTCCCTCCCTCCCTCCCTCCCTCCCTCCCTCCCTCCCTCCCTCCCTCCCTCCCTCCCTCCCTCCCTCCCTCCCTCCCTCCCTCCCTCCCTCCCTCCCTCCCTCCCTCCCTCCCTCCCTCCCTCCCTCCCTCCTTCCTTCCTTCCTTCCTTCCTTCCTTCCTTCCTTCCTTCCTTCCTTCCTTCCTTCCTTCCTTCCTTCCTTCCTTCCTTCCTTCCTCCCTTCCCTCCCTCCCTTCCCTCCTTCCTTCCTTCCTTCCTTCCTTCCTTCCTTCCTTCCTTCCTTCCTTCCCTCCCTCCCTTCCCTCCCTCCCTTCCTTCCTTCCTTCCTTCCTTCCTTCCTTCCTTCCTTCCTTCCTTCCTTCCTTCCTTCCTTCCCCTCCTTCCTTCCTTCCTTCCTTCCTTCCTTCCTTCCTTCCTTCCTTCCCTCCTCCATTCCCTCCCTCCCTTCCTCCCCTCCTCCCTTCCTTTATTTCTTCCTTTTCCCGTTCTATCCTTATTTCTTCTTTCCCGCCCCTCTTCCTTCAGTCATTCACTTATTTTTATAATAAAACCTCAGGTGCTAATCTCAATCAACAAGATAAATTTGGTCGTTCGCCTCTTCACGTGGCAGCCGCAGTTGATTATGCAGATATGGTGAGATTCCTGGTGAAAAATGGCGCAAATGTAAATATCAAGACAAACGGAGAAGGACAAATGCCCATACATTACGCAGCAAAGAACGATGCCTGCAAATCATTAAAGATGTTGCTAGGTTACGGAGCAGACGTTGACTCACGCGACAGCAAAAATAGAACACCACTCCAGGTTAGAGTCAATGATATTATTTTTTGAAAATCACAATTGGAGATTCGTAGTTTTTTTATTGCTTGTGTATACGAACAGTGTATGAGATTGTTGTTTCAAATTGCGAAGGGGAAAAATATTAAAGGCAGTAGTGGCGGAACGTGTTAGGGATACTAGCCGGTGAAATTAAAGGATAGAGGCCACCCTCTAGCCCCCTAGCTCCCCTGGTTCCACTTCCTTTGATTATAGGTTGTGATTTTACAGTATATTAGTTCGCGCATGTGCTGTTCACCTTTGCGACCTGGGTTCAATAGGGACTTTAAGATTCAGACAACGGACTACGCCTACGGTAGAATGTTTAACAGTGATATTAAATAGTGGTGTATTTATACATTCAAATTTCAAGACACATTATCGCACGGACTCGCCTTATTCTTAAATTCTTGAAGAGATACATTTGTTCAATCTATGCTAGTCGCGAGAGTAAGGTTAAGCTTCCCAAGGCTTGTGTAGTGACTCAGGTTCCGCGTTGTCTTTACAACGTAAAAATGCTTTTTCTACGTTGTCAACAGAGTCACGACGGCATGAAAATTACTCTTGGGACCGTCATTTGCAAAAGTTCTTTGTATATGACATAAAATTCTATTGTGCAAACACGTCGCCGTAGTCGTAGTCGCTGTGTTTTCTTAAAGTCCCTGATTACTAAACACCGAAGGGTTTCTTCTCTACAGGCTTGAAAGTGCTTGACATAAACTTAACTATTTTTAGGTCGCTGCTGAAATGAATCGTGCTAAGTCATCCAAGCTTCTTGTTCAGCACGGAGCCCCCGCGGGTGTCCATGACAACACTGGAAACTCAGCATTGTCGCTTTTAATTGAAAAACTACCAGACGTAGCCGTTGAAGCATTAGACCAATTCCACTCTGTTAGTACAATCAACAGAAAAGAGTTCTTTTTCTTAAATTACCTTGAGGGAAACCGTTTACAAAATCCCAAATCACCAGCATATTCTGCACTCGAAATTGCTGTTCAAAATCAGGAATTTGATATCATTCTGCATCCAGTAATGCAGCGTCTTATTTTAGTGAAATGGCAAAAATTTGGACGGCAAGGAGCAATCATTGATCTTGGGATTAATCTTCTTTATGCCATACTTTGGACAGTTATTGCTGTCTCGTCATCAGCTCATGGCTACGACATGTATTTACCATGGTCGGGGAAAGCCTGGAGACTAGTTTTAGCTATTGTTGTGTGTCTTATGACAGTGGATGAAATTAGAAAGCAGCTAACAGGTAAATTATTACACATTTTGGGATAGTTATTGTGGAACAGCAAACTCAAATAGAAAATAATGATATTATCTGCTAGTACGTAGAGAAAAACTCTATTCGATCGCGGCTGGAAGTCGAACCCGTCACCGAAGGTGGAAGTGAAATAGCCTGGTTTCTAGACCTTCCTCGGTTGACACGTTTCGGAAATGATCCGAACGGACCCGCTGGGGAAGGCCTAGCAAAATTCGTAAACAATTTCACTACACAGCTCAGTTGTTTACTGAGGAAGAATTGTGATGTTATGATGTCCGAAGTGTTTCCCGACACTTACTATTTCCATCTTCATAAAATAATACAAACCTACTCACCTTGGATCGAGGAAGGTTCACTGGCCTAACTTTCTTATCACTAGCTTTCTTTCTGCAACCGCCAAAAGTTGAAAGTTAAACAGTTAAATTTTCATTACGAGTTCCAATTGGAATATATTCCATAATTTCCTTCATTCGATAGCCAAGATCTTTGGTAAAATCTTCGCAGACATCCTTTTGCTTTTTATTTGTCGCTACGCTAGATCCCAGGAACACTCGAAGGGTCAGAACGATTCTGGGCAGGACCTTTTTGCGAATGTTGCTAGGCCTTCTCGTTTCCAGCCTCTTCCCAAGAACCCAAACCGACTACGCGGCCAAGCTCATGGCGGAAACGAAAGGCTTAGAAACTAGGCTAGAAGTGAAAATTGTTTCATGCTGAAATTGCTTTTTCCGGACTTAATGTCTGCACAAGCAGCAATTTAGGCCTTGGGGATACCAAGCATAATCATAATCCACTTAATTTTCTCTTATCTTAGGTACTTTGAGGACAAGAAACCGGCAAAAGAAATGGATTGCTTGGAGAGCAACAGAACTCGAGGAAGATCTCATGTACTGCCATCCCCGTTGGCCTCAAGAAGAGATGTACCTGAAATCCGAAATCAAAGCTATTAGAGATACGCCCCTGATATCAACTGGTGACAGCTGGATTTACTTTGATTGGTTCTCGCTGTTTCTAATTCTAGGTACCATTGCAAGTCACTTGGTTTTCCTACAATGTGATAAAGATATTTGTCAGATATGCTACGCACGTACAATCACAGTGTTACTACTTGTACTTTGGTTTAGAATGTTGAAGTACGCGAGACCGTTTGAAGGCGCTGGACCTTTTGTCGTTATATTCGGTCACATCATTCAGGATATCATTAATTGGATGTTACTCATTGTAGTCATAGCTGTTCCATATGGTTGCGCATTTTGGATTACTTTTGGAAAGGGATCTCGGGAACCCGTTGATAGCTACAGTGATGTCTCCTCTCTTTTCTACAACATGTTTTCAATGGTTGTCGTCAACGATCATGACTTTGAATCATTGGTAAATGCAGACGCTACAATGGCGCGGATTTTGTGCGGCAGTTTTATAGGAGTAATGGCAATTATCAACCTGAATCTACTCATTGCTTTGCTTTCTGATACTTTTACGAGAGTTTATGGAAATGCTGTTGCCAATGCCGTAATGCAACGAGCTAAAACAATCCTCATACTTGAGAAAACATTGAATTCGAAGAAAAAGAAAGGATACCAAGAGTTCATAATAAATAATGGTAGTCCAGAAGCTGTGGAACTACAGAGGGATATTTCAGCAAGTTCTGACAGAGACGAGCAAAAGTCCTCGGAGATGTTAAAAGATCGTGTAAAAGAGATGCATTCAGTGATACAGGAGAGGTTTGGTAAACAATATGGAGACGGTCACAAGTCCGATCTTGATCATATTAAGGAGAGTCTTACAGACCTGAAGGAATCTAGGGAACAGGAGAGATATGACGTGAACAAAATGAAGCGACGTATAAATCAACTGCAAGATATCCTGGTCAAAATAAGTAACTCCCTCGATGTGGATGTCACCAATATAGCTCGCCGTTCTTCGACAGAAGACGAAACCAATTTGCTAGGAAACGAGGAAGATGAACAGAAGTTTTTTGAAGACGAACTCCGGAACTCTGAGAGTGGCAACGAGGAAGATACCAACGACATTCATTTGTATAATTCTCGTCAGTTTTCTGCCGATGAGCTCGCCGTTAATTCGTTCAGCAAAGGAGTATCGAACGAAGGATATTTCCCGGATGATCGAATGGAACCTCGACGACAAGAGGCTAACCACTTTAGAGAAACACCTCTTCTCAGTTCACGTGGAGAGACTCGTAAAACACGAATAGAAGAACGTGGAGGATCACGCAGAGGAGCTCATGACGAAGCACGTGGACCAACACGAAGAGAAGCAAGTGATGATTCACGTGATAAATTACGTGGGGTAACACCTGGTAAATCACGAGGTAAATCACGTGGTGAATCACGTGGTGAATTACGTGAAAAATCACGGGATGTAGTGTACATTCGTTCACCTCCACCAACGCGAAAAAGGTTGCGAGAAAGAGATCCAGAAACCAGGCAGCCAAGAGCCGTGTTTGCCAGAGATTCAGGACAAAGTTCAGTTCGGAATCCCCCGCGACCATCGCATTCGGCGAACAAAAGAGAACACCCCAGGAGACAAGAGTCCTGGAAAGCGTCCAATTCAAACAGACGATCTAAGAATGAGTCCGAAGATCCACTTGAGGCAAGATTAAAGAGATCTGGAGATAAAGTCAAGCCGGAAACAACTACAAGACACCCACGAAAACAGTCGCAGTACTTGAACGACAAAGGAGAATATTCCGAGAATTTGCGTTCAGATTCTGACGACATTGAAACGTCCGAATCTGATCCGGAAGAACATTCATTCCGTTTCCAAGAAAGACCTCGCGGGGATGACGTCAACATAGTTTGTAGCGACAACGATATTTTTCGACGAAGACGCAATCGATCATCCGCTCGTTCGTCAACAGGACGGCATTACTATGACAACTGGGATAACAGAAGTATAAAGAGTGTGGCATTTTGATTGGGTCATTGAGATGAGAGATTCATTATATAGTCTATAGTCTATGTACATTGAGGTAAAGGTGCTTACTGTAGATAGAACAACACATTTATCTTCATCTGGGTATATAGCATGTATTATATATAATTCACGCAATATGTACTCATACAGTATATAGGAATACATAAAATATATATATATATATATATATATATATATATATATATATATAAGCTTTTAACTATATATATATATATATATATATATATATATATATATATATATTAACTTAATGCTTTTTACTTATATATAACTTTGAAAAATAGTTGTAGTTCTGTTACGTGCACCACGTCCTGTAAAGTAATTTCAGTAATCTTGTAATTAATTGTCTGAACTTTTATTACTGACTGTACAAAGTCGAAGCAAACACAAATTGAAAAAGTAAAAACAAAAATATATGTAACTGCATGCAGCTAAAGTAATTTCTACCAGTCACTTTTCTCACAACAATAGTGAATAGTCAGTATAAGCTTCTTTTTATTCAAAATTCGACAAAGGGAATTTAAATGTATCAGTCCTTAAAATTATCATCTTAAATGAAAATCGTTTTACATGGAAGCTTTAGGGTTTAAACTGTCATTCAGTTAGACAAGATCATAACGAGCTTCTCCCTTGAAGTATCCCTCGTAAAATGCCTTGTAAATATCAGCTGGTAATGCAATCTTCTTTACGGCGGGGACATTCTTCATTTTGTTAACCCATGTGGCCAGGGTGGGGTGCTGTTCAGATGAAAGATCATGGATCACTGGAAGACGTTCAAAGAAAGGCCAGATCATGTAATCAATCATACCAGGTTGATCACCTAGAAAAATAACATGACAATATAAAATATAAAGAAGTGGAGTGTGCCACCAAGGTAGTTACAAGTCTAAAGCCGGTTTTCTACTAGGCGACTTTTTTCGCGCGAAGCGACGTTTTCTTTTGTCTTATGAGTTCTGAGCTGGAACTAATCAGAAATCTATTGAATTCGAACAAAAGAAAGTCGCTTCGCGCGAAAAAAATCGCCTAGTGGAAAACCGGCTTAAAGTCTCTTCTTTGTAGAATATTTTGGATTCCACCCACTCATCTATAAATGATGACGATGATGATGATAATATCATGATTATGATGAAGATGATGTTGATGGTGGTGTTGATATTGATAATGATGTTGATGATGATGATTGATTATTGGTGATGATGATAATACTACTGATGATACTGAAGATGATGATCACCATGACGATGATTATGATGATAATGCTTTTGCTGATGCTGATTATAACAGTGATCAATAAAAATAGTGATAAATTAAATTAAATATGTTTCATACCTCCAAAGAACTGTGTTTTGCTGTTTATCAAATAATTTTCACAATTTGTCAAATTTGACAACAAATTTTCCTTGTTCTCGTCACTTTTATCTCGTGCATACTTATAAAACGATGGAATAAACTAAAGCAATAGCAAAGAGGATCAGCGCGCTTCATTATATGAAACATTTTGATTGTCTGACTAACTGCCTGACGTTAACGTCGTAATTAAAGACTTACGGTATTTCCAAATGTCTCGACAAACAACCTTTGTTTTGCCTTGACTACAGGATCTGTTGGATGCAAAGGCTTGTCTGGATATAATTCATCCAGTAAATCTTAAATATAGACAAGGAAAATAAATTAATTTATTACACTTTATAATTGGATACAAATGATGAACAGGCATGACTGTATCAAATAATAACCGTATATATATATATACCCAGCTAACCTGAAACAATTAATGATTCATAAACTGTTTGTCCATTAGGAAATTCAATAGCTGGCACCTTTCCTAAAGGATTGATTGAGGCATACCATTCTGGCCTTTCATGAGCTAGTCTGATATTGACAATGTCAAAGTTGCTGAGATCTTTGGCAGAAACAACCAAACGTGACCTCTGGTTATTATAACGATGAAAAACAATATTACATTAGTATATACGAAGAGATTATTAATTAACACCCAAAGCAGTAAATATTCACAATCATTGATTTCTACACTCTATATATACTGACAACATCACTGTTGCGACTCGGATTCAAACACTGATCTCAAATAATAGACTCATTATACTGGATAGAGCATCTTGTTTCGCGCGTGGCAAAAATTGAAGTCGGGGTGGGACCCACAATATTGCTGAATCCTAGTTTTCGCCTCTGGTTTTCGCTTTAAATGATCGGATTTTTAACGAAAACCAGCTAAATTTTTGTGACATGTATCTGTCGCTATGGGAGAACTTAAAAGTGGCTGTATGAAAACCAAGTGGGTCCCTGCCCACCTGAAATGGCCGCCACTAATTTATTCCGACTTCACAGCGAGCACTGGATGCTCTATCCAGTATTAAGCCGGTTTTCCACAAGGCGATTTTTTTCGCGCGAAGCGACTTTCTTTTGTTTGAATTCAATAGATTTCTGATTAGTTCCAGCTCAGAGCTCATGAGACAAAAGAAAAAGTCGCTTCGCGCGAAAAAAGTCGCCTAGTGGAAAACCGGCTTTATGAGTATTATTTGAGATCAGTGGATTCAAATGTCGAACTTAATCTCATGTGCCAAACCCAATACATAAATTATTTTACCTTAGAATTCCGGCTGAACAAGAGCTGTGCATGCAGAGGTACGAGAATGCGGTAGAATCGTAGGACAAACGCTTCATATGAAATTTCTAACAACACACTTACATGATATCTTTCAACAATACGTCGTTAAGAAGTTATATATTAGCATCTTCTTCCATGCCTGTCTGATAAGTAGATTTCTAAATCTCAAATCGGAAGTTGCAACGTCGTGTATTTTATATCGACAGTGTGTCGTCAAATTAGAATCAAACTAATTTTATTACATTGAGCAATTTGTCTTCAAATGACAATATTACGCGCTTAAAATAGAATTGACGTTTGTTGATGAGAAACAATTAAGAGCCACTCTGGAGCGACGTTTGATCGGTTTGAATCACACGTCGCTCTTCAGTCGCTCCAGAGTCCAATCTGATTGTAGTAAGTTCGGCGGATAAGTAGCTTATAGAAGATCATATGAGAAGATAATAGGTTCGGCGTATAAGAAGCTAAGCCAGACCGACGTTTGAAACGGCCCAATTTAGATTCTTTTAGCCTTTCAAACCCGTCCTTAATTGTGTTCAGGGACGTAGCCAGGATTTTGAAGCGGGGGGGTGGGGGGGGGGAGGACATTTTGAAATCAAGAGTCGCTGAAATGCCATTTCCTGGCTTTTGGAGGAAGATTTTACAGACTCTAAAGGTTAAAAAACGTCATATAAATACTCAAAACATGCAAACGTCACATAGATACTCAAAATGCATACACTCAGTAGATTGAATACACTGTTTACAGTTTATTTCCTGACACAATTCATATTGCATCAGTTTTGTAGTTACATGTCTGTGGGGAACCCCTGACTGTGTTCATAATTTAAAGTACTTTTACAAAAGAACGATTAAAGAATATAAATTAGCGAGCATATTTATGAATACGCATGGTGCATAAAATAACTCATATATTAATACGTCTCTAACTACTGTAACTAGATTATTATTCTTTGACCTTATTCCAACAGTTGAACAACTAAATTGGTCTATAAGTTGTAATACATATCGTATGGCCCATATCAATCCACGTTTAAAAGTATTATACTCGGCAGTTGAATATATTGTATACACAGTGCTGTACATACATACATACATACATAGCTATAGCCATATATTCTCAACACTAGTATTGAAGTTTGAATTATTACCTGGGCAAATGGACAGTACAGCATGCTGTAAAGACGAAATTTGTTTTTAGGATCAAAGGCAGGTCTTGCCTCTCCACTTTTTAAATGTTTCGACATTATTGCAAATCTTCAACAACGACTGCCACCAAATTGAACTACTTGTCTACGCAAGCATGTGATGATACTGCGAGTTACGTAATTCTTTATAACACCCGTCAGGCCTGACTCGCAGGTTATAAGGATTTTGGGTGAGTTAGTTTTCAGGTTAGTTGCTCGGAAAGTGGTCGACTATCGTCGTACAAGATTCGTAAAGTGTGAACACAAAATGGCGGACGCAGAACCTCTTGATCAAAAGTCATTTGTTTGTGTTGAATGTGGTTTGAAATCAAAAGAAATATAC
>OZ036001.1:8277988-8280488 GCA_964035015.1 Corallium rubrum
GTCGCTGGATACAGAAAAAACCTTTTTCTTGATGATAATATTGTAATATTGTCAAAGTTGTAACTTTAACCTGTGATCATCATGTGTCACTACTGTAATTGTACATTTGTTGTAATTTCGGTTTCATTCTTGCAAAGAACATTTTGTGGGTTCAATCGCAAATTCTTACTTTTCAAGAATGTTAGAAAACAATATATTAAAATTTAACCAACAGTGTGAGATTAAGTTCAAAGATAATTGAGATTAACTTAAAAGATTGTGAGATAAAAATCATAATCAGTCAATTTATAAAACAGCAGCTGGTGTTCGTAAAAAGAAAAGCAATGACGTTAAAACTAAGCCATGAAATTAGTTCAGCATGGATACTTTTTGGTTGTAGAAAGTGTTATTCTAAGAAAAGTTTTGGTCATGTAAACTGGCCAAACCGGTGAGAATGCAAGTACGCGTAAAGGTCAGTCAACAAAATAAACAAAGGCTTGCATAACTCGTTTATTTGTACTCAGTAAGTGTAAGACAAATAGTATTGCTTCAAAGATACCATAATTTGGTTTGCAGCCAGGCATATAATGTTTACAGAATATAAAAAATAAAAAGTTGACTCTGGCTTAAAAAAAACAGAGTGCAATTATACCTTCTATTCTTTATATTTTTGTGTAAATTAGCTGATTTGTGGTTAGTTTTCCCATTTTTTGTCTCGTTCCTCACCGATTATTACTGTTATATCCTTTTGGTTAATTTAACTCACACTGATAACTTTGAATGAAAAAATCTTCGTAAATTGTACCGGATTATGGTTATTAACGACCAAATTTATTTGCTGGTAAATAACGGTGGAAATGTTCTATTCTAATTGTGTATATTCTTTGTAAATAACAAAAGCCTCTCAATAACTTAATGGTAAAATTACTTATTTTATTCAAAAAAAAAATGTGTAGGATGTGTATGTGTAAGGAGGCTCTTAGCCCCTAGAAACTTTTACGGAACTGACTCAGCATACGCTAAGTCGTATGGTACATGTATAGATTACTGGTTATGGTTATATTTACCATCGTAACCTAATTACCCAAAAAGGTTTCTGAGAAAACACAACAGAACATGTAAACCTAAAGTACTATACAGTACCTCATTCATTGTGACACAATACCTCATTAAAAACATGTTTTAAAACTTTTTAAATTTTGCTCAAGTGAACACATTTAAATATTTGATACATTTGAGCTTCCACGTTGAATAGTCTTAAAGTAGTCTGAGCAGATTTGTCTCAAAGACCGAAACCAACTTTAACTCTTCCAGTACTGGTGACATGTCATTAAAGTGTTCCATAAACATTAACTTCAAATGCACGCGGGATAAAAGGCTTTATAGCTAATAATTATTTGGGAGGTTTATACATGTACTACACGTATTGTGTATATAGGAAATTACCTTTGTACGTAATTACCATTTGCTATTTAACTGTTTTAAACTGGCATGCCAGATAAAAGACCTGTACAACTTCTTTTATACTAGTCGAGATTACTTACAGTAAAGTCAAAGCGTATTTGAAATTGGACAATATACGTCTTTGTATCCGTTATATGACGTCACAGTATGATAAAGTTAACGATTTTAATATGTTGACGATATAGAACCTGACGTCATAACACATGCTAGACTTATTAATATCTATATATGTAATTATGTTTTAATTTGCTTCTGTGGGTTTGCAACAAATTGGCATTTCTAGATAATTAAGAGGCTTTTGCAAAGACAAAGACTTAGTATAGGTTAGTTACCGAGGTTGAGGTAACTAACCTACTTTAGTTCAAGATCACCTAGGTTGCCAAAGAAAAATGAGATACTGAGTTCATTATCACAGAGTTTGTCTAAAAAAACTACATTCGTGACCATTGATTAACGCTTGTTTTTCCAACAACGCATAAATCATGTTAATTGCCCCGAGCTAATATACAATAACCCAGGGCAGTTACCTTGATTTATGCGTGGTGGGGGTAATTAGTATAGGACGCTTCGCGTCCTCGGGTCTTTATATAGCATAAATCCCGACGTCCGAGGGTTTTATCCGACTTAAATGATTATTGAGGAGGTTTTCCAACAAAGTTTTGTCTATTTTTTCTACCTTGGACAAAGATTTTCCAATTTTTTTTCTTCATTTATTTTCTAATTAGTATTCATAGGGTTGTATGCAAAATACAACCCTCGCAAGAACAAAGAAAACCGACTCAATAATTATTTAATTATAAATAAACAACCGCGGTACATCAAAGAAAACCGAGGTGATCGTGAACTAATAGTACTTACTCCTACCAACTACCCTGCCACTGGGAAAGGTCATCAATGCTTTTCACTTTTCTTCATAGGATTTGAAGTTGTACGTTTTTCAAGACGATCTGCAAAACTTTCACGGCATATTGGGCATCTTGTTCTGTAGGAAAATTAATATGATTTAATTAGTCATTAATTAGAACAAGTTGAAAAATCTTTTTGAGGACATGATTTG
>OZ036001.1:8285488-8387988 GCA_964035015.1 Corallium rubrum
GTGTCGCGGGATTTTAGTTTTTTCTTACCACACTTGCTTTGATTGTTATGGCAACGATGACATGGCCAATACTGGTTGCAGCAATCAAACTTTACGTGACATCGTCTCTTGTAATGACTGCATAACCACGGACCTTCGTCATCATGGTTACCATGGTTACTTTGCTGAGAAGAGGAGCTTGGTCCAGCCAGTTTCGACACCTTTTTCCCATTCGAGCCGAATTGATCTGCTGGTTTTCTGCTGCTAAAATTTGTTTTTCTCATGGGTGTTTTTGCTGCTCCTGTTAAAATTAATTTTCATTTTATAATTTACAATTATTATTAACTGTTTTAATTCGTGTCAAACGGCCATGATTTAGCCTTATTTCAAACGTTGAAAAATCGGCGAAAGTGTTACCGTTGACCTGACTCTGACGGTCGAGCTTGAAACGGTGACTCAAGAGGACTCCTCCAGATTCCAGTCCTCTCCAAAATATATCGTTAAATATGTTTTTCCAAAAAGGTAGGCGGGAAACCAGATTCCTAAGTTGGTTTACGGATTTTGTCATCCATCTTTTTTTATCTTCATGACATTAATTGCTTTATAATATATTAATGCTATTTATACATATTTGATATGTATTAGGCCTAGAAATTATTACCTCTTTTATTGGAAATTCCTTGAGGTTGGCGACTTGCATTACTGGAATGGTTGCTATTCGCAAGTACTTCCGACATTTCCTGCTCTTCTCTCTCTAATCGTTGTGCTCTAACGCCAGCGTTGTCGTTACCATTCTGAGGGCCAGATACACCAGTCATAAACAGTCTGTAATCTCCTTCAACGAAACAATCGATCATGTGAACCAAATCAAAACGTAAAATATCCTGGAAAAAGTCCCTAATCTCGTTTAAATTTATCGAACTTATTACATTTCTCTCATCAAGTTCTTGTAAGATCTGTGACGGAGTCTTTTCTTCCAAAACGGTGCCCATGTCGAACTTTTTCTTTGCCCAATGTTTCAGTTTGGTCACTTCTTCAAACTGCAAGCTACGAGCGATAAATTGCAGTAAGCTTGCCCAAGGCGATGAAACGGTATTTGCTGGATAAAGTCGCTCTGCTTGATTGAAGCGTGGCCCAGGTCCTCCCTCCCTGGCTGCTACATTTGAATTTCTGAGAACGCCATCGGAGCCTTGTTTGCTAACTTGGTTCACATTGGATTGAAAAGCAAGTGAATCAGAAGTGCTTTGGTCGGATTTTCGCGGGCTTTCTCCAGTAGTATTTACGTCATTCTTGCTGGCTGGCTCATATGCTTCATTTTCCGATTTTTCGTTTTCACCACAGATACACGACTTAAACATTTCGTTAAAATATGCACAGATTTCCTTTACTTTTTTGCTAATACCTGATGGTAGCACCACTTTGTCCTTCTGGACGCCATGTTTCTCGGCTGAGGCACAGTTCGGAACTGTTTTAGAAACAGCAGTTGCCTCTTCGAGTTTTTTCACGGATTCTTTTTCGTTAACTTTTTCCAAGACGTATCCGAAATCTTCAGCGAGACGAGATATCCATTCCAAAGCTTTGTCTGCATGACGTTTCTCTTGACTGCAAACATTTGCAGTAAAACCGCCTGATTCTTCATTCAATATAATGAATGTAGAGGGGAATGACGTCAAACTGAGAAAGACGCAATTTTGGCCACTGGGATTATCGGATTGCTCTCGAACAAAACTGTGAATTTCCTTGATCTCTCTTCCCACGATCCGATTGAAGAAGGTTGTGAAGACGCAATCTATTTGGTAATGAGAAATGGCACTTTAAAGAAAAGACAAAATAAATGGTCTTAATTAGTATGCTGTACATCGGATATCGTCCTCAGTTTGCATAAACCTTGCTTCGATTTATTCCGCTAAAATGGCTTGAATCTTCAAAACAATTGCTAAACATAGTCATTTAGACGAATTCGTATTTTAAGCAAGATGCAATATTGCCTTGTAAATCTCATACAGTTCAGCCGTCATGCATAGTGTATCTATTACGTAAATACATTTTATTGACTTCTTGGGTGAATCAGTATTGCAGTTGAAGTCCAGAAAATCATTAATTAATTGGCTCTGCACATTACTCATAGAAAAATAGGGATGGTTTATTATTCCAAGGATGTAGGCCAAGGAAACTTTTGACGAGTTCGTGCAATTGCAAATCCAATTTTAACACTTTGAGGCCTGGACTTCTCCCTGTGCTGAATAATATCGTCTGGCGTTAGCCAGAATAAAATACTTAAAGACTCGTCTTCAAGCTTCAAAATGTTAAACATCATGATCTTGTTGTTCATTAATCGATCATTTTGATGTAAAAATATGGCTTGTATGGAACTGAAAACGTTAGACATCTTTGTATATACGTATAATGAATTTTGCTGAATACTTTAAATTTTTCTATGACTGTATCAAAATTATTTGTTTGTTTTACATAAATGAGGTTTATACCTATCTGAGTTATTACAATGTGCGTGATAGGCACATCATAGATAATGGAAGGGGAACTGGATAGGAAACTTACGAAACCGGAAACGATGTTTGCACAACTTGCTATGGTAATTCTACGCTTATAAGCGGGCAATGCACCTAACGGGTGGTCCCACATGGCTAAAATCAGACACTGCTGAACTTAAGTGATATTACACTTTTGTCCAATTTCAGCAATAGGTGCATTAGCTGCTTACAAGTGTGTAATTACCATAGCAAGTTGTGCAAACAACGTTTCCGGTTCTTTAACCTCGTTTGAAGTTTCCTATCCAGTTCCCCTTCCATTATCTATGGGCACATATATAGACGCAGTAAATCACACTAAATACATTTAAGATGCATGCTATAAGATACATTTAAGGAAGTTTAATAAGGCGACGATGCATAACCATGAACTTGATAGATCGAGAGGAACAACTGCATGTTCCCGCCAATTTTTACTATGTACAAAGCATATGGAATAAATTTCCGATGACTGATAGTGAATATACTCATTGTTGAAATATTCATTATTAGAGTAGAGTATAATAAAACCAAAGTATAATAAGTTTACAAGTGATCTTGCTATTTCCTGCCCTTATCTACAATATTGGCTTTGTTCGACATTTCTACGGGAATAGGAGCCACTTATATCAAATCATGTACCAATAATAAAGGTCATACAATGTATATACATCTTTACTTAAAAGTTAACTGTTATATATATCTCTGAATCTTAGAGTCCTTTGGTTTCCATAGTTGGCAGTATGTTATACAGTATGGTCAATAGCTTCCAGTATTCAGATAGTTAACGTAGTTATATAAGAATTTGCTTACCACGCTCTTTTATGATGCCGAAATAACAACTGAAAACCAAAAATTGTTCATGTAAACGAGGAAAATGATTTTCAGTGTCACTTTCACTTTCACTTTCACTTTCACTGTACTCATCAGAGAGATTCTTGGCAGCTGATGTTTGGGGTATTTGGTTACCAGACATGATGGTTTGACCGTCTCTAGCAAAAAAATAACAGGAAAATCGCATGAATAACTTTGACCAATATATTTTATTTACATTGAGTGCTGGGTTCTTTGAAATTTGAATACAGTATAATTAAAATTGAATCTATTAGCAAAAATGTCTGTATATTAGATCGATAATGTACTTAAATTGTAAATCATAAACGTTTTAACGTAGTATGTTGTATATATTAGATATTGTTTCGCTATATAACAAACCATCGAAGAAAGTGATTTTCTTTGAGTCTAATTAAGTGATTCATCTAAAAGTTTGCATTGTTCAGCTTACAGAAGAATCGTCATTGTTATTAATAAGTAAATATTATTAACACATATAATGGTTTGACTTCAACATGCAAGCATCTAGAACAGTTCTGTAAATAATTCGTTCGTTCAATGACAAATAACTTGCCATTCTCGATACCCCAAAACAAAACCTATGTATATAGAATGGAATTTGTAGGAATACATTGTTTAACAGAATTTAATGTTGATTAAGTGATGGAGACACAGCTGCGTGCCGATGCAAGTGCATGGGGGATGTGACAATATTCTGCAAAAAAACATTTGTATATAACTTATTTTAAGTTATAGTTCTGCCTTTGTCTGTATCACTATGATCTGAATATACGAATTTTAACCTGTGCTCTTATTTTTTAATAAATACCAATCCTTTGTTATGCGAATTGCTTTTCGTTAAAGTAAACATCATTATAATTTCGCAAACGTTGCATTTTTTGCAGACTCCGGAAGAGAAGCAAGATAATTAATATAAGCCAATTTTCATTACACAACATTCTAAAATCTAAGTATATACCAAAAGATTTTTAGGCATATTAAGTGAGTTGATAATATAACTATGTAGTAGTAGTATTTTAGTGAATATAGGAGCCAGTTAAGAGACGAATATAAAATATTTCAAAAATATTTTTAACACGCATGTAAGATATAATTGCTTGTATGCTTTTCTATCACTGTTATATGTATTGCAGCGATTGTTACAGGATATACACTAAGGATGTTGCCAGAAGCAATATATAATGCGGATTTGGGGTTAACATAATGTAGCTTGTTTTCCACCTGCTGCTCAATCAGGCCTCAACACGCATATCTGCCACACCTTTTGTATATAATGCATGGCCTGACTTATACCATAATATTGTTTCCAAGTTGAATGATATGTTTCTCATACAAAATATATACCATGTGGTTTTCTTAATACAAACGAAGAAACATTTTTGGGCATGGTTCATATGTCTTTAAATTTCAAAAAAGTAACTTTCTTAAGTTTTTAGCCTTCCTCATTTATAGCTAAGTTTAGTTTAGGTGTAAGTGATCATAAAAAACCCGTTATAAATCAGTGAATCAAATGCATTGGATAAAATTGCTATGTCTTTAGTTTTAGTATCGACCTAGCTGGATAATAGCACATACCTTTCAATTGAATGCTTTTAATTCTTCGGACTGAAAATAGTCCAGTGTGAACGAGAACTGAACAAAAGCGAAAGTTATTGATCTTGCTGCTTCAGCGTTACTTTATGTTTATATTTTAAATAGCGAAAGTGAAACTAGTTGAAAGGAATATAAATTTTGACCTTAAATTAATTATTAAATTTGGCAGTTAACCCTTTGAGGGCTGGACCTCTCCTTGTGCTGAATAAAATCGTCTGGCGTTAGTCAGAATAAACCTTAAAGACTCGTCGTCAGGCTTCAAAGTGTTAAAGAGATAGGTTTTAACACTTTGAGGCCTGGACCTCTCCCTGTGCTGAATAAAATCGTCTGGTGTTAGCCAGAATAAAATACTAAAGACTCGTCGTCAGGCTTCAAAGTGTTAAAGAGATAGGTTTTAACTTTGAGGCCTGGACCTCTCCCTGTGCTGAATAAAATCATCTGGCGTTAGCCAGAATAAACCTTAAAGACTCGTCGTCAGGCTTCAAAGTGTTAAAGAAGGTTATAAAAATATACACATTGAAATTTGCGGGAAATATATACGCAGAAATTTGACTACAATCGTATTTTGTCGCCTTGACTTTCTTGGCTTTGGCGAATGGGTATTTGGGTTCAGAGGTCTCCAGTCTCTTTACAAGTTATGCAGTTGAGCAGCAGGAGAGAGAAAACCTGTCAGTGATATAGCAAGAAGTATGATTGATGACATGACAAGTGCATGAAAGTGAGGTTCATAGTATTAACCTCACTTTCATGCACTTGTTATGTCATCAACATGATGGGTCATAGTATGAACATATACTGTATTGCAGCCGTGTAGTAGTCAATTACCATACCACTCCCGCCTTTCCCGCTTGATCCACTACGACGTGTAACTTACAAAGAGAGAAAACTTCTGGGACCAGGGGAGACCGGAGTATAACAAATGTGAGTTATGAGTCTTGTTTTTATAAATTATCATCTACATTGTTCATAAAGCAGTCTGCTTTCTTCCTTTAGTCAATGCGTTTGTTTGATTGTTGAATTTTTGGCCTGTCTCAAACGTGGCGCGAGCTTGCCATGTACCGAACTTAATAGTTTGAATAAAGCATAAGTTGAGTTCGACATGAAACATTAACTAAGTTCGGCACTGTTGATCTTAACGTTAAGTTTGACTACTTCGGTCGACTAGAACAACCAAAGCGCGACTCGGTTTACAACGTCGTGCTTCAGTGTTATTTGGCGAACATAATTCATTTAAAGGGGGAAAAAACCTGTTTGTCTAGTTTTTCTCGCCGTAATGTGAGGTCAGACATGAAAGTTAGAAGATTTCAGTTTTTGTTGCATTGGAAAAAGACTTTTCCTATGTATGGTTGTCTTAGATGGTCTTGGTGCATGTCAGTGCATTTGAAGCGCGAAGATATAGTTTGTGTTGCGAACAAATTAGCAAATATAAATATAATAACTAATACATGCAGAGATAGTAGAAGATGATGAAGTCTATTATCATAAATTCACACAAAGAGATATTTGTCATTTTGTCGCACTGATTCAGTGATTCAACTGACTATATGTACGGGAGAGTTTACTCACAATTGACAATTCTTCTGGGTTTTTTGTGCTCTGTTGATTTATTGTCGCCATTTTATGACTGAAAATCATGTGAAATAGACAAGAAACGCGAACATTGTATATTTGCGTACGTCACTGACCACCGACCAAAACCAACGTACGAACATACCTGCAGCCAGCATTTAAGTTCCACTCGTCGAGTTCGACGTTTAAACCATCGCCGAACTTTGTCGAATTTAATACGTATTAATAGGCACATGGCAAGCTCACTCTACCAGTTTAAGTAACTACATGGCGTCGCCTTGAAGATAGCGATCCGCTCTCGCCCGTAAATCGTCGTGTCTCTGCCGGTCATAATATGTCGTCCTTTTCTTCTGGACTTCTTTGCATGATTAGCTTTGAAGGTGTTGACGAAATAGGTGTAACTTTATCTTTGACGAAAAAGGTGTAACTTTATCTTTGACGAAAAAGGTGTAACTTTATCTTTTTACTCTGTCTAACGCCAGACGATTTTATATTCCCATCATGCAAGGGGAGACGGTCTCAGAAAGCCGTGCATGAAACTGAAAGGGTTAGATTGTCTCACAATAAGTTTGTTGTGATACAAATTGTCATCTGAATTGTAACATACATTGCAATCTTAAATTAAGTCTCGCAATAATTTTGTTGAAACAATTGCAGCACAAGCCAAGACAAATTAAGTTCTGCATTTTGCAGCAACGCAATAATAGAGCATTGTGTACAGTGTCGTATTCTCCCTGCAGCTGCATGTACGTGTCCTTCCCACAATCTGTTTTCATGAGTGAACGAAAACAGCGATACAGGCGCCGCTAAAAACAAAACGATTGAGCCAAGAAGTAGGTTGCCCAATTAAAATATTTGCTTGTGCAACATCACTTTGATGCAACTAAACTACAACAGATTAAACCGTTCCATGCCTTTCAATTGGCAAGGTATAGACCACTTCCGATTGATCTAAGTGAAAGTGAAACTAAAATTTGCATGCACGATTTGTCTGGCGAACTGTTAGTGATTTATCAATATACTCTAGTCTTACTTGTTCCACTTGAAGAAAACTGAAGATAATAGCATTGACACTTAAGAAATATAGAAATTCTAGATAGCTGAGAGGGAACTTGTAATTATACAATATGTTGTAAATTTAGAGTAGAACTCTTGTTATGAACTAAACGTATGGAACAGTGTAGAAAGTGTCAGGTATTCGGTATATTACTGTATATATATAATGGGCCAAACTCTATTATGTAATAATTTTTGAGACGAATTGTTTCGTAGAAGAGAAATAAAATATGGTTTCATTTATATAAATATGCAAGTACACATATAAATGCAGAATACAATGCAATACGTATACCTACTTGTCTAAACTGTTATGTCTTTCAGTAGTGATCGACCGACGTACACTTTGCTTTCAATTTTTATCAGTAGACTAGCACACCGACACGAACAGACATTTAACCTGCAAGAACAGATACACGCTTTGGCAAATTTCAGCGAATTCGATTTTCTAAGAACGGCTGGAACTGAGCGGAAGTCTCTTCCGCTTGCCCATAAATCGGGGTCAGTTTGGATGTCGGCGGCGCAGGCTATTTGCCGAAAGCTTAATAGTATGTTTCGCATTAAGAAATTAACAACATACATGTATTTTAATTATTTTAAACTGGCCTATAAAGAAGACCAATTCATGTATATGCCTGGACATTAAATTTCACACAGACAACATGTTAGAGAGGTTGTTTATCACAAATGCAGAAGCTGAAAATCAGTTATGACGTAACGCAGCCAAGTCGTATAATTAGGGACTGTCCCACACGCACTCGCTTTTAGCTGCGAAGAAATAAATTTTTGTTAACATCTATGAACAAGATATACACCTAAGGACAAGGTATAGTTTTATTATTTTGTAATATATCCCCTATTATAAGGTATTGTACGTGGAAACCTGTTTAAGCTTGCATTATTTGGAGTATGTATATGCAACAAGACTTCTTAATATCAGTCACTCTGTATGCTAAGCTTTTAATAAGTTTGGGCTATAGTGCTCTAAATATTGTCATGAGATGTAGTAACGAAGGTATTACATAGCTTTGTTATTTCAAAAAATTAGTTTAGTAAAACGAGAAAAACTTTCAACGCATTTACGTGCCTAGTAATATTTATTTAATAGTATTTAATTTCTCTGTCAGTGTGTGTTCGATACGACTTGTACGTGTCTGCTCTAGCCGCCATTTTGAAATGGATAAAATTACTTAAATCTATTTGACTTCAATTATTTTATTTATGTGTACAAATAAGTTGTTGATGTTAGTGTTGTCGATTTTGATGTTGCTGTTATTGTTGTTGTTTTTATTGTTGTTGTTGTTGTTGTTGTTGTTGTTGTTGTTGTTGTTGTTGTTGTTGTTGTTGTTGTTGTTGTTGTTGTTGTTGTTGTTGTTGTTGTTGTTGTTGTTGTTGTTGTTGTTGTTGTTGTTGTTGTTGTTGTTGTTGTTGTTGTTGTTGTTGTTGTTGTTGTTGTTGTTGTTGATGATGATGATGTTATTGATGCTAATTGTGTCTTAAAATGCATGTATATTGTATTTCCAAGCATAATTTTTTTCTTTAAACAAAAACTATATACGAATTTTGACCTGGGCTTTTACGTGTTTAAACCCTTTCAGTACTAAGCGGATACTCTAGCATAATTTTACTCTGGATAACACCAGAGTATTTTAGTCGTCAATAGGAAAACCCCTGCATGGTACACTAAGTAATAGATAAATCCCGAGAACGAGGGATTTATGCTATATAAAGACTGGGATTTCGAGGGATTTATCTGACTTAATTTATTATTGAGGAGGTTTTCCAACAAAGTTAGGAGTTTTTTTCTACCTTGGACAAAGATTTTGCTAGTTTTTTCCTTCATTTCTTATCTAATTAGTATTCAAGGGCTTTATGCGATATAAAGCCCTCGAAAGAACAAAGAAAACCGACTCAATAATAAATTAAGGGTTAATAAATACCAATCTTTAGTTAATATGCAAATTGTTTTGAAAAGTAAACTTTATTAAAATTCTGTAAATGATGCATTTTTTTGCAGATTAATTGCTCATGTCATGTAGCCAGAGAAACAATTAAGGGGTTGTTCATACGAGGCTGGCTGGCCCGGTTATACCACGGGCTGATTTTATGTCACGAAAATCTTTCTTTGACTACAAAAAGGAATTATAATACTCCGTGTTCTATACCTACAGAAAAACAAACCTAATTTTGCTTCGTTATGTGATTTTGCATTTCTCAAATAGTAGTAATAAGATTCTTGTGACATAAAATCAGCCTGCATGGTTACCAGGCTATAGCCCACCTCATATGCACGGCCCCTAAGAGAGTACACACAACGTTCGTTGCACGAATTTCTAAGTCCTAAACGATTGTTTTCCTATGTAGGCATATTACGTCACGTGATGGTATAACCATGCATGTAGTAGTAGTATTTTAGTGAATAAGAGCCAGTTAACAGGCGAATATAAAATATTTAAAATTGTATATACTTTTCTATCTCTGTTATGTATCGCAGCGCTTGTTACAGGATTACTCGGTATTACTAGATAATTTTATTATGCTTTACTAAACTTTATTACCATTTCTATCATTGTTTAACTTAACCTGAACCTCAACTGCACTGTTAGGTTATTTCTGAGCAGTACTGTATAAAGAATTTGAATTCACAATAGCTAAAATCATATATAATATGGATTGATCGGTTCAAAATAATAAACTTGTTTTCCACCAGCTGCTCAACCGCGCGCGCCCATAACTACAGCACAAATATCTATCACAGCTTTTGTTTATAATGCATGCACCTGACTTATACCATAATATTGTTTCCAAGTTGAATGGTATGTTTCTCATAGAAAATATACTATGTACTTTAATACAAACGGAGAAACGTTTTCGGGCGTGGCTTAATTATATATATTTCTAAATTTCAAAAAAGTATAACTTGAGATTCTTACGTGTTTTATAGCCTTTCTTATTTAGCTAAGTTTAGTTTAGGTGTAAACGATCATAAAAACGTTATAAAGCACTATGAACGATAGTGAATTAAATGTTTTGGAAAAATTGCTATATATTTAGTTTTAGTGTCGACCTACATATAGAAATATAGGTTTGCATCAAATTTCACAAATTTTGAAAACTGAATAATGTACACATGCAAGTATATCAAAAGTAATATTGGGCATTTCACTCGATTACTCCATTCTCTCCTGGCATTACCACCTTAATATATACAGAACTCACGATCAAGCTCTCGGCAACGGCCTCCGTGGCTCAGTGGTCAGAGCATTGCACTAGAATCGCAAGGTCGTGGGTTCAATTCCTGCCGGAAGGCCCGTGTAGTTGCATTTTTCGCAACTGGTCCCGGTTTGGTCTTAAAATGTATATATTCTGCACTCGAATTTTCCTACACCCAAAATCCCTAGAACATCTGTAATCGAGTGAAATGCCCAATATTACTTCTAATATACTTCTAATATACCCTATTCTCTCCTGGCATTACCACCTTAATATATACAGAACTCACGATCAAGCTCTCGGCAACGGCCTCCGTGGCTCAGTGGTCAGAGCATTGCACTAGAATCGCAAGGTCGTGGGTTCAATTCCTGCCGGAAGGCCCGTGTAGTTGCATTTTTCGCAACTGGTCCCGGTTTGGTCTTAAAATGTATATATTCTGCACTCGAATTTTCCTACACCAAAAATCCGTAGAACATCTGTAATCGAGTGAAATGCCCAATATTACTTCTAATATACTTCTAATATACCCAATTCTCTCCTGCAATTACCACCTTAATATATACAGAACTCACGATCAAGCTCTCGGCAACGGCCTATCGCTCAGAAAACGAAGGTGGATTATAGCACTTACCTTTCAATTGAATGCTTTTAATTCTTGAATGAAAATAATCCAGAGCGAACGAGAATTGAACAAAAGCGAAAGAAAGCTATTGAATGTTTCAGTATTATTTTTCAAATAATACATTATTTGAAAAAGAATACTGAAACATTCACTAGGTTTCTTTTGCTTTCGCTTTTGTTCAATTCTCAGAATTTTGTTTTCAATTAACGTTATTATAAGAACATACACATTCAGTTTTGTTACAGAAATGTGACTACACGGTCGTATTTCGTCGGGTTTGACATGGCTAAAATGCATAAAATAGAGATTTTTTGCTTTGTCGAATGATCTCATTCTGGTACAGATTCTCTTTATACGTTGGGCAGTGGGGTTGAGAAGGGGGTAACAATTTCTGGTAGAAAACAGTATGAACCTTACTTTCATGTACTTCAACGCCATATTTAATTGGCTAATCTAATATAGGTTCAATCAACCATATCACGTACTTAGACTATCCAATCAGGAGGTTGAACAAATTCTGAAGTGGATATTGTTTCTGAAAGTTAGATAATTAAGTTTCTGTCCATCACTGACCCCACGAGCAAAAAGACTGGAACGAGGAGAGACTTGGCGCCTTCAGTCGAGCACAGTTTTATATTATTTTTTTTTGTACAAAATAAATGTTTTAAAACCCGACTAGCCTTGGAATATTTTATCTGTTATCCAGTGAATTTTGGCAAGTTCTATCGAGAACAGGTATAACCCTGCTGGAGCAGTTTTATAAATTGTACTCACTTCCTTCTCAAGGTTCTCCTTTCGCTTTACCACTTAACTTTATAAAGAGAGAAAATCTCTGGGATACAGGGTAGCAAATGAGCCGAGTCACGAGTCTCGTTAGAAATTCAAATCCGCAAGCCGGCTTTGGCCATAAAGTGGTGTGTGAATCTAAATCTACACTGTTACTCTACTAGTTCTAAAACATGATGACGTGTCATTTTGAATTTAGCGAGCAGGGCCGCGCTGTCGCTCGTAAATCGTCCTATCACTGTATTTTTACTTATTGTACTTGAAGAAAATGAAAATATGTGATAAAGCATTGGCGCTTAAGCAATAGAAATCCTAGCTAGCTGAGAATGAACTTGTAAACATGCTTCAATTATATGAATGTGTAAGTAGCACATTATGAATGCAGAATACAATATGTATCAACGTATATACCTACTTGTCAAGACTGCAGTTATGTCTTTCAGTAGTGATCTACTCACATATACTTCAATTGCTTTCACTCTTCAACAGTATAGCCTAACACACGAACAGGCAGATCTACACTAAGAAAAGATACAGTTGTCGTTGTAAATTTCACTGCATTCGAATTCTTGGAACCGGGAGCTGTTTAGCTTCCTGCAGTCAGTATGATATTTCACAACATATATTATTATATACATGTATTTTAATGATTTTAAGGCCTAGGTACATCATAAACTGGCCAAGTAGATCACATTTATCTATATGCCTTAAACATTAAATTGCACACAGACAACACGTTACGAACCTTACAGCGGTTCTTTGTGCTAGAATGTATATATATATATATATATATATATATATATATATATATATATATATATATATATATATACTTGCTGAATAACTATATATTATATATATATATATATATATATACTAGCGCTGAATAACTTACCTTCAGAAAATTTCTGGCAAGCTTGTTTGTTTAAATACCACCTGCGTGCGGGGGGCTGTCCCTAATTATTGTATCTGACGTCATTATTCTAGCTCTTGTATTTGTGTCAAACAATAACCTCTGTGGGGTTCGTAACTTGTTGTCTGTGTGAAGTTTAATGTTTAAAGCATATAGGTTTCTTAAAATAATTAAAATACATGTATATAAAAATATGTTGCAAAATATCATACTGACTGCAGAAAGCTAAACAACTTCCGGTTCCAAGAATTCGAATTCAGTGAAATTTACAAGGACAACGACGTCTTTTCTTAGTGTAGATCTGCCTGTTCGTGTTCGTGTTCGTATTCGTGTTCGTGTTCGTGTGCTAGTCTACTGTTAAAGAGTGAAAGCAATTGAAGTGTATGTGAGTTGATCACTACTGAAAGTCATAACCGGCTGCAGTCTTGACAAGTAGGTGTACGTTGATACATCAGAGACAAAGTAAAATTCGAGTATTATACTGTTCTGCCAACATCGGACAATTATATACTTGTCAAGGGAGAAGTCTCAGTTTCGAAGAGGTTATATGGTTTCCTAATATCATAATTCGTGAGATCCAATTATTATACATACATCAATGATACATCAAAGATATTAGATATAGAATTGGCGTATTGTGTCTTTCATGCATTTCTTTACGTGGTAACGTAGTTACATAGCTTTATTTCTTTATCGCTATATTTTAATTATTGTAGGCCTAAATTCTGTTTTTATGTTAGCTTCATATACCATGTGAATTATATCGTGATTCAACCAATAAAAATACGGAACAAAACCGAATTTCAAAAATCGCCGATACCTTCTTTTAGCAAGTACGAGTTATGTAAATATTAATTTCTGTTGATTTTTATTTCAGATTTTTTATTAATTATATTAAATGGTCAAAAGCCTTTCAAAGACTCATGGGATACTAACATGTTTATATCTACTGCGCATGTTAGATACTATGTCGGCATGCAAGGTTTTCCCGATGTTAGTTAAGTAACAATAGAATATTCTTCGGGACAAATCAAATTTCAGAAGGTTTTTCCGATCACATCCCGAGTCAGTCCAATCGTGCCCATATTTTTTCGACTACGTAATCTTTACTTGCTGCCGTGGGGTTTCCTCATTTTTACGTGGAGAACATCCAAGAAATGTTGTCCTTTGTGACTCATTGTTGATATACTATTCAGGTAATTTCGCCGTAGAAAGTTGCTTATAGTGAAAGTTATATTATTATTTAATTAGGTGATACAGATATTACTATCTTTGGAAAGTGATATGAACATATATCCAGGTGATCTGACCGTGAGGGAAAGGCCTGGAACTAGCAACCTAATAGAAATCCATTTTGCTGTATTGAATAACTTATTTCTTTCATTTTCCTTTATCAAACTGGTTGAAACTTTGTATTTATGTTCAGTGTTGAAAATGATAAGTCTATGCTAAATTTGGGAACAAAATAAAGTATATTTCACGAGATATTAAATAGTTTAATTCGAAAAATGGATTTCTATTTGACAACTAGTCCCAGTCCTTTTCCGTGTTTTCAGATCACCTGGATAGTTGGATATTTGTTGTGTTATGCAAGGTAACATTGAGTAGGGTTTAAACAAATCTTCTGTCGATGTTTGGTATTGGTAAATAACATATAAACGTGATTCGTTTCAATGCAAGACATAAGATAAATCTAAGAGCTTCTTTGTTAACACCATGTATGGTTCGGAAAAGTGTGTTTCTATTTGTATCAACGACTTTACGTATACAACCAACGACAAAGAAAATAATTCTGGATTTCGAAAGTATGATAAATGAAGTCCTTGGATTGAAACCCGTGATATTTTTGTAGACAGTGTATGTTAAACAACGTTTTAACGAGGTTTAGGTCTAGAGCCATGACTAATATATATATATATTTATATCAAATACAATCGTGTTGTATAACAGACGACATGCCGCCCCTATAAAAGCGAAAGTACTTGTCTAGTGTATAATGGTTCATGGCTTATTGTGTAACTTACAACAAGTACGCATCAAAATAAAGACCTAAAACATTACAGTATATAGTAGGTAATTGTACAAGGTTACAACAAGCTGAAAACTTTGACAGAAATTAACAATTTTATACATACAACTAGGATTCTTTAAGGAAGCTGGAATTGGCTGTTGGATACTTCCTGTTTCATTTCCCCTGAATTTATAAGAACCATTAGCATTCTTTAGGCCTATTTGTAGTTTCTCGTTGAAAAACATCATGCTTGTATATTGTTCTGTTACACCAGTTGAAAGAAGCTGGGACAAACTTAAGTTCGATTTAGCAAGTCATCTCTAGTATAGTGCTCTTAACACAAGGATTTTGATGATTTAGAAAGCTATTATTTATGGCCAAAGTATCAATAATAATTTATGGATTTAGTTGGATTGCTCTGTTATGGAAAACTTTAGTTATATGTTACAAATACTTGTATATATTTACAGTCTAATTTTTTAAGTAAATTGTGTTCCTCAGTTCAAGAAAAGATTAAGGATATTTTTCATCTCATGTATGGCTTCCAATGAATTCTTTGAATTCTTCGTATTTAATAAGATAACACATACATGTTTCTTTGTATTAAAAGAACAGATTTAGAAGATTTGAACATAATTATACCATTAACAAATCCTTCAGGTTTACCTTGAAGAGAAGATTATTTTCTTGAACGTGAATTAGAACGCTTGAATTGTTTGTAGATGCAATGTAAATGCAACAATTAGGTTTGAATTGGGATGCAAGGTTACAAAACGGTTTCCGTTCGATTCATTTGTTCCACAGCGAATTACATTCTTCTCAAGAGGTAGTCTCACATATTAGACATCTAGTAAGGACAGTTTTATGGCTTACCATAGCCATTAAATACGTTAAAAATAAAGACTTTAAAAAATTACTCTGTGTTGATGTTTACATTAGTTGAAAACCATTGTTCTACTTCCTGGAAGACAAGCTGACCTCCAAGAAACTGGTTGTGCAATAAATTAAAAAAACAAACATTGAACTTTCCGCGTAAACCACCAGGCCGCTCTGTTTTTAAGTAACGTTAAATTATTTATACGGAATTCAACAGAAACATACGAAAAGAACAGACAAGACAATATATTTGAACAATTCACTTAATACATGTGAACTATTATGCAGAATTTACTTCCGGTTCCGTGGTGGGAACTGATCATATATTGTATGTTCTTAGTGTTTTCAGCTTGAGGTTGGTAAAGTTTTTTCGTATGTTTTTGCTGTACAAGCTGTCGTAAGTTGAACTCAGAGAAAAGCTCTGAGCTCCAGGCAGGACTCGAACATCGGTCTACCATCTGAGTTCCAGTGGCTCAATGCTGAGAGCGTCCAGCTGGCATTCGGAAAGTTGTCGGTTCGAGTTCTGCCTACGACAGCTTGTAATAGCAAAAACATACGAGAAAACTTGATCGTATAATTTTCAGCTTAAACAGAAATGACGCCATTTATACACCGTATTCATAAAGATGGACGCTAATCTATATTATTTTCTAAGTATTTACTGGCTTTCCAGCCTCTTTCCTGCGTAAAAGGTGCTTTTTCCCCAATTATATACCGATAAAGACCTATCGACTATGAACGAGTTTTCTGATTGGCTATAAGTAACCAATCACATACATTGTCGATTATCAATTCGTTCCCATGCTCCTGACTGATTAAGTTTAGGAGAAGGTGTTAGGTTAGGATATCTATACCAATCAGAAGCCTTCTTAGTATAGGTAGGTGATGACCCTTATATACACAAGAACGAGCCAGGAAAGGCTAATTTGAAATCACGCAAACGAATATAAACTGAAGCCATTTTTATAGCCTGTGTACTTCCTGCTTGTCGACCCCTCGCAGATGTAATAACGAAGGTATTACATAGCTTTGTTATTTCAAAAAATTAGTTTAGTAAAACGAGAAAAACTTTCAACGCATTTACGTGCCTAGTAATATTTATTTAATAGTATTTAATTTCTCTGTCAGTGTGTGTTCGATACGACTTGTACGTGTCTGCTCTAGCAGCCATTTTGAAATGGATGAAATTACTTAAATCTATTTGACTTCAATTATTTTATTTATGTGTACAAATAAGTTGTTGATGTTAGTGTTGTCGATTTTGATGTTGCTGTTATTGTTGTTGTTTTTATTGTTATTGTTGTTGTTGTTGTTGTTGTTGTTGTTGTTGTTGTTGTTGTTGTTGTTGTTGTTGTTGTTGTTGTTGTTGTTGTTGTTGTTGTTGTTGTTGTTGTTGTTGTTGTTGTTGTTGTTGTTGTTGTTGTTGTTGTTGTTGTTGTTGTTGTTGTTGTTGTTGTTGTTGTTGTTGTTGTTGTTGTTGTTGTTGTTGATGATGTTATTGATGCTAATTGTGTCTTAAAATGCATGTATATTATATTTCCAAGCACAATTTTTTTCTTTAAATAATTCCTAGAACATGTAGTGTAATCAAGTGACATGAGCTCAGAGTTTTCTAATTTTTAACAAATTACGACAGCTTGTGAAGCAAAAACAAACAAAACTTTATGTATATTAATGGTTATATATACATACATAGTATATATATATATATATATAACTCAATATGTGCAGAACTAGTTGGAAAAAGACGTATTTTGAATTACTTAGTGATTGCAAACTGGAACATTTTAAGTCTGTGTATGCACCAAGTTGTTTTTTCATACAGACTGCGACAGTTTGTCGAACATTGCCAATTTTGAGCCTACCATCTTTTTCTTCTAAAGTCAACCGGAGGTCACGCTGTTTTTTGAAGCTATTTCTCAATCAATCCTTTCTTAAAAATATCGTTTAAATTGGAATCCTAGTTCTCAAATATACATACAGCCGAAGCAATATAAGACAAGGTCTGAATTAATTAATGCGCGAAATAATAAATGGATATGCTTTTAGCGAAAAGGCTTGTGGGTTGACGTCATTTTCTTATTTTAATTTTTCCCCTTTTCGTCCATCTTCCTTTGGTTGTTGGACATAAACCAAGAAGGTTTTGTCGTTTTTGACTCGTCGTTGAAATAGTGATCAGGTAATCTAATAAAAAGTAGCTTAGCAAATAAAATATATATTGCTTTGTTATCACAACTTATTATATTTGAAGTGGTATATAAATGTATTGATGTCTCTAGAAATTGAAAGTGATATGTTGCATTGCTGTGTTACGGTAACGTTGAGTTGTTTAGAAAACTGTTCTGTCGACAGTAGATGACTTGTTTCTATAAAAGACGAGTCTGCAAGTCTTCTTTGGTAACACTAAAGCTTTCTTAGACATAGAATTCTTAATTCCCTGTATTTTGTAAAAGTGTGGTGCTATTTATATGCATATAATGAAGCTATACAGCAACGAAGGGGAAATTCTGAATTTCGAAAGCATGATAGACAAGTCTTTGGTTGAACTCAAGATCAAGAAACGTTTTTGTTCTGGTACGAAGATTACAACCCGTGGTATTTTTGTGGACAGTAATGAAGTGCAACAACTTATGTAGATCTAGAACGAAGGTTAAAATATATGTTATTATTGTGTATGATGTATTTAACGACCTACATGTCGCCCAAGAAGAAGTGTATCATAGTTCTTAGCTTATATCGTGTAACATTTTTATAACCAGCACGCATTGAAGACGTAAAGTATTAATATCTTGTAGAAAACTGTACATTAACGTTGCAACAAGCTTTATACTTGGGGCAGAAATAAACAATGTTACTGTACATATAAGTCTGTGTTGCTGGGGTCTCTTAATTGTCTTCAACGAGATGGTCGAGAATTGCTGCTGTAGTGACTTCTTCATTTGCTGGTTGTTCGTACACTTCTTCTGGCAATTCTGTCGGCTCTCAACTCTTCAAACTTCTTGCATGGCAGTGTGGCAGATGTTCTTCCAAAAGGTTAGTGCTTCATGTTTAGAGTGTGTTCTTGTAGCAGTAGGCGTGCAAGAAATTTTTTTACCATTCGACAGTTGGCTGTACAGCATAGCTTTAAGTATTATATGTTGTCGCTCATACGAAGAACATTCCCACTGCCAGTCTGGGCGGTTCTTGGTAAGAATACCTCCTATGCTTGGGAATTTTACTATGCATACAAATTAGGATTCTTTAAAGTTAAGGCAGATGGAATTGTCTGTTAGATACTTCCTGTTTCACTCTCCCTGTATTTATAAGAACCATTAGAATTGTTTATTTGTAGTTTGTCGTTGAAAAATATACTTGTATATTGTTCTGTTATACCAGTTGAAAGAAGCTGAGACAAACTTAAGTTCGATTTAGCAAGGCATCTCTACTATAGTCCTCTGAACACAATGGTTTTGATGATTTAGAAAGTAATTATATATGGCCAAAGTATTAATAATAATTTATGGTTTTAGTTGTATTACTCTGTTATGGAAAAGTTTAGTTATATGTGGTTAATACTTGACCGCAATATTTGTGTATATTTACACTAAATTTGTAAATGAAATGTTTTCTTGAGTTCAAGAAAAGTTTAAGGACATTTTAGTTATCGTGGCTTCCAAATTATTCTTTGAATTCTTCATATTTAATAAGATGACATGCACAGACACAGAACCATTAGAATTGTTTATTTGTATATAGTTTGTCGTTGAAAAATATACTTGTATATTGTTCTGTTACACCAGTTAAAAGAAGCTGAGACAAACTTAAGTTCGATTTAGCAAGTCATCTCTAGTATACTCCTTTTAACACAAGGATTTTGAAGATTTAGAAAGTATTTAATTATGTATGGCCAAAGTATTAATAATAATTTATGGTTTTAGTTGGATTGCTCTGTTATGGCAAAGTTTAGTTATATTACAAATACTTGTATATATTTACAGTCTAAAGTTATAAGTGAAATGTTTTCCTCAGTTCAAGAAAAGATTAAGGATATTTTTCATCTCATGCATGGCTTCCAATGAATTCTTTGAATTCTTCGTATTTAATAAGATAACACATACATGTTTCTTTGTATTAAAGAACAGATTTAGAAGATTTGAACATATTATACCATTAACAAATCCTTCAGGTTTACCTTGAAAAGAAGAAGATTTTCTTGAACGTGAATTAACGCTTGAATTGTTTGTAGATGCAATGTAAATGCAACAATTAGGTTTGAATTGGGATGCAAGGTTACAAAACGGTTTCCGTTCAATTCATTTGTTCCACGGCGAATTACATTCTTCTCAAGAGGTATAGTCTCACATATTAGACATCTTCTAGTAAGGACAGTTTTATGGCTTACCATAGCCATTAAATACGTTAAAAATAAAGACTTTAAAAAAGTACTCTGTGTTGATGCTTACATTAGTTGAAAACCATTGTTCTACTTCCTGGAAGACAAGCTGACCTCCAAGAAACTGGTTGTTCCATAAATTAAAAAAACAAACATTGAACTTTCCGCGTAAACCACCAGGCCGCTCTGTTTTTAAGTAACGTTAAATTATTTATATGGAATTCAACAGAAACATACGAAAAGGACAGACAAGACAATATATTTGAACAATTCACTTAATACATGTGAACTATTATGTAGAATTTACTTACGGTTCCGTGGTGGGAACTGGTCATATATTGTATGTTATCGCTCAATGCTGAGAGCGTCCGGCTGGCATTCGGAAAGTTTTCGGTTCGAGTTCTGCCCACGACAGCTTGTATAGCAAAAACATACGAAAAAACTTGATGGTATAATTTTCAGCTTAAACAGAAATGGTGCTATTTATACACCGTATTCATAAAGATGGCCGCTAATCTATATTCTAGTTTTCTAAGTATTTACTGGCTTTCCAGCCTCGTTCCTGCGTAAAAGGTGGGTTTTCCCCCCCAATTATATACCAGTAAAGACCTACCGACTATGAACGAGTTTCCTGATTGGCTATAAGTAACCAATCACATCGTCGATTATCAATTCGTTCCCATGCTCCTGACTGATTAGGGTTAGGGGTTAGGATATCTAAACCAATCAGAAGCCTTCTTAATATATTTAGGTGATGACCCTTATATACCCAAGAACGAGCCATATAAGGCTAATTTTAAATCACGCAACGAATATAAATTGAAGCCATTTTTATAGCCTGTGTACTTCCTGCTTGTCGACCCCTCGCAGATCTGAGAAGTAGATTCTGAGTGGTTTAATGCTCGTATGATTCATAATTGTTTATTTGATTGGATTATTTGATCTCATGAGAATTCCTAGGGAACCAATTGTAACTGGAATAAGACTCTTAGATCTAAGAATCTCAGTAATTAAATTCATATTTTTTCTTACCGGTTGAACGAAGTCATTTATTTCCTGGAAAGAAACTCAAACCTGTATATAATATTACAGGTTCGACTGCTTCGGCGAACAAATATTAAACGAGTTAATTAACGAGAGTTCTGCTGCTCTGCTATGCTATGCTATACTGAAATAATTAGAATAATTACAGTGAACTACATCAAGTGTTCCTATTATGTCAGTGGCGGATCAAGAATTATAAATCAGTGTGAACGGAACTTGATGGGATTCCAGTGATCCCCTCCCTCACACTCCAGAATGTTCTTGAAATGTTACTTAAGTTCCTAAAGTGCGATTTACTGGGTTTTAGTAAAATACTTGTGTATTGAAATATTCTGACGAAAACTGATTTCCAAGTTGGAACACTTTTTTGGAACATTCTTATGAACATTTACAAATTTATTTTTAAGAAGGAGACCCGAAATTGTAAGCAGTAAAAAAGACAGTATCTACGATATTTACATTCAATTAAATTTATGAGAAGTGAGAAATTGTTTGTCTTTAGTAACGGTTAAATTCCTTAGAAATTACCACGTTCAGCACGTTTGGAATACTTTTTTGGGTTGTAATATAGCATTAAACGTGATCATTTTCTTTGTTTATTTCTACTTTAGAACATCAGTATTTTGGACGCACAATGGGGTTCCAAATCACAAGTCAGGTAAATTTTTTTTCCAAAAGACATATTCTAGATTTAATTACAAAGAACATGTTGTATTTAATCTGGCAAGAACCTTTCAGGGATTTTTTACTAAGAGTGTTATTTTGTTTTTATATAGCTCAATGCATGGGTGAACGAATTGCAAGAGGTGGGTTTATATATATATATATATATATATATATATATATATATATATATATATATATAGGCGCAAAATCGAAGAAAAAGTTCATCGAAAATAGCGAGCGTGTCTCTATCACGGTCATGATTTTCCTTTGTGTTTTCCTCATGAATTATTAAAGAGTTTTTGAATCATGTTTTTAAAACGATAATTATTTATATAGGCGTTCCAAAAAATAAGGCAATTGGGATTTTTTGGCGCTAACCACGTGAATAGCAGAGTAAGTTGATAAAAATAATCATTACACATAAAACTAATGGAAAACGTAAATATATATAGTGGATATGAGAGTATATATAAGCTTGCTATATACAACATGCAGTCAGTAGCATGCATATTGTGTTGTTGTTGTTTTTTGGTACACGCCTTCCTCTATGGAAGATCTTTCTTTGAAACATTAGACCTTATTTGCATCAGTATTCTGACGGTACACTATCATTTTAACATTTTTAAATTTAAATGTCTACGTAGGACACTGCTTAATTAAGATATATTTCCTTTGAAAATTAACGACGACTTTAAAGTAGAAAAAACGCGTACGCCGAACTAATCTTAAACGGCTACTGATATAGGTTAAAACGTTTGACATTACAAATGTCTGTGTTCCGTAATTTATCTCTTAGTTTAATCTATACGTACCGCCTCATTGGTTATCTTAGATTCCTTTACTTTTTCATTTCAATCAATTTCATTTTAATTATTTGCTTGCTATATTTATCTATTCCAGCTTTTCAATGCTGTAAGCGAGGCCATTAACGAAGGGAGAGAAGCCATTGGAGCGCACGTTGACGAAGAGGTAAACTACATTAAGTGGTTACAATCACTGATTTCTAAAAGAAGACTGGATCGAACAATTATTGTTTAATATATTCTTATTATTATCGGGTTGCCGCTACTTGGAATTCCTTACCTGAAAATGTCAAAAGTTCTCCTAGCCTCAAAAACGTTTAAAAAATTTTTTTCAAATTATTATTTGCAGAAACTTCAATCTTATAGCTTCCCTGGCAAAAGATATAATTTGCCAATTTGATAATTTATTATTAGCTCTTATATTATTTATTGTAATGATGTAACCACAAATTTATTGTAGTAATTTTATTTAACTTATTATTCCATTTTGTTCTGAAGTATGTAAACTTAAATTAATATGACTCGGGGTTTGATATCAATCGGGGCTATTGTCTTGTTTCATACTCCAGGCGTTGTCACTATTATACATTTTGTAAATAATGGTATAGGCAACGGATTTAATAAATTCAAAATTCAAAAATTTGTTTGGAAAATCAGAAGCCAGAATCCGCCATTACTAAGAGACCAACTGCATGTGTGAACTGTCGTTATGCAGAGTTTGTTCTTGTTATTTTCTTCGTCATTTATTTTTTTACAACCAAAAGCACAACATTGTTTCCCGAATTTTCCTTCTTTATATTGATCTCCCTACACAATTGCCTGATCGGCGCCATTTGCAAGGGACCAAATCGAGACATTTCGCGAACTTGATTTTCTGATTCTGGCGAACAATGAATTACTCGATCCAGTCTTCTTTTAGAGGGCAATGGTCACAATTAGTACCAGATTTTGTGATGTGGAATTTTAATTTTTTTTAGAAGTTGCTTGATGTGTGTCGTCGTGTGGCATGGTTTCTCGACTTTTTACAGCAAGTACTTAAGGTTGGTGCATTTACAGTGTTTTTAAAAATTGAGAAGGGTCACTAAATAAGACCGTTTTACCAATGTTGGATTCTTTCTTAATGTTTCTAACTTTTGAAATATTATGTCAAATACGTAAAGCATTGTTTTTACCTTAATAATAATAAAGCATTGTTTTTACCTTAATAATAATAAAGCATTGTTTTTACCTTAATTATAACAATAATAATAATAATAACAATAGCAATAACAATAACAATAACAATAACGATAACGATAACGATAACGATAACGATAACGATAACGATAACGATAACGATAACGATAACGATAACGATAACGATAACGATAACGATAACGATAACGATAACGATAACGATAACGATAACGATAACGATAACGATAACGATAACGATAACGATAACGATAACGATAACGATAACGATAACGATAACGATAACGATAACGATAACGATAACGATAACGATAACGATAACGATAACGATAACGATAACGATAACGATAACGATAACGATAACGATAACGATAACGATAACGACGACGACGACCTTGACGACGACGACGACCTTGACGACGACAACGACCTTGTCGACGACGACGACGACGACAACCATAACCATAATAGTAATAGCTTCAATAATAACTGATAAACAACGTTTAGGTTTATAATAATTTAATATTTTAGGTTTATAATGATTGTTTTTGATATTTATAAGCCTTATATATCTATTTCAGAATCTGGACAACGTTGAAGCAGAATTTAATGAAGAAGGACTCGGCGGTATGTATGGGTTATTTTGAGGCCACGAGGGGATATGTGATTTATAAACACATATATAATCGTTTTTGAAGCCATTGGTTATTTTGAGGCCACGAGGCCAGGTATATTGGTTATTTTGAGGCCGAGGTGAATAAACACATATCCCCGAGGGGCCTCAGAATAACGTACTTATTTTTCACATGACGAGGTTGACAGGATTTCATAAGATAAGGAGTGGTGCGGGGGATATTAGATGGGAAGATTAGAGGAGAATATTATAGCGAGGAATGGTAGAGGGGAATATTAGAGCCTTAGAGGGGAATATTAGAGGGGAATATTAATCTATTGTTTTGCCAGGGGCTATTGAATATATTCCCCTAAAAGAACAAAGGAAACCGAGGCATGTGAAAAATAAGTATTTGTTATATTTGAATACGGTTGCAAAATTCCAAGATAAAAGATATTTTTATGCCGAAAAACCGCAAGTGAATTAATAAGTGTTCAGAAAATTACTCTAACTTTGTTAGTGTATGATTTTTTGTATGATTTTTGCCACTCATAACAACAGTATATATTTAAGAAAAGTTATATTATCTTAGAGCCAGAAATATGTTAATGTTGTTGAGATTTGTTGAAGGCACCTTTCCCTCGGTCTAAATCATTCTCTTTATTTTCCTTGTTATTGTAGTTAGCAATGATTCGTTGGATTAATATCAAGCGAGTTAAAAAACAATCAACACAACCCAGGAATTTCAGTACGGTACACATTTTATTAATGATTCGACGTTTAGACTAGAATAGTATTTGTAGTCAATCATCAGGAATTTGTATATTTAACTTGATTTCTTACCATATATGTCTTTAATTGTGCACGTAAAATTGCAACATAACTATAATTATCGAGAGGGTACTTTATTCAAAGCACATACACGTATAGGCGTTCTTTTACACGAATCGATATTGCATAAGTGCCAGAACGTGGAATATTTTTTTTTTATCATATATATTTAAAAGGTCATTAGCAGGCTTTTTTAATGTCATGTTTTAGCCTATGTCGCCGATCGTCGGCGATTTGTGATTTAGATGCATGTTAAAACGGGAAGTGCAGCAGCATGTTAAGTAATAAGGAACAATGCAGAAAAGCAGTGTTTTTATTCTTTTACTTAACATGCATCTAAATCATGGGTCGGCGACCATCGGCGACCATCGGCGACATATGAGAACCAGGCTTAATGACAGAGAACGTGCATGTTTTAACGCAAGCTTGTTGCACGAAAAATTAATACATGTAACATATTAACAATTAATTTGTTGTCGATTGAAAACGTGAGCAATAACTTTGTCAAGATTTGAACTCTTTTCAAAGCTGTTACAACATGTTCGGTAGCAATTACAACAAAGATTGACTAAAAAGTGCTGTACAGTCGTTTGTATCTGAACGGAAACACCGCCCGTCAAAACATGTTTTATATCGACGAAGTTAAATGTTTACCTTGGAAACGTATCAGGTTTTCATTCGATACGTTCGATACGTGCCCTTAGCCAATCACGTCTTGCCAATCCCACGGTGTCAATTTCAAAACGGTTAACTTTGTCTAGAATATGTTTTGACGGACCGTGTTTCCTCTTAGGTGCAAACGACTGTCTTGATTTTTCGTGTAATAATGTTGCTTATAAAATTGCTTCGTGTGACATTACCTTTAGTAGTGATACTGTCATATGTGGTGTTTTATGTTGTGTTTTTATGTTATGTTATGTGGTGTTATTGTAATACGTACCAATAAGACAAAATGCCAGGACAAGTACACAGAAAATTAAAGGTTTCTATAATTCTGGTCTTATGTCATAATATTAATTCCTATAATTATTCGTGTTGCCTTTATTTTTTATTGGGGGGGGGGGGGGGGGGGGGGGGGTTCGTTGACTCTCAATTTACAAACCTTTACGGTTTTCTAAACAGAATGACAAGTTGGCTTAATTTGTCGAAGCTTTTAAACTTATATCTTAAACTGTGTACTTGCCTGGTTGGTGTCTATTGGCGTAAAATTGAGCATTCTTGGACGTATCTTCATAATGCATGGAAGTTGTTCCAAGATGTTGCTTGAAAGCAACAGAATCCCAGCAACGTCGTTAAAGCCAACTACCTCGATATTAAAGTATACATTAATCATATTAAGTTGAGTTGTGCTAAAGACGTTGATAAATAAACATATGCATGGCTGCTATCTCCATTCTTACAAGGTATATATTCTTATCCGTTACAATTGAACAAGTCGTTAGAAATTCTGCCTGGTAATCCAGGGCAAGAAGTATTTTCCTCATGAAGGACCACCTAGGCAGTTAAAGGGAGGGGGAGCGCAAACAAAGCGGGCTAAAAATAGAGGTGTTTCCTTATTAGTCCCTTGATATTTGTTTTTGTGCAAAAATGTGGTGTGGATGTTCCACCCCAGTCCCTTACCCCCTGCTTCGGGGTCTACGCATGACAGTCGAATATTTCTATAAAGAAATTCGTTTTCTTGCAATCGTCTATGAGGAAAATAAGCGATGTTCATTTTGTTTTGTCGTGCATGCGACGAATAGGTTTGAATATAGAAAACTTATAAGCTCTGAATTTAGTTTTGGCCGTATATGCCATGGAATTGTGAGGTTCATTGAAAATATAATATGTAAAATGTTTTGTTTTTGTTTTGTTTTGTTTTGTTTTGTTTTGTTTTGTTTTGTTTTGTTTTGTTTTGTTTTGTTTTGTTTTGTTTTGTTTTGTTTTGTTTTGTTTTGTTTTGTTTTGTTTTGTTTTGTTTTGTTTTGTTTTGTTTTGTTTTGTTTTGTTTTGTTTTGTTTTGTTTTGTTTTGTTTTGTTTTGTTTTGTTTTGTTTTGTTTTGTTTTGTTTTGTTTTGTTTTGTTTTGTTTTGTTTTGTTTTGTTTTGTTTTGTTTTGTTTTGTTTTGTTTTGTTTTGTTTTGTTTTGTTTTGTTTTGTTTTGTTTTGTTTTGTTTTGTTTTGTTTTGTTTTGTTTTGTTTTGTTTTGTTTTGTTTTGTTTTGTTTTGTTTTGTTTTGTTTGTTTGTTTGTTTGTTTGTTTGTTTAGTTGTGTGCTAGTATCAATGCTACTCGTAATATACCTGCTCGTTACCTTTTAAGTATATTTTTTCAAGCTTAATTTCCAAACAACAAGTGCTCTTTTATTTTATATCTTTTACCTCTTTCTATTTGATGATTTTGAAACACTTACAAAACGAAAACCTTAAAGAAATTACAAATTCTGTTTGATTTTTTATTCTTAATATTTTTATTATTCAGAACAAAGGTAATCCCGAATAAAGTGTTCATAATCAAATTTTGATTAATTAAACAATTTTAATAGTAAACATTGTTTCTTGCTTTATCGATATCTATCGAAGTCTATTTGTTTTCTCTTATTAAATTTTTATCCTCCGTCCATCAAACACAACAATCAATAATTAAGTATCGGCCATTTTGAAATTTTGCTCAATGTACGACCCGAAACATTTTTAGAAAATGTACGGGAAAGAGTCTGCACTTCGTTTGTAAGAATAGTAAATTTTCGACTTTAACTAAGTCATCATCAGATTAAATGATAAATCATTGTTTTATTAATAAAAATTTTGATTATGAACACTTTACTCGGGATTACTTTTGTTCTGTTTATACTAAAGAAATCAGTTGGCAAAGGATTTTGATTTATTGTTGTTACTTTTAATACGTCGTGTAGTCTTGAATAAAGTATCCTCTTTTACAGTAAAAGTAATTAAAAATTTTTTGGGAAATTTACGCACAAAAAGCGGCAATGTTAGACAACTTAATAATGCACATAAAATATATTTGTTTTATTACTGATTTTAAAAGTGCATTCCCATCCGTTCTGCACATGATCCGCCATCTTTGTTTTGTGAGTATTTACAAACAAGCCATTCGTAGATAATAGACCTTTCCGCATGAAGTGAATGGACCACGTGATCTTTCTGACGAATCTGATTGGCTAATGTCCAATGTTTGTCCGAAGTTTTGGATGTCCGAAGTTTTGCAAGAGCCAATCAAATCTCTCAACACGTTATTCACACACCTCATACGGAAAGGTCTATTACATAAAGTTCCTTAGCTCAGTGTAATGTGGCAGAAAATCAAGCGATTCGGCGAGGACATCCCTTCATTTCTTCCATTTATTCTGAAACTGTTTTGTTTCGAGTACAAGTAATGAAGAGGAAGCAAGAAAGCTTATAATCTTGAATGAAGTATTAGCATTTTTTCCGCAAATAAAGATGTAAACATTAGTTTCGCACATGCGCAGAACGGGGTGTTATGCACATTTAACACACTAAAGCGGCAAGTCGTTAGTACCGTAAGCGTGTACACCGCCTTCAAAAAATAGACCTCATTCCAAAATGGCCGCCGAGTTAGAGTTCTTTTATGTAAAAATTCTTTTGAATTTCCCACATGAAAACGAGTATAAAGAATGTATGCAAGAGAATTTTAATTCGGCGGCCATTTTGGAATAAGGTCTATGTGCTCTGAATTTAATAACAAAGTTAACAGTTTTGAAATCGACACCGTGAGATTGGCAAGTTGTGATTGGCTAAGGGAACATTTATCTAACAATATTTTATTTGTTCGGACGTATCTAATGAAAACCTAATAATACGTTTCCAAGGTACACAGTTTAAATTTGACGTTGATATAAAACGTGTTTTAACGGGCGGTGTACACGCTTAGAGGATATCTAGAAATCGTATGACAGTTACAATCAAGGAAAGTGACAATAAAGCAACAAATATAGAAAATTCATCATTACGCCGAGTCGAGTGATGGCTCTCTCCTCCGCAGAGGTTTCCGTGAGGTTCTGAGGCTCACGAAGCACCCGCTGTCCAATAAGATATCTGACAGCGGTTTCTTCCTCAGCCTCAGAATCCTCACCAGGCTTTCTGGCGATCCTACTTTTCCTACTTTTTCCTACTTTTTATGCAAAATTGCTCGGTTTTCCTACTTTTGCAAACTTTTTCGAAATTAATCACAAAAAATTTCTACTTTTGTCCTACTTTTTTGTACGTTTTCCTACTTTATTCCTGCTTTTTAGAAAATTTTAGTCCTACATTTGTCCTACTTTTTTACCAACACCTGCCAGAAGGCCTGCCTCACGCAAACCTCTGCGTAGGAGAGAGGAGTAAGGCCGAGCCACACCGGACGCGAAACCGTAACGCGACGCGATTTTTGTAATTTCGGAAGCGAATAAATTCGTCCCTCGTGAGAAGCTTGATAAAATAACAATGACAGGATAACTTGTTCATTCTAGTGTATACAAAACCTCCAAATGTTCACTTCTAGGGTAATTTTATTCGCTTTTAGAAACGGGAAAATTGCGTCGCGTTACGGTTTCGCTTCCGGTGTGTCTCGGCCTTTAGGGGTCGTTTATATGGGAGAGAACTAGCACAGTAAGCGAGATGGCTCGGTTGCCATGCATAAAGAATTATTTTTTGCGTTTATATGGTACTTTTCCTCTTGCCTATCGACATGAAATTTGGACATTCATTCATGTGTTTATGTAAAATTAATTACGTAATTCGTTTTACGCACGCACGCGCATGTTCAAAATTGTTTTAGCCAATTGGCTTATGCATATAAACGAAAATATATAATGAAAAGCAAGTTTACTTATCCAATGGGCTCACTAGGAGCTGTTGATAACCACGTAATTAATTTTACGTAAACATATCAATCAATGTCAAATTTAATCCCGGCTAGCGGGATGAAAACTACTATATAAACGCAAAAAATAATTCTTCCTGGCAACCGAGCTACCTCGCTCCCATGTAAACAGCCCCTTGCGTACTAACGACTGTCATGTGTAGTGTATAAATCGCCATTGTATATATATATATATATATTGTAATTAGATTGTGTTAGGTTATATCTAAAATCCAGTTTAGGCTTCGCGTCAACGCCTTTATGTTCATTTACGCCGAATAGGTGGTGTGCAAACAATCCCTTGAGATTCGAAGGACAAAGATATTTTTGCCATGTTGGATAAAATTATAATACACCTTTTCGATAATTACGTCACGCTTCATGAAAACGAGGCTCGCAGGCCAAAGTTTCGAAATTTTGATTATCATGGTAATCCCGCTAGATTTGTTTATGGAAGAAGATGGCTAATAACGTCCAAACTATATATGGCAGAGACACATCATGTACGTATGTTGTTAGGCATTTCATAAGCTTTCATTTGATGTATATTTTAAGTTTCTGTGTTGTGTGTAACTTTTTAAAATGTCCAAAATGTTCGCACCATATTTTGCTCGTCAAGTAATATTAAATGGACTTCTCGCAACTGTTGTAGAATTTCGGATATTGTTTTTAAAATACATAACGCACAACTTTGAAACATATATAAAACAGAAGATACTGTAAGATGCTATTTGCGGTAGAACTTTCAAGTTTCTAGCTTAAGGGGAAGTATTTTAAAAATGGGAAAACGTACTATTATCTTGGTCTGATGGACCAAGATAATAATAGTACGTTTTCTCATTTTTGAAATACTTTCTCTTAAGCTAGAAACTTGAAAGTTCTACCGCGAATAGCATTTTACAATATCTTCTGTTTGATATATGTTTCAAAGTTGTGCGTTATGTATTTTAAAAACAATATCCGAAATTCTACAACAGTTGTGAGAAGTCCATTTAATATTACTTAACGAGCAAAATATGGTGCGAACATTTTGGACATTTTAAAAGTTACACACGACACAGAAACTTAAAATATACATCAAATGAAAGCTTATGAAATGCCTAACAACATACGTACACGATGTATTTCTACCATATATAGTTTGGACGTTATTAGCCATCTTCTTCCATAAACAAATATGGCGGGATTACCATGATAATCAAAACTGTGAAACTTTGGCCTGGAGCCTCGTTTTCATGAAGCGTGACGTAACTATCGAAAAGGTGTATTGCAAATGATGAAAAACTTTAGTGTCAAATTCATCCAACATGGCGACAATGACGTAAGATGCACACAACCAATACTATTTTACACACAATGAATGTACTAGAAGGTAGTGCTTGCGTCGACAAAACTAGTATTAGATATATAGACATTGTTGTAGTAACGTTTAAAAGTAGTTTTCGTAACTAAATAACGTAGCCAAAGGATAAACTTAATTAACTAGTACTGTTTACAATAAACGTCTCATTGCTGCATTGGTGTCCATATAGTCGTTATTTAATCTATCTAATTTTATATATAAATATAAGTTTTGTGGAAGCACCACGTAAAATATTTCTTTGCTATATTTTTTTACGTTGTGTTTAAATATTTTAAATATTTTTTTGCGTGGTGTTTCCACAAAACTTATTTATATTACATTATCGCCATGGAAACTTTCAAAGAATTAACTATCTAATTTTGTTTGATTGCATAATTTGGGAAAATATATGTTTTGTTGTGATAAACACGCAGAATCTACTGATCAGAGAATGAGGGTAAATGATTAATGGGGATAACTAAAATTAACGGTGGTAGGTGATTTACAGATATAGCGGTGTAAATGTATAGTGCTGTGTGGGCAGTGTTCTTTTTTTGGTATAGCAACGGCGAAAAGCTGTATAATAAACTAGAAAAACTGCAAGAATTTTTTGGAACGAAAGATACTTTCGAGGGGATATATATATATATATATATATATATATATATATATATATATATATATATATATATATATATATATATATATATATATATATATATATATATATATATATATATATATATCTGGCATGGTTTTGATGTCCCACAATTGTGAGGCACCAAAGGTGACTGTAAATAGCAGTTACCTTCATCCTGCTCATCAGCACTGCACTGATGAGGCCCAAAAGGCCGAAACAGTACCGTCTGTAGTTATATATATATATATATATATATATATATATATATATATATATATATATATATATATATATTATAATGTTTGCTTCCAGAATATGCTAAAAACGCCCAAAGGGAAAAGTTTTGCTATAAAACAATGTACTTGTTTATTCAAAGTCGGTCTTCTTCGACTAATTATTAAGCCCTCCATAATCTTCCTCTTAAAAGGGGGCGACATTGAACAGAATGTTCCAGATAAAGGAATGCATATGCGTAGGATTCTTCTTTAGATGGTGGGCAGGTTCTGAGTGGTGTTTAACATTTTCGTGAAAATGTCAACACGAAAATGTCAAACACCACTCAGAACCTGCCCACCATCTAAAAAGAATCCTACGCATTCTTTTACCTGGAACATTCTGTTCAATGTCGTCCCCCTTTTTAAGAGGAAGATTATGAGGGCCTAATCAGTCGAAGAAGACCGACTTTGAATAAACAAGTACATTGTTTTATAGCAAAACTCTTCCCTTTGGGAATAACTTAATTATAATATATATATATATATATATATATATATATTATAAAGACCAATGCGGTGACTAAGGGCCTGCTTATATGGAGCCGAGTTACCCGGCTAGGCGAGTTACCCGGCAAGCCGAGTTGAAAAAAGATGAGTGTTTATATGAGACGAGTTACTCGGCAAAGCCGCCCACGCATTACATTTTCTGATTGTCTTCATAAGTGGCGCGTGCGCTGTTGTGACGAATTCAACTCGGCTAGCCGAGTCACTCGGCAAGAAAGTGTTTATATATAATATATATATACTGAACTTATTCATTCGGTGGAGTTTGCTTTGTTGACATCGGAACCGTTCGGTAGTTGTCTTCCAGACCACCGTTTTGACTTCGAATGTCAGTTAAATACGTTATATAGTGAAATATCTATCTTATAGAGACTCTATATTTTCTATATCAACCCTTTGGCTTCGCTTAGTCTTAGAATACCGGTAATTTTTTCGTGGAAGAGTTTGAATACTTAAGATCAATCATGCATTGATTTTTTGAATTAGAAGAGTGGTTGCTAGGTAAACATGCATATAATCAGTATTCATGGACAGGACACAGACACTCGCAGTACAAACATTGGAGTGAAACATTCATAATTGGTTAGCAGACACGTTAAGCTGTATGTATATAGTAATTCATTTCTTGTTCTCCTGGCAAACCTTAGATCCGATCAATACATTGAAAATGAGAAAGTTCTTTTCTTGCGAATGGTTTTGGTCTGAGCTCTAGCTTTGCCACTGTTAACTGATTCCCTACTGATTTGTTTAAGTATTTATTTAGACATAAATCGTTGGAGCATAATCCGTCTTACGTCAAGATTAATCCAAACTCGGCGCTCCTTGTTGAAGGTGAGTAAAACGTATACTGTGGTATGTATACCCTAGTTAACTTACGAAGACACACGGTAAATTAAGCGACAAAATTGATGAATAAAAGCTCTTTATGTCAACTACAGTTGCTTTCGCATCAGGCATAATGCATGGCCGTGATTACAAATCCTGAAGTCCGAATAATATCATAATGATCTGATCAAGCTGAAACACGTAAAAAGCTTCTTATTGATCAATCTAGTGTCAGCTTGTTACACGTTACGAAGAATCGGATAAGTAACGGTTTCGTTCACGTCTTAATATCAAGACACTTTGCTTCCGCTTCTGATCAAACCCCTTTATCTGTTTACATGAATCCGGATTGAGATTAGCTCATTCCGGATTGAGTTCAATCCGTTTCTCATTCCGGATTGAAATTCCGTTCCGGAATCATGTAAACGCGGTGCGAGTTTCATTCCGGAATGAAAAACGTGACAGAGAGGACTAGAACAAACAAAATGCATGGGTGTTTTCTAATATTTACGGATTTCAGATTTCAGGCGGATTTCAATCCAGAAACCCAATTCCCATGTAAACACGGATTGACTTCGCTTTTCAATCCGGATTTAAACTCAATCCGGATTCATATAAACGGCCCCTTATAAGAAGCGTGTTGTCAAACATTCCAGATTCGCGTGGCAACTTGGCAATCCAAGTGCCGAAGGGCGAAGACATATTCATTCAACATAAGAAATTGCTTTTAAATTGTTTTAAACTGCAGATATTATTGCTCCCCATGCAGTCATTAAAGGAGTAAACCGGATAGCGATTAACATGTTGAAGATTGTTAAAAACATTAATTACAAAAATTAGTGCAGCGAAAATGATAAAATTTACATGTGAAAAAGTTCTTCACATTATTTTAGACGAGTTAGCAAACTCCTTTATTCTTCTTTTGTCGGCATGCATCCTGGTTTGGCGAGTGTGGTTTGCTTAACGAAGTTGCCTTTGTTTTCTTATTGTTTTGTTTTCTTTGTTGTGCTTTGCTCTGTTTAATTACTCAACCTGCATGTTCTGTCTCGACTTGATTTGTCATGTCATGTCATGTCCTGTTCTTTTCCAGTCTGTACTGTACTGTACTGTACTGTACTGTGCCGTGCCGTGCCGTGCCGTGCCGTGCCGTGCCGTGCCGTGCCGTGCCGTGCCGTGCCGTGCCGTGCCGTGCCGTGCCGTGCCGTGCCGTGCCGTGCCGTGCCGTGCCGTGCCGTGCCGTGCCGTGCCGTGCCGTGCCGTGCCGTGCCGTGCCGTGCCGTGCCGTGCGTGCCGTGCCGTACTGTACTGTACTGTACTGTACTGTACTGTACTGTGCTGTGCTGTGCTGTGCTGTGCTGTGCTGTAATGTACTGTAATGTACTGTACTATGCTGTCTTGTTATGTCCTATTTTAGTATATGATTCCTATGTCTATTTTTTGTGTAATTAGGAAAAGAAAAGTCTTGTCAATCATGAATATAAGTCGATTTTGGAAAGCGAATCACAGACTGCTAAAGACGACATCTTTGGACGAGATTGATGAAATTGTGGCTGGTCAGAGTTTTAAAATTCGTTATCTTGGAAAACTGGATATCGAGGAAAATAACGAATGCAAATTTAATCAAACTGCGAAGGAAATGTTGGCCCAATACTCGCCAAAATCGTTGGAAATTCTACCTAAATTTGAACTTGTTATTGACTCAACATCGTTAATGATTACTGACCGCATTGGACAAGAGAAACCGGTAGAGTTATTAACAATTTCTTTGAGAGATATCAGAGATGTACTTTATCGTAAAAGGGATAAACATTATGGGAATGTGTGTATTTTTGTTGCTCGGGATAAACCGCAGAGCTCCAGTTTAAAAGCACATGTTTTGCTTTGTGATAATCCAGTTACCACTCAGAAAGTATTTCAGACATTTTGTAGTGCATTTGATTTGATTAATTCCAATGATCAACGACGACGTTCGAGTGAAGAACTGTCACATTTTGAATCAGCCAAGACACCTATAAAAGATTTGAATTCATCAATTAACGAGTTTGAGAACAACAACTCGACCATAAAATTTCAAGAAATTGACGTTGATCCAAAAGACAAAATGGCTGCCGAACCGAACGGAGTTAAAGATTTTGATGAATTTTCTTGCTTTGCCTATTCACGCACACACACTATTTAAGCAACTAATTATTTAATTTAAAACTACATTTCAATAGACTTAGTTCAGTTGGATTGCTATGGTCTAATAATTGGCTTTGGTTTATTCGAATGCATCTGAACCGAACAATTCCATTTTAAAAGTCCAAAAAATATGTTAAGGGTCAAAAAATAGCCTAAATCTGTCAAAACGTTAAGGAAAAGACTTTACCTTTTCACTGATTTTTTCAATTTTTCAAGGATTTAAGATTTAGAATTAATTTATTTAGCTTTGCCATAATATGTACAAGCATACAAGTATACAAATACAATTTTTATAGCTGGCGAGGAGGCCTCCTGAAACCATCAGGCTTATTAGTTGGAGGTCTCCTCGTGATAAACAGGTTTTACAAATAGATAACATTTAATACATAGATAGATAGATAGATAGATGGTTTATTGAAAAGACTTTGCAGCCAATAGGCTGAATTACGTCATATCTTACACTTTAAAATATATACAATGTTATAATAATAATAGTAAACAATTGTAAAACAGTTGTAACAAGTGTTAAAATCTAGACCTTGGTTGCATTAGATATTATAAAACTATTTTTAAATCTATTAGTGCAAAAATTTAAACTAAGGGTGCGATTCTTCCTTAACACTCTGGCATTGTTCCTTGGCGGCAAAAGGCTTCGTAGTTTATGTTTTTCATTTAACATAATGTCCTGAAATAGCTTACTTGTCAAGTGTTGGCGTCGGTCTTGCAGAGATTCAAGTCCCGTATGTGTTAGCGCCTCATCATATGATTGCCAGGGGAATATAATGCGCATGGCACGCTTCTGAATTGTTTCTAATTCAATAGATAAATAGTCGGGTAAGCTATTGTGGAATACCGGGCATGCGTATTCAGTTAAGGGCCTAATACAAGTTCTGTAAAACTGAATTAGTTCACCACTGTTTATCTGGGATCTTTTAAGCTGAGCTAGGAAGTATAATCTCTTTCTCGCCTTCTTGATGATCTCTGAAATATGAACATTCCACTTGAGATTACTAGAAATATTTATACCTAAGATTTTGGCATTTTCAACTATTTCTAGATTATTTCCATGCATTAACTATAATAGGGTCGAAATTAGACTTAGATTTGCTAAAGCTGATCCGCAGTTCTTTGCATTTAGCTTCATTTAGCTGAAAACTATCTGCCTGGGTCTTGTTACGTATATGTTGCATGCTTTACATCGGTGAAACTGGCAGACGTTTATCTGACAGGTTTGCTGAACATCTTCGTTCTGTGAGGAACGTTGACAAGCCTGTTGCCCGACATTTTAATAGTGCCAACCATTGTATTTCGGACATGCAAGTTTGTGCCATCACACCCATTTCTGGCGGTAATGTCAGCCTCAAACGACTAGAAAAGCGTCTCATTTTCAAAATTGGTACCATTCATCCTCACGGACTCTGAAGACACTGTTCCTGTTTAGCAAGGGCGGACATAAACAGCGTTTTCACTTTATATATTTATCTATTTTTACTCTCGCTCATCCTTTTTACACCCCCTCCTTCTTGCTCATCGACGGTATGAATAGCAAATGTCTTTCGCATCTCATTCTCGATTTGTTATTGTTATTTTGATTTGATTGGCTAATTTTTCGCATCTCATCAATTTGTTATTGTCATTTTTATCTGATTGGCTTATTTTTGGTCACATGATTTCCTTTCGCATATAAGCTCGTTGTTTGTTTACACTCTTTACGTTTCTCTCTGACGAAGGGCCTTCGCTCGAAACGTTAGACTCCTACGTTCTCTCATTCGGCAGTATATCTAACCTTATAATACTATATATTTCGATACATATATGTATACATGCATGCATATATACACATGTATGTATACACATACTCACACATTTAATTTAATAGGTAATTATTGAGATTGAAGTAAAAAAATTAGCATTCTATTTCTGAAGCAACTTAAAGTCTCTGTATTAGTAATACCGACAGGTAGAGAATTCCATGTTTTTGGGCCTCTAAATAGGATAGTGAACTGTTTGATATTTGTTCTACATGCATGAGATCGGTAAAAGTTTGCATTTATAGTATTATGATCATGGACTTGTTGATTGCTGGTAAATATATCAAGAAATGGTAACGGAAGTAAGCGATAGGGATAGGAGAACATGAATTTAGCAATATTAAAAGTATTTATTTGGTAAATATCAAGTATTTTAAATTGATGAAATAGTGTAGCAATATGCGCACGAAAATCAGCATTAGCCAATGCTCGAACAGCACGCTTTTGTAGCAAGCATAATCGTTTTAGGTTGGTTACGTAAGTGGAGGACCAAACAGTATTACAATAAGTAAGATATGGGTAAATTAGAGTATAATATTATAAAGATATCTTAGTTTTTGTAGATAAGCAAAAGCGAGATCTATAAATTATACCTATGGATTTTGAAATCTTTTTATCGACATGGTTAATATGAGGTTTCCAAGAAATGTTTTCATCCAGAAATGCTCCTAAGAATTTAACTGTTGTCTTTTGATCTAGTCTTTTCCCGTCAAACAGCAGGGATATATTACCATGAATTTTCCTTTGTTTAGATATGAAAGTGATATAATTTGTTTTCTTAACATTTACTGAAAGCTTATTAGCTTTCATCCAGGAGTCAACCTTCCGTAATTCATTGTATAGGACACTAGCTACTTGAGTAGCGTCTGAGCATAGTCTCTAGAATTATATTGTCTGGAGACGTGGCGAACATCAAAGCGCTTAACAGTGAGCTACAATTTAGGTTGAGGGTGGCAAATAAGGTGCACAATCTTTTGTTTTACGTTCATTAATATTTATAAAGGTTTATACCAAAAATACAATGTGTTCAGCAAGCGTTAAGGTGAAATAAGGTGCACAAACGTGAACAAAAACCTAGAACAAAGACTTTGGCCGCGTTTCCAGACAATTTATTTCTAGGGACTATCGTCTGAGTGAGAATAGTAAGTAACTAGTGTCATCGGCGAATAATAGTGGTTCAGTTACACTAAAGGCATTCGGTAGGTCATCAATGTAAAAGATAAATAAGAGTGGTCCGAATATAGAGCCCTGAGGTACTCCGCATCTGATAATTTGTTGAGATGAGAAGACATTATTATATTGGACAAATTGTTTACGGTTTTCAAAATAACTCTTAATCCATTGTAACGCTACTCCACGAATGCGATAATGCTCAAGCTTATTAAATAATATTACATGTTCAGGGGTATCGAACACTTTAGACAGATCTAAAATGACACCAGCTGTGATTTTGTTTTCGTCAATACAAGATGCAATTCTGTTTATCGAATGGATAAGACCATTGAAATATGGTAAAAAAATGTCGATTTGCTCATATAAAGCCTTTTTTTAACAAAGGGAGGGCTCTGTTGGTGATAAACCTTCACTTATTTCAGCCATTTTTTCAAAAATTGAAAAACTGGTCAAAATCGGTCAAAAAAAGTTAAGGCAAAAAAAATGTTACTTTTTGACCGACTTAGTTTCTCGTGCAACAAGAAGGCTTTTTTGTGGTAAATATTTATATTTAAGACTTATATAAAAAGTTGAAAAAATGGCCAAAATCGGGCAAAAAGTAAATGGGTTAGCCTTTAATTTGGACCGATTTTGGTCACTTTACAAACTTTCGAGTTAGGGTCAAAAACGATTAAATAAAGTCGTTTTAGACCTTCTGTGAAAAGGAGAAGGCTGTATTTCGGCTAAAAACATTTCTTTTGATTTTTTGAAAACAATCCGGAAAAAAAAGTAAAGGGGTTAACCTTTACTTTTTGACCGATTTTGGTCACTTTTGAAACTTTTGAGTTAGGGTCAAAAACGGTTAAATAAAGTAGTTTTAGACCTTCTGTGAAAAGGAGAAGGCTTTTATTTAGCTCAAAATATTTGTTTTGATTTTTTGAAAAAAATCCGGGAAAAAAATTAAAGGGGTTAACCTTAACTTTTTGACCGATTTTGGTCACTTTTAAAACATTTGAGTTAGGGTCAAAAACGGCTAAATAAAGTCGTTTTAGACCTTCTGTGAAAAGGAGAAGGCTGTATTTTGACTAAAAATATTGTTTTGATTTTTTGAAAACAATCCGGAAAAAAAAGTAAAGGGGTCAGCCTTTACTTTTTGACCGATTTTGGTCACTTTTGAAACTTTTGAGTTAGGGTCAAAAACGGTTAAATAAAGTCGTTTCAGACCTTCTGTGAAAAGGAAAAGGCTGTATTTTTGGCTAAAAATATTTCTTTTGATTTTTTGAAAAAACATACGGAAAAAAAATAGTAAAGGGGTTAGCCTTTACTTTTTGACCGATTTTGGTCACTATTCAAACTTTTGAATTATTGTCAAAAACGGTTAAATAAAGTCGTTTTAGACCTTCTGTGAAAAGGAGAAGGCCATATTTTGCATAAAAATATTTGTTTTGATTTTTTGAAAAAAATCCAAGAAAAAAAAGTAAAGGGTTAGCCTTTACTTTTTGCCCGATTTTGGTCACTTTTCAAACTTTTGAATTAGGGCCAAAAACCGTTAAGTAAAGTCGTTTTAGACCTTCTGTGAAAACGAGAAGGCTGTATTTTTGGCTAAAAATATTTCTTTTGATTTTTTGAAAAAAAACAGGAAAAAAAAAGTAAAGGGGTTAGCCTTTACTTTTTGACCGATTTTGGTCACTTTTGAAACTTTTGAGTTTGGGAAAAAAACAGTTAAATAAAGTCGTTTTAAACCTTCTGTGAAAACGAGAAGGCTGCATTTTGGCTTCACATATTTCTTTTAATTTTTGGAAAAAAATTCCGGAAAAAAAAAGTAAAGTTGTTATCCTTTACTTTTTGACCGATTTTGGTCGCTTTTGAAACTTTTGAATTAGGGACAAAAACGGTTAAATAAAGTCGTTTTAGACCTTCTGTGAGAAGGAGAAGGCTGTATTTTGGCTAAAAATATTTGTTTTGAAACTTTTAAGTTAGGAGAAAAAACGGTTAAATAAAGTCGTTTTAAACCTTCTGTGAAAACGAGAAGGCTGCATTTTGGCTTCACATATTTCTTTTAATTTTTGGAAAAAAATTCCGGAAAAAAAAAGTAAAGTTGTTATCCTTTACTTTTTGACCGATTTTGGTCACTTTTGAAACTTTTGAGTTAGGGAAAAAAACAGTTAAATAAAGTCGTTTTAAACCTTCTGTGAAAACGAGAAGGCTGCATTTTGGCTTCACATATTTCTTTTAATTTTTGGAAAAAAATTCCGGAAAAAAAAAGTAAAGTTGTTATCCTTTACTTTTTGACCGATTTTGGTCGCTTTTGAAACTTTTGAATTAGGGTTAAAAACGGTTAAATAAAGTCGTTTTAGACATTCTGTGAAAAGGAGAAGGCTGTATTTTTGGCTAAAAATATTTCTTTTGATTTTTTGAAAAAAATTCGGAAAAAAAAGTGAAGGGGTTAGCCTTTACTTTTTGACCGATTTTGGTCACATTTGAAAATTTTGAATTAGGGTCAAAAACGGTTAAATAAAGTCGTTTTAGACATTCTGTGAAAAGGAGAAGGCTGTATTTTAGCGAAAAATATTTGTTTCGATTTTTGGAAAAAAATCCGGAAAAAAAAGTAAAGGGGTTAGCCTTTACGTTTTGACCGATTTTGGTCACTTTTCAAACTTTTGAATTAGGGTCAAAAACGGTTAAACAAAGTCGTTTTAGACCTTCTGTGAAAAGGAGAATGCTTTATTTTGGATAAAAATATTTGTTTCGATTTTGGAAAAAAATCCGGAAAAAAAAGTAAAGGGGTTAGCCTTTACTTTTTGAACGATTTTGGTGACTTTTCAAACTTTTGAATTAGGGTCAAAATCGGTTAAATAAAGTCGTTTTAGACCTTCCGTGAAAAGGAGAAGGCTGTATTTTTGGCTAAAAATAATTCTTTTGATTTTTTGAAAAAAATCTGGGAAAACAAAGTAAAGGGGTTAGCCTTTACTTTTTGACCGATTTTGGTCACTTTTGAAACTTTTGAGTTATGGAAAAAAACGGTTAAATAAAGTCGTTTTAGACCTTCTGTGAAAAGGAGAAGGCTGTATTTTGGCTAAACATATTTCTTTTGATTTTTTGAAAAAAATGCGGGAAAAAAAAGTAAAGGGTTAACCTTTACTTTTTGACCGATTTTGGTCACATTTGCAACTTTTGAGTCATGGAAAAAAACGGTTAAATAAAGTCGGTTTAGACCTTCTGTGAAAAGGAGAAGGCTGTATTGTGGCTAAAAATTTTTGTTTCGATTTTTCGAAAAAAATCCGGAAAAAAAGGTAAAGCGGTTAGCCTTTACTTTTTGACCGATTTTCGTCACTTTTGAAACTTTTGAGTTATGGAAAAAAACGGTTAAATAAAGTCGTTTTAGACCTTCTGTGAAAAGGAGAAGGCTATATTTTGGCGAAAAATATTTGTTTTAATATTTTGAAAAAAATCCAGGAAAAAAAGGTTTAAGGGTTAGCCTTTACTTTTTGACCGATTTTGGTCGCTTTTGAAACTTTTAAGTTAGGAGAAAAAACGGTTAAATAAAGTCGTTTTAGACATTCTGTGAAAAGGAGAAGGCTGTATTTTTGGCTAAAAATATTTCTTTTGATTTTTTGAAAAAAATTCGGAAAAAAAAGTAAAGGGGTTAGCCTTTACATTTTGACCGATTTTGGTCACTTTTCAAACTTTTGAATTACGGTCAAAAACGGTTAAACAAAGTCGTTTTAGACCTTCTGTGAAAAGGAGAATGCTTTATTTTGGATAAAAATATTTTTTTCGATTTTTGAAAAAAATCCGGAAAAAAAAGTAAAGGGGTTAGCCTTTACTTTTTGACCGATTTTCGTCACTTTTGAAACTTTTGAGTTATGGAAAAAAACGGTTAAATAAAGTCGTTTTAGACCTTCTGTGAAAAGGAGAAGGCTATATTTTGGCGAAAAATATTTGTTTTAATATTTTGAAAAAAATCCAGGAAAAAAAAGTATAAGGGTTAGCCTTTACTTTTTGACCGATTTTGGTCGCTTTTGAAACTTTTAAGTTAGGAGAAAAAACGGTTAAATAAAGTCGTTTTAGACCTTCTGTGAAAACAAGAAGGCTGTATTTTTGGCTAAAAATATTTGCTTTAATTTTTTGAAAAAAATCTAGGAAAAAAAAGTAAAGGGGTTAGCCTTTACTTTTAACCGATTTTGGTCACTTTTGCAACTTTTGAGTTAGGAAAAAAACGGTTAAATAAAGTCGTTTTAGACCTTCTTTGAAAAGGGGAAGGCTATATTTTGGCGAAAAATATTTGTTTTAATATTTTGAAAAAAATCCAGGAAAAAAAAGTTTAAGGGTTAGCCTTTACTTTTTGACCGATTTTGGTCACTTTTGAAACTTTTGAGTTAGGGAAAAAAACAGTTAAATAAAGTCGTTTTAAACCTTCTGCGAAAACGAGAAGGCTGTGTTTTGGCTTCACATACTTCTTTTAATTTTTGGAAAAAAATTCCGGAAAAAAAAAGTAAAGTTGTTATCCTTTACTTTTTGACCGATTTTGGTCGCTTTTGAAACTTTTGAATTAGGGTTAAAAACGGTTAAATAAAGTCGTTTTAGACATTCTGTGAAAAGGAGAAGGCTGTATTTTTGGCTAAAAATATTTCTTTTGATTTTTTGAAAAAAATTCGGAAAAAAAAGTAAAGGGGTTAGCCTTTACATTTTGACCGATTTTGGTCACTTTTCAAACTTTTGAATTACGGTCAAAAACGGTTAAACAAAGTCGTTTTAGACCTTCTGTGAAAAGGAGAATGCTTTATTTTGGATAAAAATATTTTTTTCGATTTTTGAAAAAAATCCGGAAAAAAAAGTAAAGGGGTTAGCCTTTACTTTTTGACCGATTTTCGTCACTTTTGAAACTTTTGAGTTATGGAAAAAAACGGTTAAATAAAGTCGTTTTAGACCTTCTGTGAAAAGGAGAAGGCTATATTTTGGCGAAAAATATTTGTTTTAATATTTTGAAAAAAATCCAGGAAAAAAAAGTTTAAGGGTTAGCCTTTACTTTTTGACCGATTTTGGTCGCTTTTGAAACTTTTAAGTTAGGAGAAAAAACGGTTAAATAAAGTCGTTTTAGACCTTCTGTGAAAACGAGAAGGCCGTGGCCGCTTTTGAAACTTTTGAGTTATGGAAAACAACGGTTAAATAAAGTCGTTTTAGACATTCTGTGAAAAGGAGAAGGCTATATTTTGGCGAAAAATATTTGTTTTAATATTTTGAAAAAAATCCAGGAAAAAAAAGTTTAAGGGTTAGCCTTTACTTTTTGACCGATTTTGGTCGCTTTTGAAAGTTTTAAGTTAGGAGAAAAAACGGTTAAATAAAGTCGTTTTAGACCTTCTGTGAAAACGAGAAGGCTGTATTTTTGGCTAAAAATATTTCTTTTGATTTTTTGAAAAAAATCAGGAAAAAAAAAGTAAAGGGGTTAGCCTTTACTTTTTGACCGATTTTTGTCACTTTTGAAACTTTTGAGTTATGGAAAAAAACGGTTAAATAAAGTCGTTTTAGACCTTCTGTGAAAAGGAGAAGGCTATATTTTGGCGAAAAATATTTGTTTTAATATTTTGAAAAAAATCCAGGAAAAAAAAGTATAAGGGTTAGCCTTTACTTTTTGACCGATTTTCGTCACTTTTGAAACTTTTGAGTTATGGAAAAAAACGGTTAAATAAAGTCGTTTTAGACCTTCTGTGAAAAGGAGAAGGCTATATTTTGGCGAAAAATATTTGTTTTAATATTTTGAAAAAAATCCAGGAAAAAAAAGTTTAAGGGTTAGCCTTTAATTTTTGACCGATTTTGGTCGCTTTTGAAACTTTTAAGTTAGGAGAAAAAACGGTTAAATAAAGTCGTTTTAGACCTTCTGTGAAAACGAGAAGGCTGTATTTTTGGCTAAAAATATTTCTTTTGATTTTTTGAAAAAAATCAGGAAAAAAAAAGTAAAGGGGTTAGCCTTTACTTTTTGACCGATTTTCGTCACTTTTGAAACTTTTGAGTTATGGAAAAAAACGGTTAAATAAAGTCGTTTTAGACCTTCTGTGAAAAGGAGAAGGCTATATTTTGGCGAAAAATATTTGTTTTAATATTTTGAAAAAAATCCAGGCAAAAAAAGTTTAAGGGTTAGCCTTTACTTTTTGACCGATTTTGGTCGCTTTTGAAACTTTTAAGTTAGGAGAAAAAACGGTTAAATAAAGTCGTTTTAGACCTTCTGTGAAAACGAGAAGGCCGTGGCCGCTTTTGAAACTTTTGAGTTATGGAAAACAACGGTTAAATAAAGTCGTTTTAGACATTCTGTGAAAAGGAGAAGGCTATATTTTGGCGAAAAATATTTGTTTTAATATTTTGAAAAAAATCCAGGAAAAAAAAGTTTAAGGGTTAGCCTTTACTTTTTGACCGATTTTGGTCGCTTTTGAAACTTTTAAGTTAGGAGAAAAAACGGTTAAATAAAGTCGTTTTAGACCTTCTGTGAAAACGAGAAGGCTGTATTTTTGGCTAAAAATATTTCTTTTGATTTTTTGAAAAAAATCAGGAAAAAAAAAGTAAAGGGGTTAGCCTTTACTTTTTGACCGATTTTCGTCACTTTTGAAACTTTTGAGTTATGGAAAAAAACGGTTAAATAAAGTCGTTTTAGACCTTCTGTGAAAAGGAGAAGGCTATATTTTGGCGAAAAATATTTGTTTTAATATTTTGAAAAAAATCCAGGAAAAAAAAGTATAAGGGTTAGCCTTTACTTTTTGACCGATTTTGGTCGCTTTTGAAACTTTTAAGTTAGGAGAAAAAACGGTTAAATAAAGTCGTTTTAGACCTTCTGTGAAAACGAGAAGGCTGTATTTTTGGCTAAAAATATTTCTTTTGATTTTTTGAAAAAAATCAGGAAAAAAAAAGTAAAGGGGTTAGCCTTTACTTTTTGACCGATTTTCGTCACTTTTGAAACTTTTGAGTTATGGAAAAAAACGGTTAAATAAAGTCGTTTTAGACCTTCTGTGAAAAGGAGAAGGCTATATTTTGGCGAAAAATATTTGTTTTAATATTTTGAAAAAAATCCAGGAAAAAAAAGTTTAAGGGTTAGCCTTTACTTTTTGACCGATTTTGGTCGCTTTTGAAACTTTTAAGTTAGGAGAAAAAACGGTTAAATAAAGTCGTTTTAGGCCTTCTGTGAAAACGAGAAGGCCGTGGCCGCTTTTGAAACTTTTAAGTTAGGAGAAAAAACGGTTAAATAAAGTCGTTTTAGACATTCTTATAAAACGAGAAGGCTGTATTTTTGGCTAAAAATATTTTTTTCGATTTTTGAAAAAAATCCGGAAAAAAAAGTAAAGGGGTTAGCCTTTACTTTTTGACCGATTTTGGTCACTTTTCCAACTTTTGAATTAGGATCAAAAACGGTTAAATAAAGTCGTTTTAGATCTTCTGGGAAAAGGAGAAGGCTGTATTTTAGGCTAAAAATATTTCTTTTGATTTTAAGAAAAAAATCTGGGAAAAAAAGTAAAGGGGTTAGCCTTTACTTTTTGACCGATTTTGGTCACTTTTGAAACTTTTGAGTTAGGGTGAAAAACAGTTAAATGAAGTCGTTTTAGACATTCCGTGAAAAGGAAAAGGCTGTATTTTTGGCTAAAAGTAATTCTTTTGTTTTTTTGAAAAAATCCGGAAAAAAAAAGTAAAGGGGTTAGCCATTACTTTTTGACCCATTTTGGTCACTTTGAAACTTTTGAGTTAGGGTCAAAAACAGTTAAATGAAGTCGTTTTAGACCTTTCGTGAAAAGGAGAAGGCTGTATTTTTGGCTAAAAATAATTCTTTTGATTTTTTGAAAAAAATCCGGAAAAAAAAGTAAAGGGGTTAGCCTTTACATTTTGACCGATTTTGGTCACTTTTCAAACTTTTGAATTACGGTCAAAAACGGTTAAACAAAGTCGTTTTAGACCTTCTGTGAAAAGGAGAATGCTTTATTTTGGATAAAAATATTTTTTTCGATTTTTGAAAAAAATCCGGAAAAAAAAGTAAAGGGGTTAGCCTTTACTTTTTGAACGATTTTGGTGACTTTTCAAACTTTTGAATTAGGGTCAAAATCGGTTAAATAAAGTCGTTTTAGACCTTCCGTGAAAAGGAGAAGGCTGTATTTTTGGCTAAAAATAATTCTTTTGATTTTTTGAAAAAAATCTGGGAAAACAAAGTAAAGGGGTTAGCCTTTACTTTTTGACCGATTTTGGTCACTTTTGAAACTTTTGAGTTATGGAAAAGAACGGTTAAATAAAGTCGTTTTAGACCTTCTGTGAAAAGGAGAAGGCTATATTTTGGCCAAAAATATTTGTTTTAATATTTTGAAAAAAATCCAGGAAAAAAAAGTTTAAGGGTTAACCTTTACTTTTTGACCGATTTTGGTCGCTTTTGAAACTTTTAAGTTAGGAGAAAAAACGGTTAAATAAAGTCGTTTTAGACCTTCTGTGAAAACGAGAAGGCTGTATTTTTGGCTAAAAATATTTCTTTTGATTTTTTGAAAAAAATCAGGAAAAAAAAAGTAAAGGGGTTAGCCTTTACTTTTTGACCGATTTTCGTCACTTTTGAAACTTTTGAGTTATGGAAAACAACGGTTAAATAAAGTCGTTTTAAACATTCTGTGAAAAGGAGAAGGCTATATTTTGGCAAAAAATATTTGTTTTAATATTTTGAAAAAAATCCAGGAAAAAAAAGTTTAAGGGTTAGCCTTTACTTTTTGACCGATTTTGGTCGCTTTTGAAACTTTTAAGTTAGGAGAAAAAACGGTTAAATAAAGTCGTTTTAGACCTTCTGTGAAAACGAGAGGGCTGTATTTTTGGCTAAAAACATTTCTTTTGATTTTTTGAAAAAAATCAGGAAAAAAAAAGTAAAGGGGTTAGCCTTTACTTTTTGACCGATTTTGGTCGCTTTTGAAACTTTTAAGTTAGGAGAAAAAACGGTTAAATAAAGTCGTTTTAGACCTTCTGTGAAAACGAGAAGGCTGTATTTTTGGCTAAAAACATTTCTTTTGATTTTTTGAAAAAAATCAGGAAAAAAAAAGTAAAGGGGTTAGCCTTTACTTTTTGACCGATTTTGGTCACTTTTGAAACTTTTGAGTTAGTGAAAAAAATAGTTAAATAAAGTCGTTTTAGACCTTCTGTGAAAACGAGAAGGCTGTATTTTGGCTTCACATATTTCTTTTGATTTTTTGAGAAAAATTCCGGAAAAAAAAAATAAAGGGGTTATCCTTTACTTTTTGACCGATTTTGGTCGCTTTTGAAACTTTTGAATTAGGGCTGAAAACGGTTAAATAAAGTCGTTTTAGACATTCTGTGAAAAGGAGAAGGCTGTATTTTTGGCCAAAAATATTTCTTTTGATTTTTTGAAAAAAATTCGGAAAAAAAAGTAAAGGGGTTTGCCTTTACTTTTTGACCGATTTTGATCACTTTTGAAACTTTTGAATTAGGGTCAAAAACGGTTAAATAAAGTCGTTTTAGACCTTCTGTGAAAAGGAGAAGGCTGAATTTTATGCTAAAAATCTTTCTTTCGATTTTTTGAAAAAAATCTGGAAAAAAAAAGTAAAGGGGTTAGCCTTTACTTTTTGACCGATTTTGGTCACTTTTCAAGCTTTTGAATTAGGGTTAAAAACGGTTAAATAAAGTCGTTTTAGACATTCTGTGAAAAGGAGAATGCTGTATTTTGGCTAAAAATATTTGTTTCGATTTTTGAAAAAAATCCGGAAAAAAAAGTGAAGGGGGTTAGCCTTTACTTTTTGACCGATTTTGGTCACTTTTCCATCTTTTGAATTAGGATCAAAAACGGTTAAATAAAGTCGTTTTAGATCTTCTGGGAAAAGGAGAAGGCTGTATTTTAGGCTAAAAATATTTCTTTTGATTTTAAGAAAAAAATCTGGGAAAAAAAGTAAAGGGGTTAGCCTTTACTTTTTGACCGATTTTGGTCACTTTTGAAACTTTTGAGTTAGGGTGAAAAACAGTTAAATGAAGTCGTTTTAGACATTCCGTGAAAAGGAAAAGGCTGTATTTTTGGCTAAAAGTAATTCTTTTGTTTTTTTGAAAAAATCCGGGAAAAAAAAGTAAAGGGGTTAGCCATTACTTTTTGACCCATTTTGGTCACTTTGAAACTTTTGAGTTAGGGTCAAAAACAGTTAAATGAAGTCGTTTTAGACCATTCGTGAAAAGGAGAAGGCTGTATTTTTGGCTAAAAATAATTCTTTTGATTTTTTGAAAAAAATCCGGAAAAAAAAGTAAAGGGGTTAGCCTTTACATTTTGACCGATTTTGGTCACTTTTCAAACTTTTGAATTACGGACAAAAACGGTTAAACAAAGTCGTTTTAGACATTCTGTGAAAAGGAGAATGCTTTATTTTGGATAAAAATATTTTTTTCGATTTTTGAAAAAAATCCGGAAAAAAAAGTAAAGGGGTTAGCCTTTACTTTTTGAACGATTTTGGTGACTTTTCAAACTTTTGAATTAGGGTCAAAATCGGTTAAATAAAGTCGTTTTAGACCTTCCGTGAGAAGGAGAAGGCTGTATTTTTGGCTAAAAATAATTCTTTTGATTTTTTGAAAAAAATCTGGGAAAACAAAGTAAAGGGGTTAGCCTTTACTTTTTGACCGATTTTGGTCACTTTTGAAACTTTTGAGTTATGGAAAAGAACGGTTAAATAAAGTCGTTTTAGACCTTCTGTGAAAAGGAGAAGGCTATATTTTGGCGAAAAAAATATTTGTTTTAATATTTTGAAAAAAATCCAGGAAAAAAAAGTTTAAGGGTTAACCTTTACTTTTTGACCGATTTTGGTCGCTTTTGAAACTTTTAAGTTAGGAGAAAAAACGGTTAAATAAAGTCGTTTTAGACCTTCTGTGAAAACGAGAAGGCTGTATTTTTGGCTAAAAATATTTCTTTTGATTTTTTGAAAAAAATCAGGAAAAAAAAAGTAAAGGGGTTAGCCTTTACTTTTTGACCGATTTTCGTCACTTTTGAAACTTTTGAGTTATGGAAAACAACGGTTAAATAAAGTCGTTTTAGACATTCTGTGAAAAGGAGAAGGCTATATTTTGGCGAAAAATATTTGTTTTAATATTTTGAAAAAAATCCAGGAAAAAAAAGTTTAAGGGTTAGCCTTTACTTTTTGACCGATTTTGGTCGCTTTTGAAACTTTTAAGTTAGGAGAAAAAACGGTTAAATAAAGTCGTTTTAGACCTTCTGTGAAAACGAGAAGGCTGTATTTTGGCTTCACATATTTCTTTTGATTTTTTGAAAAAAATTCCGGAAAAAAAAAATAAAGGGGTTATCCTTTACTTTTTGACCGATTTTGGTCACTTTTGAAACTTTTGAATTAGGGCCAAAAACCGTTAAGTAAAGTCGTTTTAGACCTTCTGTGAAAACGAGAAGGCTGTATTTTGGCTTCACATATTTCTTTTGATTTTTTGAAAAAAATTCCGGAAAAAAAAAGTAAAGGGGTTATCCTTTACTTTTTGACCGATTTTGGTCGCTTTTGAAACTTTTGAATTAGGGCTGAAAACGGTTAAATAAAGTCGTTTTAGACATTCTGTGAAAAGGAGAAGGCTGTATTTTTGGCCAAAAATATTTCTTTTGATTTTTTGAAAAAAATTCGGAAAAAAAAGTAAAGGGGTTTGCCTTTACTTTTTGACCGATTTTGATCACTTTTGAAACTTTTGAATTAGGGTCAAAAACGGTTAAATAAAGTCGTTTTAGACCTTCTGTGAAAAGGAGAAGGCTGAATTTTATGCTAAAAATCTTTCTTTCGATTTTTTGAAAAAAATCTGGAAAAAAAAAGTAAAGGGGTTAGCCTTTACTTTTTGACCGATTTTGGTCACTTTTCAAGCTTTTGAATTAGGGTTAAAAACGGTTAAATAAAGTCGTTTTAGACCTTCTGTGAAAAGGAGAATGCTGTATTTTGGCTAAAAATATTTGTTTCGATTTTTGAAAAAAATCCGGAAAAAAAAGTGAAGGGGGTTAGCCTTTACTTTTTGACCGATTTTGGTCACTTTTCCATCTTTTGAATTAGGATCAAAAACGGTTAAATAAAGTCGTTTTAGATCTTCTGGGAAAAGGAGAAGGCTGTATTTCGGATAAAAATATTTGCTTTAATTTTTTGAAAAAAATCTAGGAAAAAAAAGTAAAGGGGTTAGCCTTTACTTTTTGACCGATTTTGGTCACTTTTGCAACTTTTGAGTTAGGGAAAAAAAACGGTTAAATAAAGTCGTTTTAGACATTCCGTGAAAAGGAAAAGGCTGTATTTTTGGCTAAAAGTAATTCATTTGTTTTTTTGAAAAAATCCGGAAAAAAAAAGTAAAGGGGTTAGCCATTACTTTTTGACCCATTTTGGTCACTTTGAAACTTTTGAATTAGGGTCAAAAACGGTTAAATAAAGTCGTTTTAGACCTTCTGTGAAAAGGAGAAGGCTGTATTATTTTGGCTAAAAATATTTGTTTTGATTTTTTGAAAAAAATCCAGGAAAAAAAAGTAAAGGGGTTAGCCTTTACTTTTTGACCGATTTTGGTCACTTTTCAAGCTTTTGAATTAGGGTCAAAAACGGTTAAATAAAGTCGTTTTAGACCTTCTGTGAAAAGGAGAAGGCTTTATTTTGGATAAAAATATTTTTTTCGATTTTGGAAAAAAATCCGGAAAAAAAAGTAAAGGGGTTAGCCTTTACTTTTTGACCGATTTTGGTCATTTTTGAAACTTTTGAGTTAGGGAAAAAACGGTTCAATAAAGTCCTTTTAGACATTCCGTGAAAAGGAAAAGGCTGTATTTTTGGCTAAAAGTAATTCATTTGTTTTTTTGAAAAAATCCGGAAAAAAAAGTAAAGGGGTTAGCCTTTACTTTTTGACCGATCTTGGTCACTTTTGAAACTTTTGAGTTTGGGTCAAAAACAGTTGAATGAAGTCGTTTTAGACCTTCCGTGAAAAGGAGAAGGCTGTATTTTTGGCTAAAAATAATTCTTTTGATTTTTTGAAAAAAATCCGGAAAAAAAAGGTAAAGGGGTTAGCCTTTACTTTTTGACCGATTTTGGTCACTTTTGAAACTTTTGATTTAGGGTCAAAAACGGTTAAATAAAGTCGTTTTAGACCTTCTGTGAAAAGGAGAAGGCCATATTTTGGATAAAAATATTTGTTTTGATTTTTTGAAAAAATTCCAGGAAAAAAAAGTAATGGGGTTAGCCTTTACTTTTTGACGGATTTTGGTCACTTTTCAAGCTTTTGAATTAGGGTCAAAACGGTTAAATAAAGTCGTTTTAGACCTTCTTTGAAAAGGGGAAGGCCATATTTTGGATAAAAATATTTGTTTTGATTTTTTGAAAAAATTCAGGGAAAAAAAGTAATGGGGTTAGCCTTTACTTTTTGACGGATTTTGGTCACTTTTCAAGCTTTTGAATTAGGGTCAAAACGGTTAAATAAAGTCGTTTTAGACCTTCTTTGAAAAGGGGAAGGCCATATTTTGGATAAAAATATTTGTTTTGATTTTTTGAAAAAAATCAGGAAAAAAAAGTAAAGGGGTTAGCCTTTACTTTTTGACCGATTTTGGTCACTTTTGAAACTTTTGAATCATGGATAAAAACGGTTAAATAAAGTCGGTTTAGACCTTCTGTGAAAAGGAGAAGGCTGTATTTTGGCTAAAAAATTTTGTTTCGATTTTTGGAAAAAAATCGGGAAAAAAAAGGTAAAGGGGTTAGCCTTTACTTTTTGACCGATTTTGGTCACTTTTGAAACTTTTGAGTTAGGGGGAAAAAACGGTTAAATAAAGTCGTTTTAGGCCATCTGTGAAAAGGAGAAGGCTGTATTTCGGATAAAAATATTTGCTTTAATTTTTTGAAAAAAATCTAGGAAAAAAAAGTAAAGGGGTTAGCCTTTACTTTTTGACCGATTTTGGTCACTTTTGCAACTTTTGAGTTAGGAAAAAAAACGGTTAAATAAAGTCGTTTTAGACCTTCTGTGAAAACGAGAAGGCTGTATTTTTGGCTAAAAATATTTCTTTTGATTTTTTGAAAAAATCAGGAAAAAAAAAGTAAAGGGGTTAGCCTTTACTTTTTGACCGATTTTCGTCACTTTTGAAACTTTTGAGTTATGGAAAAAAACGGTTAAATAAAGTCGTTTTAGACCTTCTGTGAAAAGGAGAAGGCTATATTTTGGCGAAAAATATTTATTTTAATATTTTGAAAAAAATCCAGGAAAAAAAAGTTTAAGGGTTAGCCTTTACTTTTTGATCGATTTTGGTCACCTTTGAAACTTTTGAGTTAGGGAAAAAAACAGTTAAATAAAGTCGTTTTAGACCTTCTGTGAAAACGAGAAGGCTGTATTTTGGCTTCACATATTTCTTTTGATTTTTTGAAAAAAATTCCGGAAAAAAAAAGTAAAGGGGTTATCCTTTACTTTTTGACCGATTTTGGTCGCTTTTGAAACTTTTGAATTAGGGTTAAAAACGGTTAAATAAAGTCGTTTTAGACATTCTGTGAAAAGGAGAAGGCTGTATTTTTGGCCAAAAATATTTCTTTTGATTTTTTGAAAAAAATTCCGGAAAAAAAAAGTAAAGGGGTTAGCCTTTACTTTTTGACCGATTTTGGTCACTTTTCCAACTTTTGAATTAGGGTCAAAAACGGTTAAATAAAGTCGTTTTAGATCTTCTGGGAAAAGGAGAAGGCTGTATTTTAGGCTAAAAATATTTCTTTTGATTTTAAGAAAAAAATCTGGGAAAAAAAGTTAAGGGGTTAGCCTTTACTTTTTGACCGATTTTGGTCACTTTTGAAACTTTTGAGTTAGGGTGAAAAACAGTTAAATGAAGTCGTTTTAGACATTCCGTGAAAAGGAAAAGGCTGTATTTTTGGCTAAAAGTAATTCATTTGTTTTTTTGAAAAAATCCGGAAAAAAAAAGTAAAGGGGTTAGCCATTACTTTTTGACCCATTTTGGTCACTTTGAAACTTTTGAGTTAGGGTCAAAAACAGTTAAATGAAGTCGTTTTAGACCTTTCGTGAAAAGGAGAAGGCTGTATTTTTGGCTAAAAATAATTCTTTTGATTTTTTGAAAAAAATCCGGAAAAAAAAAGTAAACGGGTTAGCCTTTACTTTTTGCCCGATTTTGGTCACTATTCAAACTTTTGAATTAGGGTCAAAAGCGGTTAAATAAAGTCGTTTTAGACCTTCTTTGAAGAGGAGAAGGCCGTAGTTTGGCTAAAAATATTTGTTTCGACTATTGGAAAACAATTCGGAAAAAAAAAGTAAAGGGGTTAGCCTTTACTTTTTGACCGATTTTGGTCACTTTTGAAACTTTTGAATTAAGGTCAAAAACGGTTAAATATAGTCGTTTCAGACCTTCTGTGAGAAGGAAAAGGCTTTTTTTTTGGCTAAAGATATTTCTTTTGATTTTTTGGAAAAAAATACGGAAAAAAAAAGTAAAGGGGTTAGTCTTTACTTTTTGCACGATTTTGGTCACTATTCAAGTTTGAAAAAAAAGTAAAGAGCTTTGCCTTTACTTTTTGACCGATTTTGGTCTGTTTTCAAACTTTTGAATTATGGTCAAAAACGGTTAAATAAAGTCGTTTAAGACCTTCTGTGAAAAGGAGAAGGCCATATGTTGGATAAAAATATTTGTTTTGATTTTTTGAATAAAATCCGGAAAAAAAAGTAAAGGGGTTTGCCTTTACTTTTTGACCAATTTTGGTCTGTTTTAAAACTTTTGAGTTAGGGTCAAAAACGGTTAAATAAAGTCTTTTTAGAACTTTAAAAAGGAGAATGTTGTATTTGGGCTATAAAATTTTTTTTTGATTTTTGAAAAAAATCGGAAAAAAACAGCAAAGGGGTTAGCCTTTACTTTTTGACCGATTTTTTCAATTTTTTCGAAGTTTTTAAATAGGGTCAAAAAATGTCAAATAAGGCGTTTTTAGTCATTTTTGTGGAATAAAATGCTGTATTTAGGCTAAATATTCTTACTTTAGGTTCGAAAAAAAAAATTAAAGGGGTTAGCCTTTCCTTTTTGACCGATTTTGGCGATTTTTTCATCCTTTAAAATGAAGTCAAAAAACGATAATTTAACCCAAATAAACCCTTATTTTGGCTTCGGATGCAACAAGAAGGCTTTTTACGTGCTAAATATTCATATTTTAGTCTTATTTCAAAAGTTGGAAAAATGGCCAAAATCGGTCAAAATATAAAGGGGTTAGCCTTTACTTTTTGACCGATTCTGGCCATTTTTTCAGAGTTTAAAATTAGGTCAAAAAACGGTAATTTAGCCCAAATAAAGGCTTTTTTTAACTTCAGAAGCAACGAGAAGGCTTTTCACGTGCTAAATATTCATATTTCAGCCTTACTTCAAAAGTTGGAATAATGGCCAAAATCGAGCAAAATGTTTATGGTTACTCTTTACTTTTCGACCGATTTGGGGCCAATTTTTTTTTAATTTCTGAAATAAGATAAAAAAATGATAATTTAGCTCAAATAATTCCTTTTTCTAGCTCCTGTAGCACAAAAAACATATTATTCTGCATTAATTTATCCTCATTTATCATACTGCCCAACACTTTGGGGCAATTGTTCAAATGAACTTTTGCATGACATATTAAAACTTCAAAAGAGAGCAGCACGTATAATATATGGAGTATCCTATGATACACCAACAGTAAACCTATTTCGTCAACTAAAATGGTTACCCATTTATAGTATTATCAAAATGAAAAAAATATTGTTTGTTTTTTGTGCATTAAAGAAACTGGCACGTGTAGAGGTATCACTATTGTTACAAAAGACTAATGGTGTGATTAATATTCAGGTCGACCTCACATCCAAAATTAAGGATTATCCTTAATTCTCAACTCGCCTAGAATTAAGGATAATCCTTAATTTTATATGAAAACTCATCCCCCATACCCCAACCCCTAACCACAACCCCCCCCCCCAGTAGCCCTAAACCTAACCAAAAAAACCCGGACCCTAAACATAGTCACAACCCTCCGGAAAAATGACCCACCTCTCAAACCCCGACCACAATGCCCCTCTAGGATTTTTAGCTTTATCTGTTCAAGTTTAACATCCCGCTTGTGGGACAGATAAATTAAGGCCATGTCTTAATTGTAGCCCTATTTTAAAATTAAGGCCATGTCTTAATTCGAGCCCTATTTTATAATTAAGATATACACTTAATTTTGGTAAGAGATCGTGTTGTAATGTTTCAACACGGTCTTCACAAACTGATATTAAAGTAGAAAAAGTAAAAACCGAAAAGTCCAAATCTAAATAACCTACAGCGGAGCTACTCTCTATAATTCGCTCCGAATATACCTAAAATAAATTGAAAATTATTCTTATACCACATTCAAATACAAACTGAAAGAATTTTTTCTGACAATGGTTGATGAGGTTGATGATCTAGAGGACCTTTCCTGCAATAAATGTAAACATGTTGTCCGATGTAATTGTAACCCGATGTAATTGTATTTAAAAAAAAACTGTAAATAGATTAGTTATCATTAATTGTAAATAATTTTGTGAGGGCCATGCATCGTTCATAATACCCCATGCTGGTAAAGATGTCAACCTTCTTTTTCAAATGATTATTAATAATAATGAAAAAATAAGGCTTTATTTGTGCTCGGTACACTGGAAAATCGGAGGCCATGCATTTTTAATTTGACTAACATGCACTGGTATATTTTGATTATTTAAGAATTACACAAAAATCAGTCACAGAAACAACAGAGTATACTTGGGTAAAGCAAAGGAAACAAATGACTATTCATAGGATTTGATATACAATGTAATACAAAACATATACTTTGATTATTAAGATTACTAAGTTTATTATAAACATAGTAAAAACATTTCCTGCAGTAATAACTATTCCCTTATGCATATGTAATATTAATGAGTCAAATTATTATGCAAATACATCATAAGAAATAATGTTGAGAAGATAGGTTTTTCAGTAAAGAACACGGCCTTAAAGAAGAAAGACAAGAAAAAGGCAACAGGCGCAGATTATTGGAAATTTAAACTTGGTCCGAGACTCAGAGATTTGTAAAGTAAGATATTATATATTTATCTTCAAATCAGTAAATTATGCTGTAACATTTCACAAGCTCTCCCCTCTGTGCCACAGTGATATCGACTCAATTGAAGAAGTAGGACATTGTGCCCAGAGTTAGGTTACAACGTCTGCCATTTGATTTTAGTTTTTTGGCCAAGTTGTTCGCATTTGTGATAGTAAGAGACGATATTTCGGAAGAGCTAAATTTGTAATTTACTATCTTATTCTAATAGAAACCACGTCCAATAGCGCGCACAACTTTGGCTGGAGGATGTAAGTCAGCCAGGTCAAAAGTGTCCTCAGGCAAAGGCCTTTGGGCACTCTCGCGCAAGAACGATAACAACGATGTCGAACGCAAATGTTGTGCCTTCGATTTGCCGCGGCGCGCAACCTAAATCTGCTCAAAGTACCCGATTCCCAGTCACAAGAAAACAATTCTCATCAACAAGCAAAACATATAATTGTTCTTCTAAATGTACTGCCTTCAATGATGGAAACGGGAACTTCCAATACACAAAATAAAAGAACTGAAACGTTGCTATTTGTACCGGATCTGTCCTACTTTCTCCACTAATTTCCATGGTGATATCTCTCGTTGCGTTTAACGCCAAAGATATGGATTCTGCATCGCTGCAAAACGGACTATATATAGAGTCGAGACGTCGTTCCTGAAAAATTTCCCCCCTTCTTTTTGCAGCCACAAAAATGATGAAGTCAGTCAGGAAAGATCTAAGTATTGCGTTAAAGTGGTCATACCAATCGTTAAAGCCGGAGATAATACTATCAGTGGTTTTCCTGACAACTTTGTTTTACAATCAGGTCGATGCATCGATTGAAAATGAGATGTTTATGCTCAGTGCTGAAGGTAAATATAACATGTATACGTTTATACCTATACGTACACAAATTAGTTTTTAAAGAACGTTTTGCACTGAAGCATTCGCCAAAAGCTTAAATCACTTAGCTGTTGCTGAGCCTCTGACTTATAGAGCTAGCATATCTGCATGCCTCTTCTCTTACATAGCAAGTTGCATAATGCCATACATCGAACTTAACCTTCGTTCAAATCATCTAAGTACCATGCAGTAGCTCAATAGTTAGAGTGTCTCACTGGTGATCAGAACGTTCGAGTCCCGCTTGGGAACTCATAAAAAATTTTTTCTGAGTAGAGCTGGAAGAGCATTTACACTTAATTCTCATCTCCGAGCTAGCATATACATCCCTTCTCTTGAAGTAGCACTATGACGAGAAAACCGTGTATCTAATTTTGATTTGAGGAAAATATAATTTCCAAATGATGAATACCGCCGTTTTCAGTTCCTCAATATATTGTCTCTTTCTCGAGATATTCAGGATTGTGAAACATGTAAATTAGGTTGCCTCGTGAAGCCATTTATTCACATGGGCTAAATACGATTTACAAAAGGAGTAATGTATCTGAAACTAAGAAGTAGAAATAATTCAAACTTTGTACAAGAGGTTATGGGGAAAAAATATACTCCAACGTTCACATTATGTTGTTTCCATGGATACCGTTTGCAAACATGCGTTTTTCATTTGTAAAACAAAAATGTTGATTTTTTCTCCATAAAACAACTTTTACCGCAAAATGCATTAACATGAATATTCGTAGACACATAGATATTGTATTTCGATTGCTTCAATCATCATATTCTTTTGAGAAGAAACACACAGTTAATATTTTATTTTTTTAGTAAAAAGGCTCGTGTTTCTAAACGGTTTCCGTAGCAACAACATAATGCGTACAGTGGAGTGCGCTTTTATAATAACTATGCTTGTGCAAAGTTTGAATTATTTCTTCCTGCTATTTGCTGCATAGATATTATATTTAACAATTATTCACTCACTCACTCACTCACTCACTCACTCACTCACTCACTCACTCACTCACTCACTCACTCACTCACTCACTCACTCACTCACTCACTCACTCACTCACTCACTCACTCACTCACTCACTCACTCACCCACCCACCCACCCACCCACCCACCCACCCACTCACCATTTTCGTACTTTTAGGAACAGCAGTTTCTTTAAAATTGTTATTCCCTCTTCTGCCACCTTGACAAATGGGCTGGCCGCCATTTTGATAATTATCGATAGGTGATTATCGAGAATTAATCCGAAGTAGCTCGACCAATCAGCACGTGCCATTTTCTATAATCACCTGTGTATTTATACTAAATATTCTTATTTCTTCCTTGCTGTTTGCTTATATATATATATATATATATATATATATATATATATATATATATATATATATATATGGCGTTTGGGCGATCAGTGTTAATCACGTTCGTAAAAGGAGGTTTGAAACTGATCTATAAAAAGTTTAAAAACATTGAAAAATGCTAAAATTTTACTAAATTTTTGACCACCGTCTGTGATCTTCTTCAGAGTATATAAGAATTAGAATATGCTATCACTATTTATTTCAATTTGGCAATCTCCAGGGAATTAATTAATTCCCTGGAGATTGCCAAATTGAAATAAATAGTGATAGCATCACTAATTCTTTAATACTCTGAAGAAGATCACAGACGGTGGTCGAAAATTTAGTAATATATATATATATATATATATATATATATATATATATATATATATATATATATATATATATATATATATATATGTATATATATATGTATATAAATATATATGTATGTATGTATATATATATATATGTATGTATGTATATATATTTCGCCAAATTCGAAAAATCTCGTATTAACCACCTAAGAGACTTGCGCTGGAACACGAAATCCAGATCTAATTTACCAGCTGTCTCATCCAACAACTCTGTCACATGTGCTGACTGTGGACTGGTTTGCAAATCACTGACAGGACTGGCATCTCACAGAAGACACAAACACTAACTAATAAACTGAACTGCTGAACCCTCATACGTCGAAATCGACGGGAGAATCCATCATATATATATATATATATATATATATATATATATATATATATATATATATATATATATATATATATATATATAAATGTATATATGTTCTATGGATTTTTGGTGAAGGAAAATTCGAGTGTAGAATATATACATTTTAAGACCAAACCGGGACCAGTTGCGAAAAATGCAACTACACAGGCCTTCCGGCAGGAATTGAACCCACGACCTTGCGGTTCTAGTGCAATGCTCTGACCACTGAGCCACGGAGGCCGTTGCCGAGAGCTTGATCGCGAGTTATGTATATATTAAGGTGGTAATGCCAGGAGAGAATTGGGTTTATTAGAAGTAATATTGGGCATTTCACTCGATACATAGCATGTTCTATGGATTTTTGGTGAAGGAAAATTCGAGTGTAGAATATATACATTTTAAGACCAAACCGGGACCAGTTGCGAAAAATGCAACTACACAGGCCTTCCGGCAGGAATTGAACCCACGACCTTGCGGTTCTAGTGCAATGCTCTGACCACTGAGCCACGGAGGCCGTTGCCGAGAGCTTGATCGCGAGTTATGTATATATTAAGGTGGTAATGCCAGGAGAGAATTGGGTTTATTAGAAGTAATATTGGGCATTTCACTCGATACATAGCATGTTCTATGGATTTTTGGTGAAGGAAAATTCGAGTGTACAATATATACATTTTAAGACCAAACCGGGACCAGTTGCGAAAAATGCAACTACACAGGCCTTCCGGCAGGAATTGAACCCACGACCTTGCGATTCTAGTACAATGCCCTGACCACTGAGCCACGGAGGCCGTTTCCGAGAGCTTGATCGCGAGTTCTGTATATATTAAGGTGGTAATGCCAGGAGAGAATTGGGTTTATTAGAAGTAACATTGGGCATTTCACTCGGAGTGTTGTTCGCGAAATGTCGAAAAGTGCTCAATACCGTAAAGATAGGGCGAAAATACAATAAGTGGGTTTATCTCAAATCTTGATGGTCGCTACTGTCAGTTTCACGCACAGCCTGAAGATCGCCCCGCGTGAAACTAACCGTAGCAACCAATCAAGATTTGAGGTTGGTTGGTTTGTGGTCACATGACCTTAGCTAAATTTCAATGTAGATCGAGCGGGCAACAATCGAGAATTTATTGTCCACTCGGACTATAATATTGCAATTATTGCCCGCCAGAACTTTGAATTCTTCACGGTATTCTATAAACAAAAGCTTGTTTGGTACGAAAAAAGATTATTTATAGGTCTTCAAAGCATTGTGTGAAGATTAACTGGACAAATGTATTGCTGTTCTTTTGTTCTGAGACTCATATTTGCATGTTTAGTTGAAGTGAAATTACGAAGTCGGGCGTAATTTTTTTGGTAAGTCTTTCAGTTTGTCTTTCGTGTACTTTCCCTTGATAAACGTCGAAATTATTGAGCGAAACTCAAGCTATATAACAAAGCACTTAATGTCTGATCCCTCGGGAACTAACAGTTAGTTTTGTTTTCCCTCGAGTCTCGATGTTTCCCTCGACTTCGTTTCGGGAAACATTTACTCTATTTACTCTAAACGTCATTGTATCCATAATGTTAGTTTCATTCTTTTTCAAAATATTCACTGAACCTACTTTCTGAGGTTGAAACTTGCATTTTTTCCACTGACTTTTGAAGAAACAGTAGGGAACCTTTTTATTTTAAAATTGCTCGATTTCTTTTTATATGTGTGTAAAAGGACGTTCCCTCAAGAACTCTCTAATTTATGAAAGAGAAAGTTACAGTGTGCTGGATTGTGCTCATTTGTGTTTAACTGAATGTGCCCGATGTCGATCCATCAATTACGAGAAGAAACCTAACAAAACTCGAAGATCTAGATGTCAACTTAACAACAAAACAAAATCATCTAAACCAGAAGATCTTGTTTTTGATAATGGTTTCAACTACTACGAAGCAATGGAGCCGGTGAGTTGCAAGGTAAGGAATTATAAAACACTATTAACTATACTCAATAACCGGAGTAATGTCTTTACGGTAAAATATCAAACGGAGGTTTTGCTGCATTGCCAGAGCGATAGCGACGAGGTTAAACGTTCAAGTAATATTAAAGGAGATCTAGAATTCCTAACAGAAAGACTAAAATTGTATAGTATTCTTTAAATTGCTCCTCGTTTCCATTCAGGGACATAGCCAGGATTCTGAAAGGGGGGAGCCGAAATCAAAGTAAATTTTTAGGGGGGTCCGGGGGCATGCTCCCCCCGGGAAATTTTGAAATCGAGAGTCGCTGAAATGCCATTCCCAGGAAGATTTTACAGACTCTAAAGGTTAAAAAACGGCATATAAAATACTCAAAACACGCAAACGTCACATAGATACTTAAAATGCATACACTCAGTAGATTCAATACACTGTTTACAGTTTATTTCCTGACACAATTGATATTGCATCAGTTTTGTTAGTTACATGTCTGTTGTTTAATATCAAGGGGGGGGGGGAGCCGCGGCTTCCCCGTCCCCCCCCCCCCCCCTGGCTACGTCCCTGTTTCCATTTACTTTTGACGAGATACGGCTATTTAAACAATGACAGTATTGAAATACTGGACGTACACCAGAAGGTTCCGGAGTCGTATGAACACCTTCAAAGCGTCGTTATATTATGACCCAATTCGTGTGAACGTATAACCACATTTTACCGTTTATCTTCTACACTGAACTCGTGTGAACGCAATCTTAAAGGTGTACAGTGTATATACTGTAGTTATTCTAGGCCAATAAGTATACCGACTTTCAGAAGGAGCTTATTAGAGTAAGCTGACAATGAAAGCCAGGTTGCCCTATATATAGAGGTAAATATAGAATCGTCTGAAGTTAGTTTAGCCAAAATAAAATACCATTTGGACAGAAAAAAGTGATGAACCTTTTCCCGTATACACAGAATAATTCTCTTCTAACCCATAATTTTCAAATTTCACAGGTAAACAAATGCATTATGAAAGATTCTGAAATAAAAAAGGGTAATTAATTCTTTGAACGTTTTCATGGCGATAAAGTAATTTAAACAAGTTTTGTGGAAAACACCACGTAAAGTATTTCTTTGCTAAGCTTTCGGCCTGTTGACTCAGGCCTTCATCAGAGCAATGACAACAAACTGTTGGCTCACGTCATTTATAAGAGTCATCACTCTTAGCCAGCGACAAGCAATACTTCACGCGAAGAACAAGAGAATCCATTGAGATCGCAAAACATCACACTATTTCTCAGGAGGGATAGCCATTAAATAGCACGTGGCGTGCCCTATTCGGAGAACATTCTTGAATTTGTTTTTTCTAATTAATAAAATTAACGTGATACGCCATTGCATTCTCACGTGATTTAATTGATCAGTTGCTTAATTTATAAATGACGTGAGCCAACAGTTTGTTGTTATTGCTCTGATGAAGGCCTGAGTCAACAGGCCGAAAGCTTAGCAAAGAAATAATTTACGTGGTGTTTCCACAAAACTTATTTATAAAACAGGGTAAATCAATTATATATATTCAGTTCTAAAATCATTAATAATTCACGAGGAAAACACAAAGAAAGTCATGCTTACTGAGGGTCTATGTGTATGTGATATAGATTCCTCTTGATTTACATAAACTTTAGCTTTGATTTTCTCGACTTAGACAGCGATTTATTTTAGAAAATTTACTACGCCAATGTCATGAACTTACCAATAGATCGTTTTAGAAGTAATTTACATAATTCGTGTCTATTTAGCTATTTACAGAATTCTTGTCTATTCGGCTACGCCTCGTGTCTGTATATCCCGATACAGAACACTTATTCTGTAAATAGTGTGTGTGTGTGTGTGTGAATATAGAATTATCTATTGTTGTTTGTGTTTTGCTATGTTTTAAGAAGTTGAGTAGTATTTTGTTTAATATGAGATATTATATATTAACTCATCCGTGCCTGAGAGATTCGCCAAAGTTGAATAAAATCTTCTGGCCATATATTCTTACACTTATAGATACCAGGCAAGCTATCTTGTTTCACAGAAGAAATGTTGCGGATTACGCCTCGTCTGTGGGATCACCAACAATGACGGCAATTACTGTTTGCTTGTGGGCAAATATTACGCCTTATGTTCTACCCGAAAACGTGCGCTACGATGCTTTTATTTCTTGTGCCGCTGTTGGGTATGACAATGCCTTTGTCCTGTATGGCTTGACTAGCTTTACTATGGCTATTGCAAGTGGTGGTATTCATGGGATAGGCGCGACAGAGTAAGAATAATTAACAGTCAATTCTATATATTTAAACCTGGTAGGCTGACTGCCAATTAAAGTGGTTATCTGATGAAAATATTGTTGGCAATGTTTTTGCATAATCCTAAAGATGTTATCGGGGAGCATGGGAGGGCGCTGCCTCTCACCAATAGTTAAGCCTGGTTAGACGGGGTTAGTACTTGGATGGGTGACCGTCTGGGAATAACCCCGTTCTCGAGCTTCTCGAGCTTGCCACTCATGTGAGTAGAGTTTAGTTGGTCTCTCCTGTGCTTCGAGGGTTTTTCGCCGGGTTCTCCGGTTTTCCTCCCTCCACAAAAATCAACACCTACATCTTAAGAACTATTTCATGTATTGTAAATATATAGCTATACCTATTTATCTATTCTGCTGTACACTGTAATGCGCATTACGTCATGAAGAATACGCAATATAAATCACTAATTATTATTATTATTATTATTATTATTATTATTATTATTATTATTATTATTATTATTATGATTATTATTATGATTATTATTATTATTATTACTAGTTAGTAATCGGGCAAAGTTTCGTTTCAAAATTCGTTGAAGAAAAGGTGATTTTTGACGTGCGAAGTCTGTATTTTGGAATGCCGCGCCATTATAAACTGGCCGAGCTTGAGAAGAATGAGTTGAGGAGAACGTATGACGTTATAGACCCAACAAAACCAAAAGATCATTGTTGTTGTCAACAAAAGGGTCATTGCTCTTATTGAGTCTATGACGTCACAAGCTTCCTCGACTCATTCAAGCTCGGTCACTTTAATGGCGGCGATCCAAAATACACGAGTCGATAAATACGGACTTGCTCCGGGCCCTGATTGTTTGCTCCGAAACAATGAAATCTTTGCACGGCCGCGGTAGGATGGTCCGCACTAACGTACTTGGAAACAAACGATCTCGCTCAACGCTCGATCTTATTTCGTTCGAATCACTGCAATTTTTGGGATTATTTTTATTGTTTATACAAGAATGGACAAGTGGACAACAGCAAAACGGTAAATTCTTATTCGTATTATGGTGAACTTACCATAAATACCTTTTTATATTTTCGAGTACTAGCTAAACTCTCACCGTTTGCTTTTATTAACCACGACTATGGATGGAACATTTCAATATCCTCAGAGAAAGGTTTGTTAACTATCTGAAGACATCAGTGAGTCTTGGACGAGCAAAGATTTTATTTCGGAGCAACCAATCAGAGCCCGGAGCAAGTCTGCATTTATCGACTCGCCAAAATACAAACTTCACGCGTAAAATATCACCTTTTCTTCAACGAATTTTGAAATGAAACTTTGCACGATTACTAACTACCATAACATCTTTATGCAAAAACATTGCCAACAATATTTTTATCAGAGAACGAACTTAAACTACCGCAGAAAACTCAAGGTTGACCCAGACTATATATCCTACTTATTATATATACATATATATATATATATATATATATATATATATATATATATATATATATATATATATATAAAATACAGTGGGTGCCAAAAGTATGAGTCCAGTCTCAATTTTTGCCAAAAATTCGAGAAAAGTGTATCTTCTGAAAAATAAACTTGCATTAGCTACTTGAACATGCGCATTGAGATCTGCAGTTGTCTCCCACATTTTGTCCTTGAAATATTTTGCCATATATAATTTCAAAATAAGTTTATCTAATTCTCTACACGCATGTGCGTCAAGGATGGCTAAAGATCAGATCTAAGTGAAGGAGTTAGAGGACAAATTATTGCTCTAAGTAACGAAGGTTTCTCACAGCGACAAATTGCTGCAAAGATAGGAGTGTCGAAAGGTGCTGTGCAGCTAACCGTGGAAAGGTTCAGAAAAACTCAATCCTATTCCAACCGACCGCGAGTCTGGGAGACCAAGGTGTACTACACCACAAGAGGATCAGTTCATAAAAGTAACTTCTTTGCGTTAATTGTCGATTGAATATTACCAGCAGTTGCTGTTCTATTACGCAAAGAAGTTACTTTTATGAACTGATCCTCTTGTGGTGTAGTACACCTTGGTCTCCTAGACTTCGGTAGGTTGGAATAGGATTGAGTTTTTCTGAACCTTTCCACGGTTCGCTGCACAGCACCTTTCGACACTCCTATCTTTGCAGCAATTTGTCGCTGTGAGAAACCTTCGTTACTTAGAGCAATAATTTTTCCTCCAACTCCTTCACTTAGATCTTTAGCCATCCTTGACGCACATGCGTGTAGAGAATCAGATAAACTTATTTTGAAATTATATATGGCAAAATATTTCAAGGACAAAATGTGGGAGACATTGCAGATCTCAATGCGCATGTTCAAGTAGCTAATGCAAGTTTATTTTTCAGAAGATACATTTTCTCTAATTTTTGGCAAAAATTGGGACTGGACTCATACTTTTGGCACCCACTGTATATATATATATAATTAGTGTATTCTAAGGATTTAGGGTGAAGGAAAATTCGAGTGTAGAATATATACATTTTAAGACCAAACCGGGAGCAGTTGCGAAAAATGCAACTACACAGGCCCTCCAGCAGGAATTGAACCCACGACCTTGCGATTCCAGTGCAATGCTCCGACCACCGAGACACGGAGGCCGTTGCTGAGAGCTCGAGCTCTCAGCAACGGCCTCCGTGTCTCGGTGGTCGGAGCATTGCACTGGAATCGCAAGGTCGTGGGTTCAATTCCTGCTGGAGGGCCTGTGTAGTTGCATTTTTCGCAACTGCTCCCGGTTTGGTCTTAAAATGTATATATTCTACACTCGAATTTTCCTTCACCCTAAATCCTTAGAACATGCTGTGTAATCGAGTGAAATGCCCAATATCATTTATAATATACCCATTCTCTCCTGGCATTGCCACCTTATTATATATACAGAACTCGCGATCGAGCTCTCAGCAACGGCCTCCGTGGCTCGGTGGTCGGAGCATTGCACTGGAATCGCAAGGTCGTGGGTTCAATTCCTGCCGGAGGGCCTGTGTAGTTGCATTTTAATTTTCGCAACTGCTCCCGGTTTGGTCTTAAAATGTATATATTCTACACTCGAATTTTCCTTCACCCTAAATCCTTAGAACACGCTGTGTAATCGAGTGAAATGCCCAATATCATTTATATAATTAGTGTAACTATATATAACGCTGATTCTCAACACTGATTCTCTACATAAATTTAGGACTTTTCTAAAGAAACTAGCTATAAGTAACATCGGATAACCTACAGCAACATTTTAATAATATAGAGGGACTATAGGAACATTTCTATAATAATAATATTTTTCTAATTAGTCCGACTTCGGTCAAGATCGACGATGGTAAATGGCATCATCTTTGCGGAACATGGAAGTCTGCAGGTGGAAACTATAAGCTGTACATGGATGCGATTGTAATCGGAGAAGGCAGTGGTCTTCGCACTGGCCGTACTATTCTTGGTGAAGGTGTCTGGATTTTGGGCCATGAACAAGACAGTGTTGGTGGCAGTATCAGTGCGCAGCAAATGATACAGGGAAAACTGAGCGAGGTTCATATTTGGGATAAAGTTCTCTCAACGAATGAAATCCAAGCCATCGCAAAAAGCTGTAAGTCTCCTATCAAAGGAAATGTGAAGACGTGGATGGACTTTAAACTTGGAATGAAAGGCCAATTGAAGATTGTTAACTCTACTTGTGATTAACTGTTCAACTTTTCAGTAAACTGTTTTCCGCAGCACTATATACAGTGGCGTCGTGGGAGCTGTTCAACAGGGGGGGCTCAAGTCCAAAATTTTCCGACAGGTGTATTTTTTCTGTAAGTTTTCTGATTTAAAAAACTACAGTATACAGTAGCTAGGTTAACACTAAGAGTCCAGGACATGAACGCGAAGTTATCCAGCGAAATTTGCGTTGTTCTGTTGTTCACGCGGTAACGTATTTTATAATGAAATAGGTCGTAGGCAGGATTTTTGAGTCAGGGGGGCAATAAGACTGCGCAATATCTAGGGGGGGCGGGGGTATGCTACCCCGGAAAATTTTTGAGATTTGAGAGTCTCTGAAATGGCATTTCCCGCGATCTGACATCATATTTGAGCAAAATTTTGAACATTTTAAAACTTATTTTTAAGACACGTTCTCTCATTTTTTGTCTAAAACTACAGTATTACATATTTACAAAAACAACGACAGTCATTTGCAACTCACTTGTCACTTTTCACCAAAATGTTCAGAAGTTCGTTACGAAGTTCGCAAGTTCGTTGGGAAATTCAAAGTTCGTTTTCAACTACGCAATTGATTGCCGGCCACTAGGAACCAAGCAGTCAATCAAATGCGTAGCTTAAAACGAGCTTTGAACTTCCCAACGAACTTCCGAACATTCTGGTGAAAAGTGAGTAGCAAATGACTGCAAAATAATAGTTACTCTAACGGGATAAAGGCATAAAGCGTGAACGCAACGCGAAAACTCATTGTCACAGTTATGATATTAAACGACTAGTTAGCTCTTTATTGTGTGACTCTGGGAACAAATATGATGTTGTTGCGCAATTATTAACTATATAACTGTCTGAATACCAATAAAAAATAATAAGAAACATTATAAAAATCATATTTTGGATTTTCTCGGGGGGGGGGGGGGGGCAGTTGCCCCTGCTGTCCCCCCGCTATCTATGGCCTTGGTATTGCATTACTATGAGTTATGACAAATGCCAGGCAGGATAGTGTGAGTTCACTGTGGCTGACAACATGAACAAACTGGCCGAAATAAGCCGATCTAGTAAGTCATTACATTATTGTAAACAATCTATTGTCAACTGATGATCAAGTTTTCCGACAACCACAAAATTTTGAAAATTTCCGACAAATATCAAATAGTAGGGGGGGCTATAGCCCCCCCTGCCCCCCCGGCCACGACGCCACTGACTATATAGTTTGTAAAATTAGAAAGAACACTTCACCCTTACAATAGCGGCTTGTTAGAAACATTGCAATAAAAAGCCAATTGAAGATTGTTAACTCTACTTGTGAATAACTGTTCAAATTTTCAGCAAATTTAAACTGTTTTCCGAAGCACTATAGTTTGTAAAATTAGAAAGAACACTTGAGCACAATAGCTTGTTAGAAACATTGCAATAAAAAGCCAATTGAAGATTGTTAACTCTACTTGTGAATAACTGTTCAAATTTTCAGCAAATTTAAACTGTTTTCCGAAGCACTATAGTTTGTAAAATTAGAAAGAACACTTGAGCACAATAGCTTGTTTAATTCTACTTGTGATTACTGAACTGTTCAAATTTTCAGTAAATTTAAACTGTTTCCAAGTGTACTATAGTTTGTAAAATTAGAAAGAACACTTCAGCTTCACAATAGCTTGTTAGAAACATTGCAAAAAAAAAGGCCAATTGAAGATTGTTAACTTTACTTGAGATTAACTGTTCACAATTGTAGCGTAGTGTTAAAATAGAAAAAATAAAGTCACTCACATGCAATAATTTAATATGTATGTTGGCAGTAATAACTAAAGTACCGTCGAGTTCCAAACAGCGACCCTCTGAAACTAACGGTTACTCAAAAGTAACGACTACCCAAAAGAAACGACTCCCTGAAAGTAACGACTATACTCGGAAGTAACGGTTACCTGAAAGTAACGACTATACTCGGAAGTAACGGTTACCTGAAAGTAACGACTACCTGAAAGTAACGACTATGCTCGAAAGTAACGGTTCCCTGAAAGTAACGACTATACTCGAAACTAACGGTTACCTGAAAGTATCGACTATACTCGAAAGTAACGGTTCCCTGAAAGTAACGACTATACTCGAAAGTAACGGTTACCTGAAAGTAACGACTATACTCGAAAGTAACGGTTCCCTGAAAGTAACGACTATACTCGAAAGTAACGGTTACCTGAAAGTAACGACTATACTCGGAAGTAACGGTTACCTGAAAGTAACGACTATACTCGGAAGTAACGGTTACCTGAAAGTAACGACTATAATCGGAAGTAACGGCTGTCTGAAAGTGACGACTATACTCGGAAGTAACGGTTACCTGAAAGTAACGACTATACTCGAAAGTAACGGTTATCTGAAAGTAACGACTATACTCGAAAGTAACGGTTACCTGAAAGTAACGGCTATACCGGAAAGTAACAGCTACCCGAAAGTAACGGCTACCCGAAAGTAACGGCTACCCGAAGGTAACGGCTACCGGCCGAAAGTAACGGCTACCGGCCGAAAGTAACGGCTACCGGCCGAGAGTAACGGCTACTCGAAAGTAACGGCTACCCAAAGGTAACGGCTACCGGCCGAAAGTAACGGCTACCGGCCGAAAGTAACGGCTACCGGCCGAAAGTAACGGCTACCCGAAAATAACGGCTACCCGAAAGTAACGGCTACCGGAAAGTAACGGATAACTGAAAGTAACGGCTACCGGAAAGTAACGGCTACCCGAAAGTAACGGCTACCCGAAGGTAACGGCTACCCGAAAGTAACGGCTACCTGAAAGTAACGGCTACCCGAAAGTAACGGCTACCCGAAAGTAACGGCTACCCGAAAGTAACGGCTATCCGAAAGTAACGGCTACCCGAAAGTAGCGGCTACCCGAAAGTAACGGCTATCCTAAAGTAACGGCTACCCGAAAGTAACGGCTATCCGAAAGTAACGGCTATCCGAAAGTAACGGCTACCCGAAAGTAACGGCTACTGGAAAGTAACGGCTACTCGAAAGTAACGGCTACCCGAAAGTAACGGCTACTCGAAAGTAACGCTACAAGAAAGTAGTTTATATATAATAATAAAAGCAGCGTGCTGCGTAGGCAGTGTAGAAAGAACAATCGAAATATAGTAAGGTTAGATATACTGTCGAAACAGAGAACGTAGGGGTCTAACGTTTCGAGTGAAGGCCCTTCGTCAGAGAGAAACGTTTCTCTCTGACGAAGGGCCTTCGCTCGAAACGTTAGACTCCTACGTTCTCTGTTTCGGAATTATTTCAAATAAATTAAATCTTATTTATTGCATATCCAAAACTCGTGAGTACTCATGTTAGTATATTGTGTTTGCTTGAAACGAGAAGAGGCTTGCATAGAAGACCAAAGATAAACTGCTAGTAAAAGTGACAGATCTATCGAAAAGCAAGTCAAATATTTTTTTCGCGTCTTCTATATATTTTACCACCGCATTTCCTCAAATAACCGCGCCCGAATGCTTATTTTAAATTTTTGGCAAAAGGGTGGGCGATTATTAAATATTCCCATTTCACCAATTCGATTTAACAAAAAACTTTTGTTGTAATAATTACAGAGAGTATAGCAATAGGACAAAGCCCATTTGAAGAGATAATACGCTTTTACAAGAGCTCTGCAAGCACATGCATGGATAGAAATTACACTAAAGATGTGACTCTTGACTTAATGAAATTAGTTTCCTATTTTGATATATATTGTATAAAGAAGTACAAAGAAGATGAATAATAAGACAGACAAAAAAAAATTTTAAAATTGAATATTTCAAGTTTTTTTTAAAATTATTATTATTATTATTTTTGTCGGTCTCATATCGTATGTAGTTTAGTTTTGTAAAGACACAAACAACATTAAGTTTGCCGTCATTTTTACACATCAAATGGAAACATTTTGTTTCAACATTGTACATGAAAACCCATGCTAAATTATGCAAGGCTGGAAACTTTATTTTTCCATCAGTTACCGTCGGGACTAAAATGACCGAAATGTCTGTTGAACGTTAATTATTATTGGCAGTTAAAAATGTATTAAACGAGCCTCAAATAATATTTTATAGTCGAGAATTTATGTAACTTTTGTTGGTAAATTTAAACTAAAACAAAACTTAATTGCCTTTGCTTTGTATGAGCGATAGTCAACTCGGCTTCGCCTCGTTGATAGAAAACTTGGACTTATTGTTAAAGGGACAGCGTCATGCAGGTATTAAATTACTGCTTAATTAATATTCGAGTGTAGAATATATACATTTTAAGACCAAACCGGGACCAGTTGCGAAAAATGCAACTACACAGGCTTTCCGGCAGGAATTGAACCCACGACCTTGCGATTCTAGTGCAATGCTCTGACCACTGAGCCACGGAGGGCGTTGCCGAGAGCTTGATCGCGAGTTCTGTATATATAATAACGTGGTAATGCCAGGAGAGAATTGGGCATATTATAAGTAATATTGGGCATTTCACTCGATTACATAGCGTGTTCTAAGGATTTTGGGTGAAGGAAAATTCGAGTGTAGTATACATTTTAAGACCAAACCGGGACCAGTTGCGAAAAATGCAACTACAAAGGCCTTCCGGCAGGAATTGAACCCACGACCTTGCGATTCTAGTGCAATTCTCTCCTGGCATTACCACCTTATTATATATACAGAACTCGCGATCAAGCTCTCGGCAACGCCCTCCGTGGCTCAGTGGTCAGAGCATTGCACTAGTATCGCAAGGTCGTGGGTTTAATTCCTGCCGGAAGGCCTGTGTAGTTGCATTTTTCGCAACTGGTCCCGGTTTGGTCTTAAAATGTATATATTCTACACTCGAATTTTCCTTCACCCAAAATCCTTAGAACACGCTATGTAATCGAGTGAAATGCCCAATATCACTTAATTAATAGTTTCGTGCGAGAAAAAAAATTATATTTGTGTGCAAAGAAAAGGAATAATATTTATAAAACGTCAAAATAGTAAGTCATTAGTGCATTTTCTTACGGAATATTTAGTCCAAATTTTGACGTGTACTATATTCGCGATTTTAATTATAATGTTAACTTGAATTTGTCCATGAAGCTCAGTTTCAAGTTTGCGTCATAGTAACACTGTGCCTTTAATTACACAGCTGGTCTTTTAACTGCTCAAGTTCAATTTGCCTAGCCATTTAAAGTTAAAAGTGTGTAATTGCTTTTAACACTGAACTTTTCTTAAACATTTACCTAAAAAATAAATTTCAATGCAGCATCGCCAGCAGGTGTGCAGCTGTATTACTAAGTATACATGGATCGCGAATCTCGACTGCGCATCAGAATGACGCGTTCTGAGTCGGGATAAAACTTAATTAACTTTATAACATCAGGCTAAAGCTGCAGTTTTCATTTGCATTTTCATTTACATTTCTGAACTCATTGTACTGAATTCCTCAGCCTAATGTTATAAATTGAAATAACTTTTATCCCGACTCAAAACGCGTCATTCTGATGCGCAGTCGACATTCGCGATCCATGTATTAAAACTTTATTTGCTGGGCTTTCTGTGTCTTGTTTTTGCTTTTCTATTATAATACTAATTTATATCGCCATTTCCATATTTCCACGACGTTGAGCAGTTCTTTTTGACCGGCAGTTTAGAAGATGCGTCTTAGACGCTTCTAAAGTAAGCGACAACCTACTCCCATTATCTTCAAATAACATGCCGAAAACAAACAGTCCTTAACAGGTGCATGTAGACGTTAGCAACGAGTTATAATTAAAACTGCAATTTACTAACGCACCAATATTAGAGATTATTCATGCATTTTTCAAAATTTGTGAAATTTGATCCAAACCTATATATTTCTAAACAAAACATTTCGAGAACGCAAGCGGTAATTGATCAAAAGCCGTGTTTGGAACAACTTTATAGAGAATGTCATTCATAAAAAGATTAAGCCATCATATGGTACGCATTATTACGCCATCAATCCATTAATAAAGCCCTGTTTACACGGCCAAAATTTAAGCACGCTTAAGTTAAGCGTGCTTAAAATGCGCCACCTTGGTGCGTTTACACGGTCATTTAACAATCCCTTACTAAAACACGTACACCATTATTCAACATGGCGGACGAGCTATATTTTTAGTTTTGGAAGCTTCGTATGGGTAGCGTGCGTCAAAGAACAACGGAAGACATCGGTACACGAGAAAGAGTAATAGCTAAAAGAAAGAAAGAAAGAAACAAAGGAACAAAGAACAGCGAGATGGAAGCTTCTACAGCAGGGCAAAAAAATGCATTTTATCGTATTAATAACACCGTATTAATAGCAAGCGTTTCTCAATCCCGTTGCGTTTACACAGCCAAGTTAAGCGCGATTAACTGATCGTGCTCAGTTTACCTCCTTGAGGTGGTGCAAACTAATCGCGATTATTTACGCCGATCTGTTTACACGGACATTTTAAGCCGGCTTAAAGTCAGATGTGGCTCAGATCCCGCTTAAATTTTGGCCGTGCAAACAGGGCTTAATTCATGAACCGAAAACAAAGGACATCAGTGCCGAGACGGAGGTTTTGATATCGGAGGAAGAAATTACATAAATTAAGCCAACTTTCACCTCGATTTTCTGATTTGTTTGGGAAGCTATATCATACACTCGGAAGAGTGTTTCGTCAGGATTCCAAACACCTCGAAATTTGTTCAAAAACCTCGGCTTCGCCCCGGTTTTCAACACAAGTCTCGGTGTTTGGAAATCCTGATGAAACACTCCTCCTCGTGCATGATATATAACGCAAAACGCCAGGATATATATACACTATCCAATAGTACGGCAATGGCATTACGCCAGACGATTTTATCAGTCAATGGAAGATCGTAGACGTCTCGAAAAGTAATGTGAAAGGGTTATAAAGCTAGCCACTCGACAAAGAAATTAAAATGTCAATTAGAGCAAAGTAAACTACCAACATTATAATTTTGGTAACGAAATACTGCACATGATGGTTCGTCATGAAGGGCCCCATTCGAACTTGCCAATGTTGAACTATTGGCAAACGAAGTTCAGTCATTGGTTAATGTCATCAAAGAGAAACAGAACAGCGTCGATGAATATGGACCGTTAGAAGGAAACGCAGACTATCGCCTAGCATTGTCTACGACTATAGCATTGTCTGGCGATAAAACACTGCCTATAGTATCTAGAAAATTGCGTTTTACAGTTTAAAACAAGCAACACGCCGAACAAAAGAAATATTAAGTGCATAATAATTGTAGATCACGCCTATCATATTTTTCTGAAATATATTTAGATTTGATCCATGTTTTGCAATAAATTAAGGCAAAAAGTCTAACAGATCATATCTTGCTTAGAAACAATCAAGAGGTTTACATTTTTGTTTGTTGCTCAACAGACTTCGCATCTTTCCATCGAGATCGAGAGATGAGACTGATAAACCCTTGTTGAATAAATAGATAATGCATTAAGGCGCGTCGGTCCACATGCACGCACGTACATTGTACAGTATAAATATATATATATATATATATATATATATATATATATATATATATATATATATATATATATATATATATATTACCAGGGTTAAGTCACGTTGGCCTGAAAAACAGAGAAAAATCTTCTCGACGTTTCGAGCGAAGGCCCTTCGTCAGGAGAAATTAGTAAAAAAAAAAAAAATTTCTCCTGACGAAGGGCCTTCGCTCGAAACGTCGAGAAGATTTTTCTCTGTTTTTCAGGCCAACGTGACTTAACCCTGGTAATATTTGGATTTCAACCGTGGCCGACGCTGTCCTAGAAGCTTTTAACTATATATATATATATATATATATATATATATATATATATATATATATATATATATATATATATATATAACTACAGACGGTACCGTTTCGGCCTTTTGGGCCTCATCAGTGTAGTGCTCATGAGCAGGATGAAGATAACTGCTATTTACAGGTGCCTCACAAATTGTGGGACATCAAAACCATGCCAGAGCGCTCAAACTGCAAGCAGTGAGCGTGCGCACAATGCGTAATTTTATAAGCAGCAATGGCTCATCCTGTAGAGCGCTCAATATGACCTAAAGGCCATAGAGCGATATCTAACTATATATATATATATATATATATATATATATATATATATATATCTTATTAGATGTTTTGGTGTATAGTATCGCTGTATATTTTTACGAGTTGTGCTGGATTTTGAAGAGCCCGCAGGGCGAGTCAAAATAAAAACGAGTAAAAATATGTGCAATGATAAATTTGATTGGAACTATCCAAGTATGTGAAGTATGGCTGTATATTTGCACTCATTTTTAGTGTTATTTGGGCATTTGTATAATATATATAGCGAAGACTTTAAGGTAACTGTACTTTATATTTGCTCTATCTATATGGTATTGAGCACTCTCTAACATTTCATTTCGTGAATCAAAACTCATATATGTATATATATATATATATATATATATAAATGATATTGGGCATTTCACTCGATTACATAGCATGTTCTAAGGACTTAAAATGTATATATTCTACACTCGAATTTTCCTTCACCCTAAATCCTTAGAACATGTTATGTAATCGAGTGAAATGCCCAATATCATTTATAATATACCCAATTCTCTCCTGGCATTACCACCTTATTATATATACAGAACTCGCGATCAAGCTCTCGGCAACGGCCTCCGTGGCTCAGTGGTCAGAGCATTGCACTAGAATCGCAAGGTCGTGGGTTCAATTCCTGCCGGAGGGCCTGTGTAGTTGCATTTTTCGCAACTGCTCCCGGTTTGGTCTTAAAATGTATATATTCTACACTCGAATTTTCCTTCACCCTAAATCCTTAGAACATGCTATATATATATATATATATATATATATATATATATATATATATATATATATACTGAACAATGTACATGCATGCATGTGGACCGACGCGCCTTAATGCAATAGCGACTTTAAGATCCACGACGCGGCCAGCTTGACGACGCGCCTTTAAAAACAAAATAATTCTTAATAAAAACAAAGTGAATGAATAATTTGTAATCCCAAGAGTATATATCAATACCGTCCTCCTTCTGTGAACAACGCCACTCTCAGCATTTTTACGTCTTCTGAACGACGCGAACACGCTGAGAAGTGAGAGCTGTTTCTTAACGTTGACTTCAGCTCAGATACTACAGCCGTTTTAGCAAGAACTGGAGTGTCTTGAAAGTCATTAAACAAGCTTAAACATGACTGAATACGGCGTCTTTTTTTAAATTGCTTTTCAACGTTTTTAAGGCCGCGTCGTCGAGTTAGCCGCGTCTTATAGATCTCAAAGTCGCTATTATCTATAATTAGCTATGCCCTCGATTTTCAATGAAAATTCATTTTTACATCACGTTTAGCTATGACGAAGCATTTCTCCAAAAATGAACCGTGAGTTTTAATTCAGTTGCCAAAATCTATGTAGTTCACCACTTTTGCACATTGCGCGTCGATATATCCAAAAACACAGTTCAAACTTAGTAACAGTACTCGAACACTTTTTTAAATGTTACTTTTTTATTTCAAAACCGGCGCGCAATTTGTTCCTTCAAAGCCGCAACAAGTGCTTTCCTTTTGTTTTGTTTTTCACATGCATAAACAATAAAAAATGAGTGTTTAAACACTAAAGTGCGTGGAGATATATAATGGAGCTTTCAATTAAAATTTGTAATTAGCTATAACAATGAGTAGGTGGCTAATTGTAGAAATAAGTAGCGTCCTCATTTAGACTTAGCGTCCTTTTATAGCTATGAAAGGGTCACTCACTGACTTTAAAAGACAGTCACTTAAAACATTCTTTATTACGAACAAGTATATAAGTTGAACTACTAAAGTTTGTTGGATATACTAACATTGAAACCATGGGTTCATGTCTTACATTTGTTCTTTTAATTCTGCTGGCTTTGGCAACGTTGAGTTTTGTCTGCGAGGCTAATCCACCACAAAAACTTTACGAAGAAGATCGAGCTTTTTTCCACAAACCTGGAGTTAATAGAAGACCAAGGCCCTTTGAAAACCGCATGGAGTTTCTACGAAACCAAATTAAACGAATGGAAAACGAAGAATTCGTGGGATCAAAGAGAGATTTTGAGAAACGCAAATATTCCTGGATTGTGTGTGCTACCGGCCCAGGCAAATGTACTAAAAAAAGCAAGCGTTAAAAAACTTTCAATTCTAAAACAGTATGATAACATTAGAATAGCGAACATGATGTAAAATTTGGAAAACACAAAATTGTTCATACCAACCACTGATGTAGTAATCTGGATTTATGAATGCCTTCAGCTTATATTAAAAATAAAATTGTAAACGTTCCTTCATGTAGACCTGAGTTAACAGGTCGAAAACTCAGCTATACTGAATAAACGGTGTTTCCACAAAGTCTCGCTTGTATTACGTGTTGATAGATAGAAAATTTATTTAAAGAGGGTGACACTTAACAGTATATACAAAGTACTAACAAACCTGTACATGTGGCCCTCAAAAAGAATAACAAAAAGAAGGGTGTATCTATAACTATATACAGCATCTATATATCTGAATATGTACAATTAAAGGTATAAAGTATTATCAATATCTATAATACATGCATGAAGTATATACACTACGTAAATTTAAAATCAATAAAAGACGTGAATTGCTTAAATTCTTTCCGGTGCTTACGAAAACAACTGTACAATGAATGCTTAAAGAATTAATGGAGCTAGATGAACGTAGACGTAATGGCAGTTTGTTCCAAAGGCTAATGGCGGTGATTGAGAAAGTTCTTCCTGCTCTTGTAACTCTGTTGTCTTATTAATTGTTTCTACGTATAGAATAAAGCCAGCCGGTTGAAAGTTTACTTTGAACCGAAGAAGTTAGTCATATAATCGAGCGACACAGACCATCTATTTATTTAAAATTTAAACAATATTTGAAACTCAATATTTGTTCTATAAGTATACATATGAATCGTAGTATAAAGATCTCGTATTCTAAACATACCGAGTAAATTAAAACAAAGTTATTACTAGCTAAACTATGTCTAATGCCATACGATTTTACTTTGTCTAATGCCATACGACTTTTAGTTTCTCTAATGCCAGACGACTTTACTTTCTCTAATGCCAGACGACTTTTACTTTCTCTAATGCCAGACGACTTTACTTTCTCTAATCCCAGACGACTTTTACTTTGTCTAATGCCAGACGATTTTACTTTGTCCAATTCCAGACGATTTTACTCGTCAAGCTAGGGAGAGCTCTTGATGCGTATATATATGTATATATATATAACAGTGACAAAACTTGTTGAACTGCGCATAGAAACCGGCTTGTGCGCCGGCCGGCTATAATTGGCTGAGATTAATGACTTCTGCTGCTGGTATAGTGTGAATGATCAGGATTTCTTATAGTTCTTGATCACATCGTTTTCTTCATAATGGAAACTAGAAATATAGATTTTAACTTATGAAGAAGCATTTGTGACAGATAATCTGACTAAGTACTTCCAGTGCGAGTGGAAGTACTTAGACATAAGCAAATAGACATCGCCAAATTGGTTTAAATGCGCACTCACGAGAAGATAGTTTACGACGTATATTCGTACAATCCTACTGTACACACATGTAGGAACATTAAATACAGCACTGGGTTCTGTCCAGATGTAAAGTACAAGGTTAGTATATTATAAAGTTAAAAACAAGCCAGCTTGGGCAGTGGTTTTGTAACGCAAGCTGCCGCATTCTCGCTCGCCCGATTTTTCTCTCGCCCGCTTATTCGCTCGCCTGGCCAAGTTTCCGCATTGCCTTACTTATAAATCAAAACAAACTGACATCTCGCCGAGCAAACCCGTCTCGAAACAATCACGAGGCAGACTTGGAGCAAGTTTAATCATCGCCATGCAATTGACAATGAAGCTTAATAACTTTACGAAAAGCGTCACAGGGCGAGCGATGATAAATTCTTGATCACATGAGCGAACATTGATTAACTATCTCTTATCTCATGAGTCATCGGCAATTAAATGAATTGTTTTTATTTACCCTTACCGAAAAAGAAATTTCAAGCGTTAGAAATTAAAAGACTTATATTATTAGTATGAGATAAACAGTGCAAAATATATAGAATAAATTGTAAGAGCGAGTGAGTGACAAGTAGCGGCGGATCAAGCATGAGCGGGGCCACTGAAAGACTAGCAGTATCGGAGAAAATGAACTAGAAAATGCGAATAGCAAACAGTTGGCAGCTGCGAATATTATATCAGTCAATTCCAATTGTGCCCATCCCCCCTCCCCCCCCCCCCCCCATACACACACAGGCCAACACCCGGGCATTAGACATTTTGGAGAAAAAATTGACCATGTCCCCACCCCAGGGAAAGACAGTGTGCCAAGGCACCACCCCTGGGCAACAAATTCAGGTCTAAACCCCAAACGAAAACACAAATAAATCGCTTCAAATCAACTCAAGAAGCACGCAAATAGAAGACAACACACCATGAACTCAAGGTAACGCTATTTTATTGAAAAAATTGTCGTATTTTAGTTCATTTAACGTCCGATTTACTTGGACGTTTGGCTTATATTTCAAATATATTTCCGTTCAAATGCCCGCACGGCGCCCGCCACAGCTTGAGCTTGGGCTGCCTGTGGTGCAAATTAGACATACTTTCCCACAGTGCATAGCAAGTGCGCATGTTCCAAATCCCGACCCCCGGGTTATGTGCGTCTGGCGATAGCCCTACCCCCGGGATTAGCGAAAATGGTGAATGCCCAGGGGTGGCCCTGGGGTGGCCCGTGGGGGGGCTGGGCACAGCTGGAATATTGACTGATGCATAACTATGTTGTAAAAATGTTTGTGTTTATCTATGATGACTCAACCTACACTTCTAAGATATTTACAAATAATGATTTCAAACTTCAGATTTCTTATAGCCATGTTTTGGAATGATTCTAAAATATTTTCACCAAAAGGCCGCAAAAATCTGCGGGGGCCCCCCAAAGTGCCAGGTTTTCGAGATCTAATTTTTACCGACAACTTGAGTTTTTCCCAAGTGTCTGGGCATGCGCATACCTGTCCAATAGCGCCTGAAGTGGACTCCGACCGGACAAACCACATTTCCGATCGACTATGTTGTTATCATGCAGCTGTCAGGAAAATATTTGTCGCATGAAATATTTAATATATACAATGCACTTCACTTTTCGATGAACCGATCGGATGGCAAATTCCGATGGGCAATATTTGTCAACTTGAATATAGTTCATGCATAACTCCAAGCAATATGGCATATTTATAATGCTACTTTCAAAATGAGAAGCTTTAACACACACAGACACACAACAGAGTTGGAAACCACAGTACGATCCTAATCCACCGACTAACCGTGCTACTGAGTCGCCTCGTGTATAACGGGCTCTTATTAATAAACCCCCCATGCGTGAAAAAATGGCGAAGAATATTACTCTTTCGTAAATATTAATTAGTTTCATAAGTCTCGCAGACTATGGACATACTTAGGCCTTACTGTATGTATTCTATTGCCTACTGTGAGGAAAATAACAAAATCAACTCGAAAAGAAAGGTCATTGAAAGGGAAACTGGAGGGATTTTAAGGAGTCGGAAAGTCATTGAGTTTGTAAATATGGTTAATTATTCAATAATCAACAATATGTAATGAATAAATTAATGTATTACCGGTAGTAATAATCTCTTTCGCAATCAACGCCCGTTTTCTGTTTTGACGCGGAACTCAGGAAGATGGGTTGTAAACTCACAATGCGCTGTTCAGTTCTTCTGTTGTTTCTTCTAACTGTCGTCAAAGCTGAAGATAAAGCATTTGTGATGGCAAACTTGACAATGCTCTTCAAATGTGAGGTATTGCCCAAGAGTGACTTCTGCCCGAGTGATATTAACGTGCAAGATGGTACTATCGCTGCCTTCGAGAATATGACAAAGAGTATAAACCAGACACTCGGTATTTATAATGTCAGTTGTATCGACGCTATTCGAAAGACCACATGTCTTGGTATTCCACGCTGCGAGCCAGAACGAGTGTACGTAGACGTCGATGCCGTCATTGCTGAGTGCGAGAAAGGAAGAAACGTCTGTCCACAGTTAATCGTGCCGTTTATGTTTAACTGTACCGCAAAGAAAGAACAGTTCCAAATGTATCCAATAAATGCTTTCGCACTGAAATGCAAGAATATCCAAGACGGCTCTGGGTTTTGTCCAGAGGTTAAGTATAAGGTTAGTTGAACAGTTGAACTTCCTTTCGCGATCGATGGCCGGTGTGAGCCAGTACCTTAAAGTCTTCGTTACCGAGGTTTCACCCTGAACGGGATCAGAGTCGCCTGATGATCCCGTTTAAGGTGAAACCTCTTCGTAGCGAAGACTTTAAGGTAACTATACTTCATGCTTTGTATTTTGCTCTATGAGTATCTATATGGTATTGAGCACTCTAACATTTCGTGAACCAAAGCTTCACTATATATATATATATATATATATATATATATAAAGGATAAAGGATAAAGACTGGGAGGCTAATCATCCTTACTTGCAGCCATTGGCTGAATTACGAAGGACGCAGATCAACGTGGCCGTGTCGAGGCATATCAAAGGCGCTTCAAGCTGCCGCCAACGACACAGTTCAGACCACGGATCACAGCTGAGATGTTAGGTGTCGATAATATATATATAAATATATATATATATATATATATATATATATATATATATATAAATATATATATATATATATATATATATATATATATATATATATATATACATAATTATAACTAGACGCTAATCATATATGATAGACGAACGTGTATATAGGTCGAATATATTGAAGTACCGGTATAGTTGTACGATGTATTAAGGAACACAACACCATCCTGACTTATTCCTATTAGCAGAATCTGATTGGGTCATAATTCTTAAGCCGCTCGTTCATATAATATTATACATAACAAATATATTTTCAATTACTCCTTTTTTATGAAAGCACGTTCCTTCCATTAGATCAGTGCAAGCGCGGTGTAAGCGCGGTTATCTCGCTTTTTTTTTTTTAAATCATGGCTATGAATGCATGAGTGGATTATCTACGGTTTATCAAAATTTTATATATAAAGGATTAATTTAACTCATTCCTGGTCCGGCTTCCCCATACAGAGGTGAATAAAATCGCCTGGTGTTAGCCAGAATAAAATGTCTAAAATACTAAAGAGGACAGGAAACGCGCAGACAATGTGAACAGCTGACTGACAAAGTATGATGGTTCACATCGTTCAACATGGTTGAATTCAACATGTTGAAAGCATCTGGCCACCCCTGTTGAATGATGTTGAACGGTGTTGAATGGTGTTGAATCATGTGAGTTTGGGTTTTGGTCGAGGGTCGAAGGTTGCTAGTCGAGGGTCGAGGGTAGTTGGTCGAGGGTCGTAAAATATGCTAAAAATATTTTTGAAATATACAATATTATGAATTAACTTATTTTGTGTTTCAAGTAAAAAAACTCTTGCCGCGGCATTTACGCAAAGTGGATGATGCTTCAATGTTTTGTAAGACTTGTGAAGACGGTCTGATTCAAGTTTTCATGCATGGTTTTCAAAGACTTCTTTTTCCGGACGAGTAAAGTTGTTTCATAAACCAAGAATTTGTATATTACGATTTACGACCTGTTTCCAAAATCTAATGTACATGTAATATAAGCCTCCTCCGCAGGCAACTCCCTGTTGATTTCATACAAAAATAGCGCGGAAGGTTTGCTTCTATTTGCCCCTTGAGTTGCTCATACCGCTTGCGAAATGGTAAAGGATCGGAATACAAGAAGATAATACACGAATAAAAATGCGAAAACATGGCTAATAGGTTACCAGTTTTCTAGACAAATTTACCAAATATTTCCTCAGTAAAACACCTTGCTGCGTGCGTATCGAATGTCCAAAAAATATATCTTCTGCCGCAATTGTTTTTGTCTAGCCTATACGTCTATGTTTTATTTGTGCTGCTAGAAGGAAATTATGGGCGTAAATTTTAGCATATTTTACGACCCTCGACCATCTACCCTCGACTCTCGACTTGCAACCCTCGACACTCGACCCTCGACCAAAACCCGAACTCGAATCGAGTTGAACATGAGTGTAACTATAAGTCGAGGGTCGAGAGTCGAGAGTCGACGGTCGAGAGTCGAGAGTCGACGGTCGAGAGTCGAGAGTCGAAGTCGAGAGTCGAGGGTTGAAGTCGAGAGTCGATAAATTGACCAGAAAATACCAAAAAATCACTATAATACTATAATCGATTATATATCCCAACATTGTGTCTTATTTCTACGCGCCGCGGGATATATTTATAACCTTTGAGCCTTTGATCTAAAAACCGGGGGAAAGCGGCCACTTTCACGAACAGCTTACATAGAAATAATGATCTATTCACTAAAAACCGGGGGAAAGCGGCCACTTTCACGAACAGCTTACATAGAAATAGTAATCTATTCACTAAAAACCGGGGGAAAGCGGCCACTTTCACGAACAGCTTACACAGGGTCTAAGAACCGGGGGAAAGCGGCCACTTTCACGAACAGCTTACATACTTTCACGAACAGCTTACATAGAAATAGTTATGTATGCGTCGCTTTTTAGCAAATATATATTTATATACTGCGTAACGCCAGGCGCCGTTTTGTTTGAAAGGATAATTCGAGAAGCTGAAATGAAGGCTTAACGGCGTATGATATTCTATACCCGAATAAAGTAACAGATACTTCTACAATGCGATGACAGATATTCGTTTCCTGCTGTTGTTGTAAAAGAAACTTCACAAAAGTTACTTGTTTCAAGTGAGTCAAGTTACCTTCTAGAGACTTGCCGATTGCGTTTCGTTTAAAGGCTTAAAGGATATACTTTTCGTCGTGTGTTACACTGTTAGTGATGGATGAGAAAGCTATTTCTAATTTAAATTTTGCTGACGCATTGAAAAAAGATTTGGTTGCGTTTGAATCCGAAAATGATTGGGGGCACATCCAAGAAGAAGAGAACGAAGAAGAGGCGATAAAAATCGCAATTAAAAGATCGATGGACGAAGACGTCGAGGTAAGCCGCCGTAAAATAAACCCAGTAGATATTTTTTTCATATCGTGTAATAGAAATTTCAACTTCAATTTTTTTCAGCAACATTTTGAAGTGCATAGCCGTGAGTCAGAAACCAGTGAAAGTGCCACCTCAATTTGTGGGTAAGTGCAATATGAATTAGTTACTGTAGATATTGGAAGTAGAACCTATAAGACTAGTCTACGGTATGACAATCGGTAAAGACTATTTGGTAAATGCCTATCCCTAGGCCATGCTGCAGTGTTATCAATTTGTTTCGACCACGTCCTGCGGTCTACGAAGCAAATATAGGTTTTAACATCGGGCCACTGATTTGTAAAAAAGGACTTGTAGAAAGGGATAAGCTGAAAACGGACAACGAAATTCCGCAAAAGAACATTCGCTTTTTCCCTTGCAGAACGGACGGTTGTTTCTTTTACTGCTTTGTTTGGAATTTGAAACCACCTACTGTATGGAAGTGCATTGCTAACCGCTTGCCGTTGTCAGTGGGACATACAGTCTATTTCCTAGGAAGCCCCCCCCCCCCCCCCCCTCAGAATAATCCCTTACAGCATAATTGATATACGTGTAATGTGGACAGAACTTTTTAAAAGTAAAAAATATATTTCTGAATGATAAATTATAACAGCTAAATACATATATTTAGATAAACTCTTTTTTTCTAAAGAGCGTGTTGGCTCGAGGTTAATGAAGGCTCCGCTGAAACTTCAGTAATTCGTTGTCGAAATTCTCAGCAGCTCACCATTGTCTTGCTTTGTTATTAATATAATAGTGTAGTTTACCGTTTTTCAAATAAAAACCCGGTATATACCGGAGTATTTCTTATGCATGGTAGTCATGATTCGCAAACGCAGAGACGCCTTTTTTCAATGAGCGAGACTCTCAAAAGCGATCCGTATTGGTCATACTGGCGTAGTAGCTGGGGGATAGGTGATGCTGCTGTCCGTCTAGGGTGAATTTTCGTCGACAAATAGTAACTTTTAGCTAACTAAACACTAATTTGCGGGGTAACAATGGCACAGGTAATTAAGATACGTTAATTAATTTAACTTATGGTGGCTGCATACAGTTTCTAGAAAAATGGAAAATTTGAGAGTCCAAAAAACGTGCATAAACAATTCGGAAAAAGAATAAAACTAAATGTTATGCATAGTTAAACAGTCTGACAATCAAAAACTGTTACCAAATAAATGGCAACAGTTGTTGCTATGGTAACAATGACGTTTCAAAATGGCTGCCAATTACCCTTCAAACTAATTTAATATGGAAAAAACTTTGGTGACTCCCAATTTTTTTCATTAAAACTTTTTGGCTTCGCCTCGGCACAGAAGAAGGATCAACCAGAAGTCCGACTCAGTGTCGGCACCTTTGATGTAAGCGTCCTCGGAAAATGTCGGCCTCGCGATCTCGGCGCCATTTTGAAAGTAAGTGCCCCCAGGAAATTAACCCTCTCATCCTTGCGACCCTCGGGCCGCGGGCCCCTTTAGTCAATTATTCTTGGCCTTTCTTGTGACCTTTTAATTAAGTTTATATTGTTATCTATCTATATATATATATATATATATATATATATATATATTATATATATATATATATATATATATATATATATATATATATATATATATATATATATATATATATATATATATATATATATATATATATATACATATAAATATTACCAGGGTTAAGTCACGTTGGCCTGAAAAACAGAGAAAAATCTTCTCGACGTTTCGAGCGAAGGCCCTCCGTCAGGAGAAATTAGGAGTACTGGCTGAAGGATAAAGAGTGCTCAATACTTACAAAGTAGAGCGGAATATAATATAATGCAATGTAATGTAATGTAATATAATGTAATGTAATGCAATGCAATATATATATAATATTTAGTTAAGTAAATAAGTAATTTACTTAGTTAAGTAAATAAGTAATTTACTTTAGAAAACGATTCTTTGGCGATATAATTATTTGACCACGAGCTTATTAAAACTTCAGTACGCGGTACTACGAGTAAAAATCCGTGGCAATAAAGTCCTGCACTCGCAAAGCTGGAGCACAGAATAGTGTATACAACCAGAAGTCCAACTCGCGTCGGAACCTTTGAAGTTTATATCCTCGCGCATGTCGCCAAGCGCATCTTGATTCCTCGCCATCCTACGCCATCCTGGCAAGTTTCCCCGGCAGTTTGGACCTTCAAAAGCAGGTTAAAACTGCCGGGGAACTTGCCAGGATGGCGTAGGGTGTGGCGACGGATAATTTAAAATATCGCGCCTGCGCATTGAAGAAATGCGGACAAATTTTCACTTGAGTTGGACTTCTGGTTGTATTACTATTCTGTGGCTGGAGTTTACAATTCTTGATTTATGCCGATACATTTGTTTATATATAGAAGAAGATGGCTAAAAATTTCGGAACTACGCATTGTTGAAATACATGGGGTACGTATGTTGTGAGAAATTTTAAAAGCTTTCATTTGGTTTATAGTTCAAATTGTTATGTTACCTGTTCAAAATGTGCACACCATTGTTCGTAAAATAAGAATTATATGATGGGAAATGGACTCCTCACAAGTGTTATAGAATTTTGGATATTGTTTTTAAATACTAAACGTACAGCCCTGAACAACATATTAAACATAGGATACTGTGTCATAAGTGCCATTCATGTCAGAACTTTTAATTTTCTTGCCGGGAACTAAGTATTTAAAAAAATAAAAAACATTATTTTGGTCTGGACCGTCTGAAATGGATGAATTTCTTAAGTTTGTTTTCACTGTTTTGGTGCTTGCTATAACCTCAGAAAGACTTCTGGTATATGAAGCTCAGATATTTCTTAAACAAAAGCTAATTCAAATATGAAAAGGAGTGGAAAAGTTTGCAGATTTCTAGTTGAAGTTGAAAACGTTTTTGGTGCAAATTATAGTGATCATACCTTGTGAACATATGAAAAGATAATAAAAAATTTATGGTTAATGGTGAGAACATTTTGAACATTGTAAAAAGTTACAGGTAACACTAAAGTACACGGAATGAAAGCTTATAAAATTTCTAACATACGTACTGGATGTATTTCCACAATATGCGTAGTTCCGAAATTTTTAGCCATCTTTCTCTATAAACAATTGTGTCGGCATCATCGAGAAATGTAAAACTCCGCTTCGTGAGTACAGGACTTTTTTGCCACGGACTTTTACCCGTAGTATCCACGTGCTGAAGTTTTAATAACCTCGTGGTCAAAGAATTTCATCTCCAACGAAACGTTTTCTAAAGTAAATTACTTAACTAAATCTTATTTATATATATAGATAACAATATGAAGTTAAATAAAAGGTCACAAGAAGGCCAAGAGTAATTGAGTACAGGAGCCCGAGGGTCGCAAGGACGAGAAGGCAAATTTTCCAGGGGCACTTACTTTCAAAATGGCCAACTGTCGCATGCGCATAAAAATAATGGGACACTTTTTTTCGCGAGTTGGACTTCTGGTTGATCCTTATTCTGTGGCCTCAGGAAACAACGGCAGTCTCGCGGGGCCATAAATCACAAGGTTTCCCTTGGCGCCAGGAAATAAGTGTTAAATTGTTGTAATTACAACTCAAATTCTAATTTCAACACACGTCAGCTCGTTAACAAGAACAATCATTAAAAAGAACAGTCATGGATTTTTGAATCCAGTCCAGATTTTACACCTTCTTATACGGTTATCCGTTTATATAGTGACGACGATACGACCACCGAGGAGCAGAGTCCTTCTATTTTGAAACCAGTGATGCGTAACTTTAGAAAATCACGGGTTGACCGCAAAGTGAGTGCATATAACTTGTAAAAAATTAATACAAATAGTTATAGATTGGTAACTGAAACTATGAATTTTTATCCATTCACCGTAAAAGGCGTTGACATTCGAGTCGTGGGACGACGAAGATTATTGTCCAGGAGAGCCTGTACTTCCACCCGGTCAACCGTTTTGGAAAAAGCAAAAGGTAAGTTCATCGAGTTCATTTTTAAAACACAATATTGAACAAAAACTGACAAAATTAAATTATATCCATCAAAGAGCGACTTATGTCCAATCTACGCTGTACGCATGCATATAAAAGTTTAAATGTTTGCAACTAAAGTTCCCTCCGCCAACAGTTATAGATCTGTGGACGAGATAAACCCACACCAATAAGGCGAACAGAGAACATATATTTGAGAAACTAGTAGAAAATGGAGTGGATAACGAAAAATTGTAGTGAGAACACGACGTTTTTGCGTTATTTTGAGTTCTCACAAGTGTTTCTATACACGGAAATGGTTACACGGAAAAAATGTTTTCTATCTCTTTGTTATGGGTTTTTCTGCTTAGTCAACAAGTTAACACAATCGTGCTTTGTATTATACCCCTTGGCCAGTTGGTCATGGTGGCTATCGTTTGCTTTTCTTTATACTAGGTGAAAAGTGTTTCGTTCAAAATAAGAAGTCTATTACTTTATAATTGTTTTTTGTATGTAGCAGTCATCTCCGCAACCAAAGAAAGATGCCAAGTGGAAAAAGGGAAAAGGAGGCAGCGGAAAAGAGAAAAGCATGAAAGCAATTTTGCCAAGCTGGTATTTATTCATTTTGTATCTCAAAATGCTAACTGGCATTTATGTACTGACCCGCTGTCTATTTTTATTTATAGGAAAAAATTCTCAACATCATCTGTACCGAATGAAGGTAAATTGCCCCCTTTAACATCAATACTAATATGGACAACACAGTTGTAGATGCTAAAAGTTAATTAGATTGTGCAATACGTTGATGAGTAATTCAAGTTGATTTTCAGTTATAGATATAAGTAGTTCAGAGTCTGAAGACGAAAAACGATTGCAGGTATGCATAAATGATTAACCAGGTTACGCATAACTGACATGACTTCATAAACTCTCATTTTATTTTATTCCACAGCACGCCGTTAACAACAGTCGAATTACAATGCACCAACAACAGCTTGTTAAAAAAGAAGGCGAATCCAGTAAATCTACGCACCAGGTACGCGTACGCCAAAATTTCTGGACTTGCAGCTTCCACAACTTGAAACTTGAAAATTGTGACATTTGCCCTTGTAAATAACCTAGATAATGTATAAATAACGGTCATGAAACTAACTGTTCTCTTTTAACGTTTAATTTTCTCTCAGTGCCACGAGAACGAAAGCGAATCTGAACGACAATTAACGTTAGGAAAACCGCTGTGCGTAGATTTGGTTTCCCTATCGCCTTCACCATCAGTAGTTTCTGAAAATAATGAGGACATGAGTTCGAGCAGTGACATAGATTCACACATTAACGAAAAGCAACTTAAGCAGCGCAAATATCATCCAAGCATGTGGAAAGATGTGCCCGTGATTGAGGTGAATGAACTACCTGAAGGTATTGATGGTCTAGTTGCTTTTGAGTTAAAAGATGTAGCAGCTGAAGATCTTCACAATGCTTTGAAAGATGGTAGGAAATGGAACAAGAACTGTCCTTCAAAGTGGAGTGGGCACACACGTGTTCGGTACGCGAATTGTAAAGGCTCTTATGCATGTACATTTTCAGACTGTCCTTACATGGTCGAATATGGAGTAACCAACACCACCCAGTTTGAAAATACACGCACAAACCCATGTAAAGCATGTGGTCATACAGGTCAGCACATTCCATGTGGTGCACGGCGTTACATCAGCTACGGATCGAACAGTGTAAACGTTTTTCACTGCGGAAAGCATACCTGCCAGGCATCAGTGAAGACAACTGGAAATATAGGCAAGATTAAGGAATTGATTAAAAACAATCCAAAAATTAAGCCCGCAGAGGTACAATCGTCTATTGTTCTTTCCGCTTTTCGGGATAATTTGGACTGGGAAACCGTTGAAAAAGAGGCACGTAGTGTTCTTAACAAGAAGAAAATTGGCAACATGAAAGAGAAAATCAAAAAAGAAGTTCAGCCGTATGGCCATAATTTCGAAGCTGTCGTGAACTTTAAGGAGTATTGCGATAAGAAGGACAAATTCTATGTGTATAAAGTTAATGACAAGCGCGGTAACCCAGACCAACCATCCTTTGTATTTAAAACGAGTACAGAAAAACTAAAGATCGCCATTGCTATGGACAGAAGAAACGAAGGTTTCTTAAGCGAAGAATTTTGCTTTTTTGATGGCAAACACAACCGATGTAAGGGTTTCACGACACTGACAGCAAGCGTGTATCATCCTCTACTTCGAAAACAAATCGCCCTCGCCATAATGGAAGCAGAAGGTGAGAAAACTGAAAATGTGGAACTATTTTGGAAACTCCTGAATGAAGCAATTTCCAAAATTTCAAATGGTGAAAAATCCTTTAACCCGATCGGTTGGTGCACTGATATGTCAGGTGCGTTAATTTCAGGGATTTCCAAGATATTTGGAGAAGATTCCAAAACCAGGATCAAGTCTTGCGAATTTCATTTTAAAGACCAGCGCAACAAAAAAGCTAATAGATTGAAGAAAAGCAGTGTCGAGCAGTTTAAAACTCTGTGTAACAATTTATTAAATGCGACAACAGAAGCCAAATACAATTCTGCTAAGGAAAGTTTGGACACTTTCATCAATGCTGACCCTGATCGCGAATTTTTAAAAACATGGATTTCTTGGTGGAACGAACGCAGAGGTTTCATTTTTCACGCTTTCGCTCCCACAAACGCGCCTAACATGAATCAGGCCGAAGTCATACATGCTGGGTGGGCTCACAGAGATCAGCCCAAATTGTCGCTCGTAGACGTTTGCCAAGCAGACGCACGTGACAATCTTATGCTGGAGCTGGAGCTTCAGGGTTTGCAGGCTGGCTCGACCATCAAAGGTAGAGGGCCCACTTTTATCGACCATAGGCGTGAGCGATATCAACGAGAGATAAATCGAGCAAGGCAAATGGGAAAAGAAATGTTCGATGGCCGTAAAGTGGATCCTAACTCCTCTCATCGACCTCCTTCCCAGAAAAAGAAACAATCGAAGAAAGATAGCGCAAATAAGAAAAAGATCCCAACGAAGCAGCCAGTCAGTTCTAATTATGCTACACAATCCGTTACACCTGCTTCTGCTCCGCTACCCGAAAGGACAACTCATATAGGATCCGCCAACCATATAAATGCACGGCCCAAAGGCAGTCTGCAAACACCACAGCTTCTTCCATTTGCTCTTCAACAACACGAAATCGCAAGAGAGACCAATGTTTTCGGTTTGCCAATGATGTCTTTCCCGGCACCACAACCAAACCCCACGCAGACAATGGACAGATCGTCGCAGATGTTGCCAGCATTCATGAGCCAACAAGAACCTCCATGGCACTCGGGGATGTCGCCAAACGCCTACGAATTTATATTAATGCCATCGAAGGTGAAGAAATGCTATGGTTGTGGCAGTAATTTTGTAAATAAATATAGGACCGCGCCGCACAACATAATTATCAAACATATTGATAAAAGAGTTATTGGAAGAGATGAACGAACAGGCCATATACTTTATAGTAGTAATTATAGCAACACGTATTATCACCCGATAGCCTCCCACATTCATCAAAAAAATCCTCTCTTTACTGGGTTGGTGTATATAAGTTTTGAATTGTACGAATCATTAGACGAGGCTCAACGTAGAATCCTCAATGCGTTTTCCTTTAATACCATAATACGGTAAATGTCTGTTCATTTTCGTGTAATTCGTTTTTATTTATTTTGCACCGATTTATGTTTATCGTTTAAATGACCACTCTGCCACAAGCTCGTCAAATAAAAAACCTACGGTAGTTTAATGTTGTTGTGTATACCAGTTTATTGTAGCTAAATTTGTTAGACTCTATATTTTTAATGACTAAAGCTATAAAGGCTATTCACCGCCTTTCCTTGAAAGAACGATTTAAATTCGACAAAGGCGAGATGAATATCGGTGAGTAATAAATGTATAAATACAAATTTTCGTCTGTGGCCATTTTGAATATGGGGATATACCAAATCGTAGGCCTGCGCTAAACGTCGCACAATAGACGAATTCTCAGACGTTCCGAATTTAATTCGAATTAACTTAGTCGGTAATGCGACGTAAATACGACGTCGAGTTAAACGTCGAATTTCACTCGAATTTAATTGTTTTTACTTGGACGTGTAAAACACGAAAACAATTTTTTTAGAGATTTCACAGGCAGAAGTCTACGCGACGATAATTCATGTATCTGTCTGACGGTCTGACTCAGACGAATTTAATTTCACAGACGAATTTAATTGTTTAAATTTTATTCGAAGGAAATGCGACGTATAACATGATTAAATTCGACACAAGAATTAAATTCGTCTCGACAATTAAATTCGTCTGAGTCAGACGGATATACATGCGTGTTCCAGTGTTTCTCTTCTGTTTGTGATAATTCGTTTTCAGGCTTGACGAGCCTAAATAAAAACAATTAAATTCGACTGAAAATTCTTTTAATCTTTATAAATAAGAAAACGAAACGCACTCGGCAAGTCTCTAAGTCTAGAATGAAGGTACACAAGTAACTCTTGTTGAAGTTTCTTTTACAACAACAGCAGGAAACGAATATCTGTCATCGCATTGTAGAAGTATCTGTTACTTTATTCCGGTATAGAATATCATACGCCGTTAAGCCTTCATTTCAGCTTCTCGAATTATCCTTTCAAACAAAACGGCGCCTGGCGTTACGCAGTATATAAATATATATTTGCTAAAAAGCGACGCATACATAACTATTTCTATGTAAGCTGTTCGTGAAAGTATGTAAGCTGTTCGTGAAAGTGGCCGCTTTCCCCCGGTTCTTAGCCCCCTGTGTAAGCTGTTCGTGAAAGTGGCCGCCTCCCCCGGTTTTTAGTGAATAGATTACTATTTCTATGTACATCCTATGTAATCGAGTGAAATGCCCAATATCATTTATAATATACCCAATTCTCTCCTGGCATTACCACCTTATTATATATACAGAACTCGCGATCAAGCTCTCGGCAACGGCCTCCGTGGCTCAGTGGTCAGAGCATTGCACTAGAATCGCAAGGTCGTGGGTTCAATTCCTGCCGGAGGGCCTGTGTAGTTGCATTTTTCGCAACTGCTCCCGGTTTGGTCTTAAAATGTATATATTCTACACTCGAATTTTCCTTCACCCTAAATCCTTAGAACATCCTATGTAATCGAGTGAAATGCCCAATATCATTTATTTCTATGTAAGCTGTTAATTCGTGAAAGTGGCGCTTTGCCCCGGTTTTTAGTGAATAGATCACTATTTCTATGTAAGCTGTTCGTGAAAGTATGTAAGCTGTTCGTGAAAGTGGCCACTTTCCCCCGGTTCTTAGACCCTGTGTAAGCTGTTCGTGAAAGTGGCCGCTTTCCCCCGGTTTTTAGTGAATAGATCATTATTTCTATGTAAGCTGTTCGTGAAAGTGGCCGCTTTCCCCCGGTTTTTAGATCAAAGGCTCAAAGGTTATAAATATATCCCGCGGCGCGTAGAAATAAGACACAATGTTGGGATATATAATCGATTATAGTATTATAGTGATTTTTTGGTATTTTCTGGTCAATTTATCGACTCTCGACTTCAACCCTCGACTCTCGACTTCGACTCTCGACTTCGACTCTCGACTCTCGACTTCGACTCTCGACTCTCGACTCTCGACTTCGACTCTCGACTCTCGACCCTCGACTTATAGTTACACTCGTTGAAGATGCATGTTCAAGTTTTCGTTCAACATTGAACGATGTTGAATGAAATGTTGAAAGCGTTTGGCCAGGCCTTAACGGTTTGTTTGTTTTTAAATAAAACTCAAAAAGCATTAATAATTCATGAGGAAAATTCAAAAGAAATTAAAGTTTGACACCTCCTGATTTACATAAACTTTAGTTTTGATTTTCTCCGCTTAGACAAAGTTATTTTTCAAACTTACTACGTCAATGAACTTACCAAGTGGTTCGTTTTTGAAGCCGTTCAATAAACTCGCAGTTCGTGTTTTATCAGATATAAATTAAACACTCGGCTAATTCGCCTCGTGTCTTTCTATCTGATAAAACATTCCTGCTCGTTTATTAAACAGTACGTAAAACAAAAACCAAATTGAAATTGATATTAATTTAAATTTACAAATAAAATAAAATGAAAACAAAAGACAAATTAAACGATATCAAAAGTAAAATCAAAACAAAAGTTAAATTAAATTATATCAAAAGTAAAATCAAAACAAATTTCTCCGTGGCCAAGAACTGCCATAGACCATGATGCTGATGCTTTGCAAGCTTAAACCCTTCTTACTGCGCTGTTTAAAATGGCGGCGAGTAAAGATTTGTGGGAGGTTTATAAAAACAAAATGAAAGAAAAACGATGTTGAAAAAAGGCAAAGGTATGCCAACTGGTAAAGGATTAAATACAGGAGATTTAATCCTGCAAAAAAGCGAGTTGTTCAACAGCTGAGCTCCGAAGTCTCAGTTAAAGCCCAAAAGTACAACCGGCATGGCCCACGTGAGTTTGTGCCATTCCTGCTATCAAGAATGAGTGTGAGAAGCATTTCAAATCATTAACATGTGTGACGTGCTGGCCGGTGACAGGGTCCATCCTGTAATCCTGTTCGTCTGTGGACCATATCCCTTGGATTCGTGCCAACGATCAACATACGTAGCCCCTTGTAGGGCTGCAAAGTCCAGGGTGGAATGCATGTATGTCACGCCGAAGATCTTCGGCGTGGAGTTTGAAAATCCTCGGCGTACTGGCGTGAGATCGTGGCGACTGTCGGACTGGGGAATGCAGATGCATCCAGCAACGCAGCACGTCGTTTGCTGGAATTGCCGGTTTGCGATAATCGTGCATACAGTATGGTTGTTTCTGGCAGTTATAAGGCGGGTTTTTTCTTTCGTAACGTCAAACGGCCGTGAATTTTCATTCACGTGATTATGAATGCTGTCGTTTGCGGGAACCAGCGGTTAACGGCCAACGATGGTCAAAGCCAGTAATATTAAATACAGTAGAAGTTTGCCGCGTAATTGCGTAGCACATCGCCGAAAGCCTTGGCGTGGCATTTTGTGATTTTGAGGACCTTGGTTTTGGGCTTTTGGCGTGGTATTTTGAAGGTTTGGCGTGAATGGTGTGTCATTCCAAAGACCTTAGCTCTTGTATGTCACAAATAACGTTTTCATTTCCCTGCAGTACATTTCCCAGCGGCTCCTGTTTGACTAATATTTATAACAATAAAGAGATTGAGTTATCTACTGCGACTATAGTATTACGTAAACAGACATTCCGTACATTGTTATACAGTACAGACGATAAGAATTCTTTTGCGGTGATATACCGACAACTTAGGGTGAGCACAGTCAACCGGCGCCCAAAAGCAAATGTATATTCGTCGGAATAATAAAGCTCTCCACGCTACTGTAGACAAGTAGGATCATTTGTTATGTAGTAGAAAGAGCCGTGATATTTATCATTTATAGACCTGGAGCGAGGGGAATTCGATGAAATATTACCCCGAGGTATGATATATCATCTCGAGGGGTAATATTTCATCGAATTCCCCGGGGGAAAGGTCTATAAATGGTATATTATATCGAAACATATTAACCTTTCCAAAAAAAACTTAAATAATGTTAATAAAGTTCGCTTAGTTTAACTTTTGTCCGCTTTTCATTGTCTGTTTCCATTCTGTTGTCGTCTCTAGGCTTCTGGCATTGTTTGTTGCTTTCTTTGTATTCCCTGAATCCTTATTTTCTTGCAACCTAACAATCTTCTTGTCAACATCTGAATGTTTAGGCGAAACGTTTTCTTGTCTCGCCAAACTCCGCCATTGTTGACAGCTTCGTGAATCGTGCGTGTCATTCACGCGTGGTACACGAACTCGAATACCCCGCCACGGAGCGGGGTATTCGAGGTTATACCCCGCTGTGGCGGGCAATTCTACGATAAATTAACTGGTCACGTGGTACAAATCAAGCTCTCTGACTGGACAATTTACAGTTGAGATATAATATATAATATTATACAGTTGAAGATCTCCATGCGACCACTCTCGTAAGCGACCACTCTCATACGACCATAGGCGTAGAGTGTGGGGTTGGGGTTGGGGGGCTTTAGCCCCCGGAGAAATCTTAATGGGGGGCTGAGCCCCCCCCCCCGAATTTTGCAACAACTGACTCATCAATCACAAATTATAGGTTACTCGTTAGGCTAAAGTAACTGTTACAGCCTCATTCCTGTCAGCCAAAAGCACCCATATACAGTGATAAGTCAACCCAGTAAACACAACATCGAAATATTGTTGAAATGTGTTGTATTTTAACTAGTTTTTATGACATTTCATGACCTTCAGTGTTCTTAAAAATCACGCCTCAGAATGCAGAAATGGCATTTCCAAGACGCTAAATTTGAAAAATTTCCAGGGTGGGCATGCCCCCGGATCCCCTATGGGCTCGAGATTGTCCGTCAAGATGACATTGATTGAAACATTGGGAAACCGCTGGCCAATGAGAAACGGAGTGAATTTTGGTTTTAGTCGTTTTACTGATTTTATTGACGACCAACGTTGAAAATACTGTTTTTCGACCAACATTCGGACAAAATAAGTCATAATTCATAAAATCGAAACCAGGCGATAAATAAAAAACACATGACACCGTCTTGCTGGAAATTTATCTCGGAATCGAACTGAGAAAATTATTTTTGAACAAAATGGAACGCTTTGTCCTTATTTAAGTCGCCCCGAGTGAAGTCCTCTGGTTTTACATGAAAAATTTGCTGTTATATATTGGGTTGTGTTTATAGCAAAATCAAATACAACATTGTATACTTATCATTTATAGACCTGGAGCGAGGGGAATTCGATGAAATATTACCCCGAGGTATGATATATCATCCCGAGGGGTAATATTTCATCGAATTCCCCGAGCGAAAGGTCTATAAATGATATATTATATCGAAACATATTAACCTTTCCAAAAAAAGCTTAAATAATGTTAATAAAGTTCGCTTAGCTTAACTTTTGTCCGCTTTTCATTGTCTGTTTTCATTCTGTTGTCGTCTCAAGGCTTCTGGATGCATTGCTTGTTGCTTTCTTTGTATTCCCTGAATCCTTATTTTCTTGTAACCTAACAATCTTCTTGTCAACATCTGAATGTTCGGGCGAAACGTTTTCTTGTCTCGCCAAACTCCGCCATTGTTGACAGCTTCGTGAATCGTGCGTGATATTCACGCGTGGTACACGAACTCGAATACCCGGCCACAGCGGGGTATTCGAGGTTATACCCCGCTGTGGCGGGTAATTCTACGATAAATTAACTGGTCACGTGGTACAAATCAAGCTCTCTGACTGGACAATTTACAGTTGAGATATATTACAAATTAATAGCTTGCAAACGATATCTATTTTATTTTTGTGGTATATATTCTGACGGATTGATCAGAGCGCTTTACCGAAATGACCTTGGACCTTAATCTATGTTCAGTGTCAATTCTGTTGCTTTTTAGTTAAACGACACATTCATGTAGCATTATTTTCTCATTTAGCGTGTAGAATATCCAGGAGCTAACTTCAGTCAACTGTTTAATGTTCTTAAAATGAACATTGAAATGATCAAACCAAATGTAACAGAGGAGTGTTATGAGCAAGTTAAGGAGACGGCATGTATCTTTTCCACTACTGCCTGTAGTGATAACGAAAAGTATGGTCTGGCCTTGCTTAGTATGCAAGAATGTAAGAAGAGATTCAAGTGGTGAGTACAAATCTTACAAATATGTTGCTTTCAGTCAGATAAATGACACTATTATTATTATTAGTATTATTAGTAGTATTATTAGTAGTATTAGTAGTACGGTACGTCTTCGAAGAAACACCCACCGTTCCAGGAAAAATTTCAAATAAGCAACCTCCCCACTTAAATATACCCCCGTGCTCAGACTTCACTATTCAAGGCTGAGTATTAAAAGTTTAAAGTGTCAACATGGATTGTTACTATCCATGGTGTCACTATGATGAAAAAATCGTCATTCTTTTTTTTTGATCTTCTCATAAAGTACATTTAAAATGAGGGTGAATGGTGTTTGTGGTTTGTCAGTATCTCATCTCGTTCAAGAGATATTCACGTTTTGGAAATATGCATATTTATGGCTGATGACGTCATTTTCTCCAAACGAGCGAAATGAAAATTGTAAAATAAGGAATATCTTGGAAATAAACAATAGAACGCGCTTAAACTTTGTATGCTTATAGTATCCAATAAAATACACTTCTCTGTGGAACTTTTGTGATTGCCATGTTAAGCGCATGCTCACAGGTTACTCTAAACCTTTTTGCCTCATTGTTTAAAAATAGAAAGATTTAAACGTTTGAATTACAATGCCTACCATAAGCCCTAATCTTCACTTCTATTCGCTGGAGTAAACGCTACTTGATTGCTGATAAATAAGCAAATTTAATTTTATCATTGGAGGGGGCCAGGAACTAGCAGTTTCCACGAAAACAACTAAAGTTCCACAGTAAAACGTATTTTATTTAATACGATAAGCATGCAAAATTTTAGCACTTTCTATTGTTTATTTCTAGAGATATTCCTAATTTTACGATTTTCATTTCGCTCGTTTGGAGAAAATGGCGTCATCAGCCGTATAATTTGCATATTTCCAAAACGTGAATATCTCTTGAACGAGATGAGATATTGACAAACCACCAACGCCGTTCATCCTCACTTTAAATGTACTTTATGACAAGATAAAAAAAAAGGCTGACGATTTTTCATCACAGTGACACTTTAATACAATAAAGAGAATACAAAACAAGCCAGCAGCAAACTTGGAACGAATTGATAATCGACAATGTCATTGGTTACTTACGCAAAAAAAAAGTATTCTGTTTCTGGTCAGGGCACATGCCCCAAATCGACACGGTGACGCGGTTCTTGTTTTTTTGTTTTTTCTCCTTTTCCCCCCCAAGGCAAACCTTGATTGAACAGACATCTGAAACATGTTGAGTATTCTTATAATATACTTGTCACATGGTATACTGTACATGTAGCATGAACACATGATTGAAATATGAAGCCTTCAATCAGTGCCCGCAAACATACTAGCGGTTTTCATAGGAAACATTGGTTGAGAATAGACCGATCAAATATTTAATATCTGCTGCTGTCATTTGTAGTCAATTAATATTAAAAAGGTTAAAAAAAAAGTATCGATGCGCGCGCTGACCAGAAACAGAAAACTTTTTTTTTTGCCTTATAGCCAATCAGAACACTCGTTCATATTATGTAGGTCTTTACTTTCGGTCAGGGACGTAGCCAGGGTGGGGGAGCCGGGGGAGCTGCGGTTCCCCCCTTTTGATATAAAGCAACAGACATGTAACTACAAAACTGATGCAATATGAATTGTATCAGGAAATAAACTGTAAACAGTGTATTCAATCTACTGAGTGTATGCATTTTGAGTATCTATGTGACGTTTGCATGTTTTGAGTATTTTATATGACGTTTTTTAACCTTTAGAGTCTGTAAAATCTTCCTCCAAAAGCCAGGAAATGGCATTTCAGCGACTCTTGATTTCAAAATTTCCCGGGGGAGCATGCCCCCGGACCCCCCTAAAAATTTATTTTGATTTCGGCTCCCCCCTTTCAAAATCCTGGCTACGTCCTTGCTTTCGGTACCGTCAATTGATCATGTTTGTCATTTCAGTTTGCCGCAACCATTGTATGCCAACATCAGCAAGGGTTGTAACGGACTGCCCGATGAAACAACAGCCAAAGAAGTCCCACTCCCAAGTGGAGCCGCTGGTAAACCAACTGTTAAACCGACTGGTAGTTACATACAGCCAATGGCTACATCGTCTGTAAACCAAACAGGAGGCAAGCCAACAGGGACTAACAAGCCAAGTACAGGTCCAACAGATGGGTCATCTATAATCAGAGCTGTTTACAACATGGTTGCCTTTTCTCTCATTTCTCTTTTGTTCCTTTGATATATTTAGTCTATTTTAGAACGATGCAAAAAGCAGTATTGTGTCTTTCACACTAGCTGTATCTTGTAGCAGTTCTTTCAATTTAAGCTGTGAAATTGATTTAGCACCCTTTCAATAAGTCACATGCTCTATCTTGAAGTATGTAAAGTGAACTACGTTATATGACATATTGGTTTATCAAAGAATTTAAAATATATATGATTAAAAAATGTCATTAAAAACTCATTAATATTCAATAATATATTTGATTAAATTGTCTTCATCGTCTTGGTCATCATCATCATCATCATCATCATCATTATCATCATCATCATTATCATCATCATCATCATCATCATCTTTATCATCATCTTCATTATCATCATCATCATCATCATCATCATCATCATCATCATCATCATCATCATCATCATCTTTATCATCATCTTCATTATCATCATCATCATTGTCATTATCATTATCATCAACATCATCATCATCAAACATGATCATCATCATCATCATCATCTTCATTACCATTATGATCATCCTGGTCATGGTCATCATCATCATCATCATCATCATCTTTATCATCATCTTCATTATCATCATCATCCTCATCATTATCATTATCATTATCATTATCATTATCATCAACATCAACATCATCATCATCATCATCAACCATGATCATCATTATCATCATCATCATCATCATCATCATCATCTTCATTATCACCATCATCATCATCATCATCAAAACACGAATGAACTATTATAATGTAAACAAACTCGCGACAATGCGCACTTCGCACTTCAGAACACCTTTAACAAAGAGCATGCATCTTCATTAAAATTCTGTTAAAAATCATCAGAACGCAAGCTAGCAATAACATATCGCTATTTTTATATACATTCACGGTTAGTTATGCGTATTAAATTTTTTAAGAGATCAAAGGATAAATTTTCTTTTTGGCTTGGTGTTTCTGGTCAAAATCATCGTTATTTTTCTTGTAGTTGATGCAATGACTACGTCTTGGCTTTCCCTTGTCTACATAAATTCATAATCCAAATTAATAAAATAATTAACATATCACCCGTTTAACTAACAGCAGCGCTCGAAATAACGCTGGAAGTTGGGGGTCAGCATGACTGCTCAAGCGTGAATTTGGGGGGTCAGATACTGTACACAATTTGGGGGGTCAACCATTTCCCCTCTTAATTTGTACATTATACACAAAACGGTTCATTTCTTGATTTGCACAGAAAGTGAAACAAAAAATATTTGAACGCTTTTTTGGTGAGATCAACCTCGTCCCCAGGGCATTTTGCCTCCACTTTGGGAGTCGGCGAAAATGGCCCTGGCATCGGC
>OZ036001.1:8392988-8418914 GCA_964035015.1 Corallium rubrum
TCTGGTATCCCTCCTTGAAATCTAGTATCCCACTTTTGAATACTAAACGTCTCAAGTTGCGGCAATATCTAAAATTAACTATGACAGTTTGTGACAGGGCTGCAGTTACGTTACGTTTTAAGTCTTTATGCTACATTGTAAGATGTTACGTTACATTGTTAGACGTTACGCTACATTGTAAGCCAGTAAGTCGTTACATGACATTGTAAGACGTTATGCTACATTATAAGACGTTACGTTACATTATAAGACGTTACGCTCCTGGTGTACATGAACGATGCTCCTGACTATATTCAGCATAATTCATCAATTGCCCTTTACGCGGATGATTTTAAACTGTTTAGATCAATTAAACACCAAAGCGATAGCAATCTCCTTCAAAGAGATCTAGATTTACTTCATCAATGGAACCTGGACTGGGCTACGTCGTTCAGCTTAGCCAAGTGTAAAGTTTTGCATTTTACGAGGAAGAGGATACCGTGTAATCCTTTGGACAGGACTTACAGCTTGGCAGGTCAGCAGTTAACGTCAGTTCCAAACATAACAGATCTTGGTGTCAATATCGCTAACAATCTATCATGGTCAAACCATATCGAAACTATCACGTGTAAAGCAAATAGGACCCTTGGCCTCGTCAAAAGAGTATGTCGAGACATTGACGATATAAGTACTAGAAAGCTGCTTTATTGCTCAATAATCAGACCTAAACTAGAATATGCTAGCAATCTATGGTGTCCATATTTAATTAAATATCAGCTACTGGTTGAAAATGTTCAGCGCAGGGCCACCAGGTTCATTTTAAACTACCCTAAGAACATGTCGTATACAGAGAGACTCGTAAAATTAAACATTTTACCTCTAGAATCAAGAAGAGAAATATCTGACCTGTTACTACTATTCAAGTCTAGAAACGGTCTTGTTGTTACCGATGTAAATAACATTCTGGAACCTTTGTATCGCCCTATCGGACTCGTAATTCTCATCCTAATAACTACAATCTGATCATCAAGCACAAACAGGACTATTTTCGGAAATCGTATTTTATTAGATCTGCTTTGCTTTGGAATAACTTGCCTTCTGGTTTAAAGGAATGTTACTCATTTCCACTTTTTAAATCCAAACTAATTAAGTTATATAAATCTAAATTAGAAACATATTGCCTCCCTGGAAGCTCGCGTTAACTATATATGCATGCTTAAACTTTTGTAAATATATCTTATTGTATTGTCTCATTGTAAGGGGATTGGATGTCAATTGGGACTTTGGTCCTGTTTCCACTCCCTGCCACATATTGTAACTATTGTATGTAAATTTTTCCAGTGTTTGTCTTGTATGTAATTTCTTGGCGAATTTATTAAACTAAACTAAACTAAACTAAGCTACATTGTAAGACGTTATACTACATTATAAGACGTTACGCTACATTATAAGACGTTACGCTACATTGTAAGACGTTAGGCTACATTATAAGACGTTACGCTACATTGTAAGACGTTACGCTACATTGTAAGACGTTACGCTACATTGTAAGACGTTACGCTACATTATAAGACGTTACGCTACATTGTAAGACGTTACGCTACATTGTAAGACGTTAGGCTACATTATAAGACGTTACGCTACATTATAAGACGTTACGCTACATTGTAAGACGTTAGGCTACATTATAAGACGTTACGCTACATTATAAGACGTCATGCTACATTGTAAGACATTGCCTTCCATTGTAAGAGGTTACAGTACATTGTAAGACGTTACGCTACATTATAAAACGTTACGTTAGATTCTACGACGTTAGGTTACATTATAAGATGTTACGTTACATGTAAGACATGTAAGACATGTTACATTCTAAGACATTACGTTACATTGTAAGACATTACGCTACATTGTAAGGCAATATGTTACATTCTAAGACGTTACGCTATATTATTATATAGATGCGAGTGTTTTACTAGGAAATATACAGTGTCGTATTATCCATATCCTCATACGCTCATTCGTAAAATATTTTTTTCCCCCACTCGAAGATAAAATTCATATCTTCGCGCCGCCGTGTAATATCCTCTATTTATTTAACAGTTATTCGCCGAAGGCGAGGTGAATATCGGTGAATAATAACCTCGAATAATAACCTCGAGCCTGAGCGAATAATTGTTTTAGTATAAATACACATTTTCGTACTTTTAGGAACAACATTTTCTTTAAAATTGTTAATTTCCTCGCCTGTTATATTGACAAATCGGCTGGCGGCCATCTTGAATAAACGCTATAGGTGATTATCGAGAATTAGTCCAAAGTAACTCGACCAATCAGCGCACACGATTTTCTATAATCACCTGAGTATTTATACTAAAAGACATTAAGTTACATTGTAAGACATTCCCTATTAATTTACTAGAGTCTCTGCGGAGGAGAGAGTGCAATGACGTGAATGACCAACCTTGAATGCTTTCTAGCTTTCCTGGAACGGAAAACGTTTTTGTCCTAAACTCATTAATCCATCTTTTACTACTATCATCTGACTTGATATACTCAATTTGTCGTCCCTGTTCGAATTGATAGAAAAATCTGAATTATTTACTAAACACATTCACAAGACATGGAAAGAAAAACATCTCGATAATGTAGAGGGCCCCAAAGGATAACAGTATGTCGTATACTGAGTGGTTTACCCTGACATAATAAAGCTTTATCTGATTTGATTTGATAGACACTGATTCGTCATTCGTACCTGTGGAGTAACAATTTGGACATTGAACGTTGAATTGGTTAAAGTAAATGCGTGTATGAACGAAGGAGCAGACACACCTAAAACCAAACACCATCATTAGGTTCTAAAACATTATACAACTACGTAAAGACAAACAACCTGCTCTACATAATACCTTGAGGAGATGAACTGCAAACTATCAAACAATTCGGTTTCGTCGCCGCCATTTTGAGACTGCGCCACCGAATTGGTATGCGGTAACACGTAATAAAGTTTAACACTTCGTGTAACAAAAATAAAGTGTTTTCCTACGATGAGTGGTAGCTAGTCACAGAATTCGAATGGTGTTTTCAGCTTGAAGTTGCCAATATTTTAGAATAATGTTTTACAAAAATATTTAAAAATTTTAAGAGAACCTAATCCTATATTTTTTAGCTCTAATCTGTAAACTATTTTATTTTTTGTTATTTGTCCGGTATGGTTTGTCACACGGAGTAGCACCTAGCATCATTATATTTCAATAACAACGTTTTCTGTTAATAAAACTTGAAATTTTGTATTATAGTACTACCAGTCTAAGTCTGTGTGACGTCGTTTTTGGACATTATAATTGAAACTTCACTTCAGTTGGTTTTGTCTAGAGCTCAGAATTTTTTTGAGTTAAAAACTACTAACGACAATTTGCGGTCTTGTAAATAACCCCCCTTCCCTTGTACAGGAAAAACAACTGAAAAGTTCAAAATATAAATTAAGTGTTCAAGTCGCAGTTGCCGGCTATAGATACCCGGACCTAAACCCGTACCTTCCGGTGACGAAACGCCGGTAAATGACGAAGCTTACAAATGTGGCGTTTGTTTGTCAATGAAAAACATAAAATGCTTCTCAAAATTCCTTGGAATTTAGTCCCACAACCGCCTGAGATAAACAACGTTTCACATGTGGCATTTCCTTGTAAGGAAATGGTATAATTGTGTTGATATTCGGCGAGAATTCAACGATGTTCAAAGGCGAATACCAGGTATGTAAACTTGAAATTATATTTGAGCATTATCGTGGCTCAGTTATCATTTTTTACGGCGGTTATTTTTGCGAATATCGAGGAAAGCTTCTGTTATGTTAGCAAATATAGCTCTACACTAAAATAGGAAGTATTTATGAAAGGTTTTAGACATTATATATCATTGAATAACATAAATGTAAACGGCTTTCTTCCGTTGCTAAGCATGAAGATGCCAACTTTTTTAAATGAGATGCGAATACGTGATGTCGACGCGAAATGTTCCTTCAAAGACAAAGAGGTGTTTCGTGGAGAACGTTTAGAAATACTTCTCAGTTTTTGTTTATTTTTGACGTTAGATCGGGCGGGATTGGGCATTTTTATTTTGGTGTAATTTTATAATATAGAACAGTGTTTATATTAAAAAGCATGAAATTATGAAGCTAAAGAGTGGCAAATTAATTCAAAAAAATATATACTTATTGGATTTATCTCTGAAGCCTGATTTCTATAAGATCGTCTCGATTGCCTCAAATCTCTCCAATCAGACTAGAGATATTTTGAATCACCCAGTCTGATTGGATGGATTCAGGCAAATGGGATGATTCGAGTGATCGAGACAATCTCATGGAAACCTGGCTTAAGCCCAACATAGCAAAATATTTAATTTGAGAATTCAAATAATGAGTGAAACCGAAGGTCAAGCCTTGCCCTACATCACAAAGTATTGGACTGGCATGTGATGCTAATGCAGACATTTGATTGGACAATTATTTGTGAGAGTGTATAAAATTATAATATTTTCTATGGAACAGCTACAATCTTTGTCAAAATTGTCGGTACACTGTTCAGGTTTAAAATAACCAAATTCACATTCACATTTGAAATACAGTACATTGCACCTCACTCCCTCTTACCACCCCACCCCTCCTCTACCACCCCTCTTACCAGCCCACCCCTCCTCTACTACCCCTCTTACCAGCCCCTCTTACCACCCCACTCCCTCCACCACCCCCTCTTACCTACCCCAACTACCCCACCCCATCCTCTACCACCCCCTTTTACCACCCCAACCACACCACCCCCTCCTTTACAACCCCCTCTTACCACCCCCAACCACCCTGCCCTCCCCCTCTACCACCCCTCTTACCACCCCTAACCACCACCCCATTCTCTACCACCCCCTCTTACCCCCCCCCCCCCAATCACCCACCTTTTTACCACTACCTCACTCTACCACCCCCTATCCTACCCCCCACCCACCCCACGCACTCTGCCCAGTTCAATGCTGTATAATTTAGTTCCTTTACCTGCACTATGTTAATAGGGTGGACCATTTGTGGAGGTGTTCAGCGCTCAGGGACGAGATCCGATTTCTAAAAAATGTCGTGTGACTGGCAGTTCAACAAACATTCACAAACAGTACGAGAAGGACGTCAAGAGTTACGTATACATCCTAGAGGGCGAACCAACTACTACTAAAATCCAATTTCCGAAAGACGACAAACAAACATTGTTTTTACTTCAAAAGTTTCTCGTCTTGCAAATTTTCATTCCTCTGGGACACTCGTTTTCATTTGAGCTCGGTGTGTCGGACATTGTGTTGAATAAACGTCGCATATTTTTCTCCTCCAGTCAGAAGGATATCACTGTGACGCCATTACACGCCAAGTTTCCGCTGACCGTGCTATGCTTGGGGACGTGGCTCAATCTCTGTCTGGATCTCGACTCGCTTGTTGGTGAAACATTCATTGGACAAACATTTCGAGCTCTAGAGAGTATAACAGTTACAGCAAACTGCAGGCTCAGAAAAATATTCACCTTAAAAGTTCCACCAGTGGACACATCCAACGATGACGTCAACAGTGTTTCATATGCGAAGACTGAACCCCTTCCAAAGGCTCTGCAGTTTGTGACAACGCCCGATATGCGCCCGATTACACAGGTAAGTTTTAGAATAGCGATTTTGTCATGGTGACAAAGAATTAAGAAATGGCTCATAGTTTAGCGTGCTCTGTCGAGTTATGGATGCACGCGGGAAATTGAGCACGAAAAAATCGTAAGAGTTGGTCGAGGCGTAGCCAAATTTTCCAAGTGCATCCATAACTCGATGGAGCACACTAAACCATGAGCCATTTCTTTTATAACATAGATTAAATCCTTTCACAAGCCGGCGAATCGTTTTGATTCTTGTGTTTTTCTACTTTCGTAGCCAAGTCTTTTTTGTTCACTAAAATCCAACCAAAAGGACAGTTTAAACTCGGTTACCCAGACCCAGTTTATGTCTTCTGGGTCGTTGTTCTTTATTACTCAATAAAATTAAATGACTCGGTATTTTGATAATATAAAAGGCTATAAAAAGTCAATTTAAAACTCAGTTTTTGTTTTGAAATTTTTTCCCGCGCTTTTTTTGCCGTGCTCCATCGAGTTACGGAGCACGCACGACAGCCAATCAAAAACGTTGCTATATCAAAGCTATGTTATAATACATCTTGGAAAACCATAGTCTATAGAAGTCTACAGAATTTAATTCCAACGAGTACGGAAAAACAGAGCGCTTGTTTTTGGGCTGATTGTATACAGTATAATGCTGTTTAGTAAAATGGCTCAGTTGTATAATTAGCCGTGATAATGCGTATCCGAACCACGGTCCCGTATTGGGACCGCTGTCCCGGATGTTGATTTCGCTGGCGTGAATCTGAAAATTTCTTACACTAGTTTTGATAACAATAAATATATCGAAAAACTTGATAGCCATATACTAGTAAACGATTATTAACCTCTTTTACTCGGTGTGTACGGGAAAATAATAATCAATTATTAATAATTTCTTATTATTTTTTCCATCTAGATTTTATCGTTCGACAAACTAGCACAAAGATCGCAAAATGAGTCACCAAGTTGCCCTTCTTCTCTGACTTCAGGAAACGATGCAGGATCAACGCCTCGCCAAGATGGAGTGGAGACGCATATCGCATTTGGGCAAAAGGTTATCATACCGCCTCACATACGGAAAACCTCATATAAAGAGAACCAGGATAATGCCAAAGTAACTCGCGCGTCACATTCCTCTCATTCTAGAGGTAAACTTGGACATTCCGCACCAGACCTCCGTAATGCCCGCGAGGAATCGGCCAAAGCAAAGGAGAAACAACCTTTAAAACAAAAAGGAAGCCAACAGACGCAAAGTGAGGCGAATGAACCATTCACAACAGCAGTGAACACCAATCAGGCGCCCATTCAACCGCGACCGCCCAGAAATACTTCCGCAGGCAAAGTCAGGCGACCTGTGCGGGTTAAACCAAGTAGTGCAAGTTCACGTGGTGTTAAACCCACCGAATCGGGTGATAAGCAATTGCAGAGCTCGGATGTATCCGAAGTTACGGAAAATTCTGAAACGACCGCTCAAAAGTTGACAGTAGATGATAGTCTTGAAGACCGACTTCAAAATGTGAATATCAACGAGGAAGCAATTCTGAATCAAGCGCTGAAAGATGTCCGCAGTATTTTGGCAACTGGGTCTGACGCGTTAAATGAGGAAAGGGTATTAAACTCGTACAATGACTATATTAGACGAACCTCCCAAGATCTCACGACGGGCGCCGAGCCGCGAAACGACGTCAATGAGAATAGTCATGCGCATTTAGGTCCATACAAAACGGAAAATGTTTCTAAGATTGGTTTGACTAATCATGCTGATAGGCTTAGAGGAAAAGAGGAAACGTCAAATATTTCCCGTATTTCTACAACTGATTCCATCAAAAATGGTGAGGAAACGTCAAATATTTCCCGTATTTCTACAATTGATTCCACCAACAATGGAGGGGAAGCGTCAAATATTTCCCGCATTTCTGTAACTGATTCCAGCAATGTATCTGGTATTATCAACCTTACCAGTGATTCCCCAAGGCCTTTGGTATCAGTGCAATTGTCTGCTGATGAACAGCCTCGAGATGTAAACAAATCCTTGGGTAAACAAAGCGCATACGTTGACATTAATAACAACGAACCGTTATCCCCGAACCCCGTGGGCTCAAACAGTCGCGTAAAACCAAGGATTTTACCGCTGACTAGTAATAATCCCGTGTTCACCTTTGCGTCCAGGCCCCGATCACCGCGCTCGGGCAAAAAGAAGATGCTTGGTTCACCTGTTGTTGATGACGTCATGTCACCAGCGGAGCATACTCCTGAGGTCATGATCAGTCTTGCAGAGGATGCTGGGAAAGATTTTGGCAAATTTGATGTGAACAGGAATAGAGGGGCTTTGCTGGAGGATGACTTTTGTAAACTGTCTGGTGAGTTATTCGATCACCGCATGATTGTATATTTAAAACACAACTTCTCGTTATTAGATTGCAAAAAAATATGTTCGACGTGTAACTTTAATCTTGGAGCAACACAGTTTCCGAACACGCACCCATCCATCCAATCCATGCATTCATCGATTTTATCCATCCATGGCATGGATTCCAAATTCCATCCCTTTCATTCATTCATTCATTCATTCATTCATTCATTCATTCATTCATTCATTCATTCATTCATTCATTCATTCATGTATTCCTTCATTCATCCATCTATGCATTTATTCACTCAATGTATCATACGATGAAGTAAATTCAATCAAACTATGTTGATGTGAAATGGTTTATGAAATATGACACTATATACAAACGATTCCTCGCATGTAAAATACATTCAGACATCTTACTAGATATGAGACTTTTTCGCTCACTCGTCAAATATATTACCAGTACTCGAAGTCTGTCGAACATAAAATTCGTATGTTCGTACGTACGGTCTTGTAATATTCGATATATACGGCTTTTCCCCCTTTAGGAGATTTGATTTGTCCGCGTTTCCTGCATACTGGTACATGCTATTTTATATTACTGACTTGGCCAACTGTTTGTTGTTGTTGATTTTTTTGCAGATGATGAATCGCGCGAAGATGAAGATGGTATACAGAAATTACTTCACTCAAGTTTGAGTCCACGGCACTCGCCGATGCCTTTCCATCACCATCTGCGGCAAAGTATTCGAAGTAGCATGCTTAAAGAAGTAGGTTCAAATGTGTTGTGCTAACGTACGCCAGTTATATTCATTGTAGAGGACAACTGCATGCAGTTAAAATAATCGTGCAGTTTCAACTTTTCACAGTTAAAAATCAGTAGTTTCTATACAAACATGTATTGTAAGTTTATTAACTGTGGTCTAAAGCTGTGGTTATGCAAGAGAAGCCTGTAACTTTTTTGTTGTTTTTCTTTGATAGATTCCGTCCCCAGTTAAGGAAAATGGTTACGATGCCCAGAACTACCAATCCGATCCGCATTCAGCAACGCTCAACCAATCAGAGTCGCCTTTAGCCACTCTTAACCAATCAACTGCCAGCTCGTGGAGATTCGACACGTCGAATAGCAGTAACAGTTTCAATCACACTCACGAAGAACTCGAGGACTCTCTAAACGCCAGTAGTTTAAAACCACTGATGAATGATATGACTGAGGCCAATGTTATTGTGGCTAATGACAGTGATGATGAGCGTGGGGCGCTTTCTGATGGTAGTGATGATACGACGTTTAGCACGTGGAGGGCACCGCCCCAAGATTTACGAGGAAATAAATATCAAAATGAGATGAAAGTAAGCATGCGAAACTAAAACTGCGTTTTTATACACTGAGTAAATATCTCCGATGTTGATATAGTACTATTTACAATATAAGCGACCGTGTTGTATCGGCTATACAAACTCGAGCTGAAGGCGAGAAGTTATATGTCCGATACAACACGGACCCGAATATTGTAAATTTACATACGAATGTATGTAAACGTTCGTATTCGTCGATAATCTTAAAGATAGGAATGATTTTTGGTGAGAAAATCGAACGAAAAGTTTATGTAAATCAGCAGAATTTTATATCAGATATATCATAGTTAGTGGAGGGAGATGGTTTGGAAACTCGGCAAAAGTCATTGTTCCATGCTTTTGTTCAATTTGTCTAATTTCACGGTCACTGAACGTATTGTATTTTCTGTATAATGAAGCAGTCATCCAATAGCAACGTTCGGATTTAATTAGTGAGTCCTTCATCGTCACGTGTTGTAAATCCTTTGTTCGTTGTGAAGAACTTCTTCGTCACGTGTCCATAGAATTTCCTTTCTTCAACCAATCGCCTTCCTCCAACATGAACTGTTGTGTTCATCAACATAATTATTGCATAATCTTGAAAGACAATGAAGCTTCCAAACCATCCCCTTCCACTAACTATGGATATATACAGGTACAACTACTGATTAAACATTCATTTCTTTTGTGTTTTCTTTATGAATTATTATTGAGTATTACAATATTATTTCCCAACAGCCCCCTGGAAACGAACCTGATCTTACTGCGACAATTTCAATGGATCCCCGTGATTACTGTGACGTGTTTAGCCCACCAATATTTCTACCAAGCTCCAAACAGGAACACTCTGGCGGTAAGTAAGAACACTTCTTGATTAATTTGTCACATAATTTAGATCTGTTGTTCACAAATAAACATTTGGTCACTTGTCGACGCATGCTTCGTAATCAGATCCGAACGTTCGATATAGCATCTCAAACAAATCAGTATTTTAAGAGAAAATCGAGGTAAAAGTTTGCTTAATTTATGTAATTTCTTTCTCCAATATCCAAACCACCGACACGGTACTGTCACTAAGGAGATCAGTACGGTACTCATCTCCTTAGTTTGTGTTTAACTCATGAATTATTAATGCATTTGAGATGAATAAGAAATATTTCTCACCTCATTAATATATTATTCATTATAAGATAAAAACAAAGAAAATCAGTACGTACAGAGTTTGGATATGTCATCAAACACTTGCATAAATTTAGTCTACTATTACCTCAAATTTCTCTTAAAGGGGATTGGCATTAAAAATTAAGTCTGTCTAATTTGAAAGAACTCATAAAGATCCTTTACAACTTTTTCGTATCTTTCTTCGTTTTCAAGATAATTCAATTTGTTTGATATGTAAATGAGATGGTCTCTGACGCCAGGAGTGGGGTAAAATATTTTCATACACTATCAAATGTTCAGCGTCGCAAGGAGTTTTTATATGCACAGTTTCAAATGATTTCGTTGAACTAACTTAGAGATATTACTGGTTTTGCTACATGTGAAAATATTTTACCCCACACCTGACGTCAGAGACCACCATTTACATATCAAACAAATTGAAATATCTTGACCCCCCACCCACCCACCCTGATTAAAATAAGCACTCAGTGATGTACAGCCAATATATAAACAAATGATAATCCTCAAGATAATTCTATAATTTATGGATAAGATGACTAAACTGATTTAATATATCAAAGCAAAACTTAGATTTCATTATTAAATTCTGGTTGTACAAAATATGTTTTTAGGTTTCAAAAGGGATTATTTTAACAAGCTTTAAATGGCTTCTCTATACATACATGCATGTTTTGCAAAGGCAGAATTAAAAGTCAACAGCTTGTATGTCTCTACCTCAGGCCATGCACGCATCCTATATATTTCTATGTGTTTTTATTTTATATAATATAATTTAATATAATTTTGTTAAGGTGATCCTCTAGTGTCCCCAATTGTCCTTCAATCGCCTGCTGGTGTTGGCTTGAAGCAACAACATGAAGAAGTCGAGGAAGAACTAGACCTGTTGTATGATCCCTGTTTGAACTGTTATTTTGATCCTAAAACGCACAAATACTATGAACTGGCTTAGTGTATAGCTGAAACATTCTCTAATGTTTCAGCACCTCCATCAATAGTGGCGCCGATCTCGCGATTGAAAAAACGATTCAACATGATGCCTCAGTCTATAGATTCAGTAAGAACTGCTTACAGAAACATACTTAATATATTTTCGAAATAATATATACTTAAATATCTACTTATATTGCAAATAGGCAATTGTATACTATTAGGAAAACAAGTATACAATGTATACCGTAACCAAAGTTTGTTTATATAGTATATAGAGTATATAGTATTAAATATCAATCATGTTATTTTCTTGTTTTATGCGTGAAAGGCTCGATTTATTTTTCACATATGTGAAAAAATAAATTCGAACTCCCTTTGCCAAATCTATTTCGCGCTTTTAGTGCAGACCTTTTCTCTTTGTATGATGGAGTTTCCGTTATGTTTGAAATATAATCAGACTGTTATGGGAAAGGGTTGTGCGTTTTTTGAAAAAAAATTAGAAAACTTTTTGAATGCAATAAATATTTAGAATGTAAGACAACGTGAGAAAAGTTTTTTTATTAACAATACGCATGCCATATTTTAATTATGTCAAATTCTATAAATAAGGTCAGTAAGTAGTATACATATATTGATATATACAAAATATATACATACTGATATATGTACTTGCATGTACAGTATATATATATATAATACAGTACTGTATGTATATACAAACAACGCATGCACATAATGCAAAATAACACTCTAGTAATAAATATGCATAAACATAACTTTCCCGCTTAAAAACAAGTTTTCAAATATTTTGTTTGTTCGTCGGGTGGGTAAAAAACTTACTATCCAGACGAACAACCAAAATATTTAGACCTTTTAGTTTTACACCCTTTGAAAAGATTTTATAGTAATTAATGAGAACAACATCATTGATGTTTATATAATGTATAACAAGGCGTATACATACTATAACTAAATAATTGTGTATAATACATACTGCGATAAATATAATAATGCAACACTCTTGCAAATAAATATGCATATACCGAACATTGAACAAGCCCAAAAATGCCTGTTTACTCTTTCTTGTATTCCTTCATGCAGCCCTTCTTGCAGGCTTCTGGGTGAAGATTCAGAACGACATCGTTGATGTTGTGTTTACATGTAGACATGGCAATACCGAGTTGTCCCAAGTAGTATGTGGTCATTATCAGGCCTCGGCGGTAGATGATTGGAGCGTAAAATTTATCGAATGCGATCAGCGTGTCCGAGATCGCGAACAGGATAGCTCCACCGCATGCGCACATGTTATTCCATTTCCACAGTTCGTCGATTTGTAGACGCGTGATGGCGCGCCAACACATTGCCATGATTAAGGCGGAATAGACAGCACCACAGACCACCATGATGCCTTTCAACTGGGGATAGAGTAACAAGTAAAAGAGCGCACCGTATGTCCCACAGATAATTCCGATTTTGGGGCTGAAAGGACGCATACCAAATGCACGGAAATAAACCATCTGAGCGACGGCGAAAGCGAGAAGGGAATGAACGAACAGGCGTGGCTTCCACACCATCAAGGCGTCACCTAAACATGAGAAGATCATGCCGATAAACACGTGACGATTGTAACGATGTTCCGCCCTCAAGCTAACGCCTTGCATGGCGATAAAGAAGCAGAGGCAAATGATGGGAAGACATTTGAGCACGGCAGTGAAGAATGATGGATGTTCCAAGCCAGCAACGAAGTAAACACATGCTGTCTTCGCGAAGGGAACCAGTTTGGGACCAATACTTTTTAACTGTGGACAAAAAAAACAATATAACATAGCTATATATCAATATATTGATGATCTATATGTCTATATATACACGTTTGACGTCACTTTCCTTTTATATTGTACTTAAGGCATGCTCTGCTTCGTTAAGTCTCACGTAATCACTGGCGTAGTTATTTGATTGCGCCATTCGTCCTTATTTTTTTACGTCGTAAAACGGTTTTCCACTAAGGCCAAAGCATTTTTTTCTGGTTGAAATAACAGGATTTGTGTTTCTATCATAGACATTCATAGTACCAGTACAGAGACACGCAGGCGATTTTCTATTTGTGAACTATATATCTGATATATATATATATATATATATATATATGAAAATAATTTGGGTACCATGTCTGGTGGATACGTGAACAAAATATATAATTAAATTTCTTCAGACATAAACTTTATTAAGTCACAGACGTTTCGCCGATCAAGGCTTCTTCAGTGTGAATTACAAATAGCATTATTTTGTAATTCACACTGAAGAAGCCTTGATCGGCGAAACGTCTGTGACTTAATAAAGTTTATGTCTAAAGAAATTTAATTATATATTTTGTTCATATATATATATATATATATATATATATAAAGTGAGTTTTGGTTCACGAAATGTTAGAGAGTGCTCAATACCATATAGATAGAGCAAAATATAAAGCATGAAGTATAGTTACCTTAAAGTCTTCGGTACCAGAGGTTTCACCCTAAATCAGGACCAGGGAGTTGCCTGATGATCCCGTTTAGGGTGAAACCTCTGGTAGCGAAGACTTTAAGGTAACTAACCTCATGCTTTATATTTATATATATATATATATATATATATATATATATATATATATATATATATATATATATTACGTAGGAAAGGAATTTGAGGAACCCACCACCCACACACCCACCTTTCGGCCAAAACCATTTGAGGGATTCATTCGTTCTTTCACCGCCCACACACCCACCCACCTCTTGTCCAAAACCATTTAAGCGTCCCATGAATCAAAATTATCCAGTTGTCTGAAGATCACCCTTCGTGAAACTGACAGTTGCAACACTCAACATCTTGAGGTAAGTATATATATATATATATATATATATATATACTGTATAACAGGTGGGATATCTTGTGCCTACTAGTCCCCCTACCATGCCCCACCACCTGCCCCCAAAGGTTGCCTGCAGAAGAGGCTAAGAATTGGCTGCCTTTATACTTTGACAGTTTTTAAAAACTTTTTTCAATATTAAACATAGCTAGAAGTGTACAACAAATATGAAATTTGATGGCAATTTTTTTGTATGTCATGAAAATTTCAATAGGTGAACAATTGGTCAGTGATAATTTTCAACACAAAGTGCCTGAAAGCTAAAAATAAATTTTGACAAGCAAATGACGTACATGGTTCCAAGTTAGCATATATAATTATATATCAGAGATGAATTTTCATCTCTTGTGAGTTAATAACAAAATAATTTGCCATTTCCTTATGCCACTGATAAAATTCTTTTCTTGAGAAACGAGGTCGATCACTGTATACACTAAAAGACAACTTTGGTTTTTACATTAATGGTCACAGCTATGAAATGCTGTTGTTTTGTGAGAAATATGTGTTTCCCCCTTTTTTTCCCATTTCAGCTACAATAGTCTCTAACTGTTTTGTTTACAAATATCGAGAGTGACTTTGTAAACCGAGGTTTTGGCATGAAAATTTCCCCAAAAAAATTGGATGTTATTAAGATCAACATTAATGTATGTATATGTATATATATATATATATATATATATCTATATATATATATATATATATATATATATATATATATGTCAATAAACAGTAGGCAATTTAAATTATTTTCTATATTTAATATTATTTTCTATATGTATATATATATATATATATATATATATATTTATAAAATAACAGGTATGCTACGCATGCTCTGATTGGACGAGAGCCATTTTCACTCAGAGTACAGACACGTTTGACGTCATTTTCATTTTATATTGTACAACGCATGCTCTGTTTGGTTAAATCTCACGTAATCACTGGCGTATTTATTTGATTACGCCATCATTCGTCAGCTGAGTCTCGGTCACTTTGGTGGCTTCTCCTTGGTTTTTTACCTCGTAAAACGGTTAGTTGTTTTATAAAACAAATAGAAAATCGCTTTTGTGACTCTGTACTGTGATACAAACAAGAATGATGCAATTTCAACCGGAAAAAATGTGTGAAAACACTCGGCTTCGCCTCGTGTTTCCACTAGGCATTTTTTCCGGTTGAAATCACGTCATTCGTGTTTGTATCACAGTACAGAGACACGCAAGCGATTTTCTATTTGTTAAATATATATATATATATATATATATATATAAACAGTAGGCAATTTAAATTATTTTCTATATTTAATATAATCACACGTCAATAAACACTGGGCAATTTAAATTATTTTTCTATATTTAAATTTAATATAATCACGTGAAATAAATTAAACGTTTCATCATTTGTCAACAGCTGCTATAAAGATCGACCCAACGACATATTTAATTTATAAATCATAAGTCGTTTCATTTAAAAACATGATCTTAAAAAAAGTAGAAAAAACAACAACAAAGGTCTTTAATTAATAATATTTGTTTCGTGGTAGGCGATTAAGGGACTATTTCGAAAGCCCTTTCCTGCCTGAATTGCGATTTCGCCAACTCGTCAAAGAAAGAACATCTTTGGGCAGCAAATATAGGTCAAAGATAAAAGATATGAAGCTGTATAAAGCTATATAAAACAAGCACTATACATTTAATAATCTACATGCTACATAGAATTTTTGACAAAACGTACATCAATGAACACAAACGATTTATATACAGTGCCTCTTTATATAAAATACGACCACAAACTGAAGACATTAAGACAAATAACAATATTATTTTGAGATACGTGTCACGTTGCCTAATTCAAATCAATCACGAAATAACGCATTTTTAGAATATAATCAAAAAAGCTTACGTTAAACTGAAAATACTAGTCAATAAATCGATAACAAGATCAGTGTAAATACGACAGCTAAATGTTTCGCCGAACATTTCTAACTACAAGTACACACAACAGTATACTTACGACATCAACTGGGTTGACCAATATTCGAAGAAATCGTTGCTCTGTAAAAGGCAAGCGGGAATCAGTTTCCTCTAAAACATAGTGTAAAGACGTTTCGCCGTTAAGATCAGCTTCCTTTGGTTTTTGTTTCGCCATAAAGGATAAATGTTTAGTCGTAGAAAGAACTCTCGTACCAGTCGAAGGACGTACAGTATGACTTTGTTGACAGAAATTTAGTTTACATCCGCTGGCTATTAGGTCCCGTGGTCTATGACGTCATAAACACATTGCGTCACACCGTCGGGTACGCCCACATTTTCGCCCCCAAAATTAATTACCCATATAAGGCATGGGACTATGGTTTAATATGTGAACAGCAAACTTGACATTACGGGGATGTGACTTATTCTATATGTTCGTTGGCAAGCACTCAAGCAGACAGTTAATCCAATCATGACACGGGATCTGCAAACACACACGTCAGTTACTGATACACGTACAGGCAAGTTGATTCTGTTAATTATGTTTGAATTATGACCAGCTGTCGTATTAAGCATCTTAATCCGGAAAAAGCTAAAAACTGATTAAAGAAGAATTTGCGGCATATCTGCGGGCATGCTTTGACAGCTATACAGAGCTGAGTACAAACTGTACAATACAAAAGAAAAGAATAAAAAGTTGACTTATTCGGCTCGTGCATGCCGTGGCGTACACACGTAAAAATCTCACAGCTTGTCAACAGGATGTGTTCGCAACAGGCTTGTAGCAAGGCTGTTAACAAGTTGTAACAATGCTGTTCATTCAAGAAGCTGCTATAACCTTGTTAGAATCAACCTGTTAACAACTTGTTGAGTGCAGAGCGGTAACAGGTTGTTGGAACAACTTGTCATTATAGAATTCACACCATAAGTAAATATAAACCTCGTTCTTTATTCACTCACACTCACAATAATACTAAATCAACACTCTCTTATGCCTTACTCATATATCCACGCTCACGTGGCGTGTGACGTCAGTTCGTGTCCACATCACTACACTACATCTCTCCCTTTCTTTTGGGATACTTATTTAATCTCTATAGTTAAACTTTAACACAACAAGGATAGGACTTTAGTTCATACATAGCTTCGAATGTTTCTCGTTCTTTATAATGCTAAGTTCCGATTGTTTCTAGTCCATTACAAAGTCACCAAAATACTGCGGACGCCGTCTTTGTCTTGCAGACCGCCTGTTCTGGCCACGCTGCTCTGGAGCTTCGTTTTGAATTTGTAGGTCGTTATCGTTTTGCTCGTCTTCATCCTCTTCTTCACTGTCTTCTGAAATGTTTCTCCAACGTTGTGTCGCCCAAATCGGAATCTTCTTAACGTGAGATGTATTTCTAGTAAATGTTGAGCCGTCAGGTTTTTGGATGGTTACCATTGATCCCTTCTTCTGAATGACCGGTACCGGTTGAGGATTATACCGAGAGGACAACTTGTTCTTTCGCTTCTGTTTGAATAATACCATATCTCCGACTCGGATGATGCTAGGTTTGTGATGGTTCCGCTTGTCGGCATAGGTCTTCATCTTTTCTTTGGCTAGCCGATCTTTCGTTCGTACTTCGTCATCTGATGGAACTGGCTGCGATATCTCAGGGAGCTTGGTCCTGATTTGACGACCAAATATAAGCTCTGCAGGCGATTTCCCAGTTGTAGAGTGCGGCGTTGCGCGGTACTGGAGGAGAAACTGCTGGAGCTCTTTCTTCCAGTTTTTTCCTTCTACTGAGTTGGTTTTGATGGCTTTGGTCAGCGTCCGCATAAACCGTTCGGCTTCCCCGTTGGCGGCTGGCCACAAGGGTGTAATCTTTTGGTGCCGAAAGCCTTTTTCTTCTGCGTACTTTGCAAACTCATGACCGCTAAAAGGTGGACCGTTATCCGACTTAATTACTTCCGGAATTCCATGGGTGGCAAATATTCTGTCAAACTTTGGTAGGACTGATGCTGCCGAGACGGAATGAACAATTTCTACTTCGGGGTACCGAGAATATTCGTCAATGACGACTAACAAGTGTTCGCCAGATGGGAACGGACCACAGAAATCAGTCGCTACCCGGCACCACGGCGCTGGCGGTAGGTCGGTCATCTGAAGTGGTTCAGGCTTTGTGGAAGGACCTGTTGCTTGACAGGGGATGCAGCTTTCGATCTCCGTTTTCACATCTTTGTCGATACCCGGATACCATACCTTTTCCCTTAAGAGCTGCTGTGTTTTGACAATACCCTGGTGGGACTCATGTGCGAGGGTTACGGCACGTGATTGCAGGCATTTTGGAATGACGATACGTGTTCCTCGAAGGACAATATTGGAATCACTGGCAGCGGTTAGCTCTAACTTGACTCTGTTAAACGGGTCGAGTGCAGGATCGTGGGAAGGCCATTTGTCAGTGGTGATGGCTAAACGAAGACGCTGCATAACTGGATCGGCTTGGCAGGCTAGATCGATTTCTTGAAGTGTCATCGCTTTGGGTACGGCATGACCCACAAGATAATTTACATACTCTTCTGCAACCTGGCGCTCTCGGTCGGACTGGGAAGGTAAGGGATGACGGGATAAGTAATCAGCGATATTCGTCGGACCAGGCTTGTATTTCACGGTGAAGATATAGGCTTGAAGGCGCAATGCCCAGCGCTGGATGCGAGCTGGCGGTTTTGAGCTGGGATTGTTAAAAATTAGCTCAAGCGGCTTGTGGTCGGTGATAATTTCAAACTGGGAGCCATAGAGGTAGAGATGGAACCGCTCACAGCCCCAGACAATGGCTAACGCCTCACGCTCAGTTTGGGAGTAACGGCGTTCGACCTCTGTAAGAGTGCGGCTGGCGTAAGCGACTGCATGCTCGTTTCCTTGTTGGTCAAACTGGGTGAGAACAGCGCCCAAGCCAAAAGGACTGGCATCAAACGTGGCAACTGTACGCTTGCTAGGATCGAAGTATGCTATAACATTGTTGCTGGTCAAACATTCTTTCAGGGCTGTAAATGAGTTAGTCTGTTCTGTACCCCAGTTCCAGTGAACGCTTTTACGGGTGAGGTGCTTCAGAGGCTCTGTTAAAGTGGCATAATTTGGGACAAATCGCGAACAAAATCCGGTTAAACCGAGGAAACTTCGAACTTCGGATGGATTTGTTGGAGGTGCTGCGTCTCGAATGGCAGCAACTTTCTTAGGGTCAGCAGACATTCCCTCCGCCGAGAAGACATAACCAAAGAATGCTAGATTCTCCTTGTTGTAGACACACTTGGGACCGTTGAGAGTTAGGCCTTTTTCGCGCAAACGCTGAAAGGTGGTAGCTAAAGCGGCATCATGCTCTTCTTGGGTGCGACCAAACACAATAATATCGTCTGAGATATTCTTTACGCCCTCGATGCCTTGGAGTGCCTGCTGTTGAACTTGTTGGAAAACTTCCGACGCAGAAGACAGACCGAAAAGTAACCGGGTATACCGTCGAAGTCCCTTGTGGGTAGCAAAAGTAGTAAGATATCGGGATTCCGGTGCAAGCTCAATCTGATGGTAACCGGAACGGAGATCCAGCTTGGAAAAAACGCAGGCCCCATTTAGATCATTAGCAACTTCATCAATCGTAGGAGTTGGATGGCGGTGGCGTTGTACAGCTCTGTTAGGGTGACGGAGCTCGACACAGAGACGAATTTCTTTTGGGTTGTGCTGTTTCGGAAATGCCACCACTGGCGAAACCCACGGCGTCGGTCCTTCGACGGCCTCAATGATACCCTGCTTCTCGAGATTGTCAAGCTCCTGTTCAACTTGTTTCCGGATGTGAAAAGGAATGCGTCGTGGTGGTTGAGCAACAGGCTGCACTGATGGATCTACGTGTATCTTGAACTGAAAATCTTTAAGCTTGCCGACGCCCTGAAAAATGTCTTTGTAATTATCCAGGAGTTGTGAAAGGTGATCTTGTGGTGTCACAGCATTGACAGACCGTGGAACGGAGATGAGGCCGAGATCAACTGAAGTGTCGTGGCTCAGTAAAGAGCCATATGACCCTTTTACAACGTAGAATGTACCGGTAATTGTCTCGTTTGCAGTTTCGAGAGTCGCTTGGAGTTTTCCCAGGAGTGGTAATGGTGTCGTAGCACCATAAGCATAGATCCGTGTAGTTGTTTTCTGTAGCTGAACACGCCGGTTTTGCTTGGCGATCCTCTTGTAATCTTTCTTATCGAGGATATTGACTGATGCACCCGAATCGATCATAACAAGAACTTTCACCCCGCCAATTGTAACCGGAAGTCGTGGTCGAGAAATAACATTGATACTTTCACGTTCGCTTGAAGATGTGGGGTTGTTTTTGCGTTCTTTGGTCGTTGTAGCGTAGACATATCCTTCGTCATCTTCCGATAGCTCATCAGCTAAAACGTCTTCGTTGACTTGGTTGAGCTGTTCGCGTCTTCGCGGGCGTTGTGTGCGACGTTGTAGACCAAAGGGCTTGCGACTACTACGACAGACACTTGAAAAATGATTGTGTTTACCACAAGCGTGGCATGTCTTGCCGAGTGCTGGGCACGGTCTGGATGGTTCGTGTGGCCAGGATTGTCCACAATTTCGGCACTTGCCTTCCGATTTGGTTCTGGATTCGTGGTTTGGTGGCGCGTTGTTGCGTGTCGTTCGTAGCGTGTTGATTTCAGCACTTTTGCTCTTGGCGGTAATCTGAGACGCTTGTTGTTTCGAACATTCGAGAATGCGACCTTGCTTCAGAATAAAGGCCAAATCCGCTTTGTCTTCGCGAAGAATTCGCTCTTTTAATCGGGTGGAACTACAGCTGGCTAGAATCTGGTCGGCAATAGCATCGTCTGCAGCGTGAAATTCGCAGGTTTCGGCAAGATTACGAAGGCGCGAAGCAAATTGATCAATCGATTCACCGTCTTGTTGACACGCTTGGTTAAAGTGATAGCGCTCATATCGAACGTTTTTCTTCGGAGCAAAATGTAGATTTAGTTTCGCCGCTGCGGTTTCGTAATCGTCGCCAGTCTCCGACAAGCCTTTGAAAACTTTTTGCACCGTTGGGCCGCTCAAGTGTAACAGAAGTGCTCTCTTTTGTTTGTCATCGTCAATCTTGGCCGCGACTGTGAAAATCTCGAATTGTTCAAGCCAGTCTTTCCACCTTGTTGCGATCGAGGAAGGGTCTGAATGTGCATCAAACTGCGGTAACGTTGGGACTAGATTTAGCTGAGCCATTTTGATCCTCGTCGCCAGTTATAGAATTCACACCATGAGTAAATATAAACCTCGTTCTTTATTCACTCACACTCACAATAATACTAAATCAACACTCTCTTATGCCTTACTCATATATCCACGCTCACGTGGCGTGTGACGTCAGTTCGTGTCCACATCACTACACTACAGTCATCAGTCTGTTGGAGTCATCAGCCTTGTTACAAGTTGTCAACAACCTGTTACAGACATGTTAACAGACTGGGACAGCCAGTGCGAACACATGACGGTGACAGCCTGTTGAACAGCCTTGTAACAACTTGCTTGCAGGGATGTAACAGCTTGTGCGTTTTTACGTGTGTACATGAGCATATGTGATATTATGAACAAAGTATAGGAAACTCGTCTTAATAACGACCATATCAGATATGATTTGATCGGCTACATGCTGGAAATAATCCCTACATTTGTTATGGAGTGAAAACTTTGTTAACTAAACTTAACTCCTTGCCTACCGTACGGTTCGTTTCCGAACCAAAAAGACTTTATTTACTAGTCTAATTCGCCAGACGATTGTACTTGTCAACGGCAGAGTCCTCGGTAAATGGATTATAATAAATGATCAAGTCGGTTTTCTTTGTTGACATACCGCAGTTTTTATACAGGATTTAAACCTCCTTGAGGGCTTCTCTTAACTATATAACTGTATATAACTGGGGGGGGGGGGGGGGGGGGGCAAGACCCCCAGTCCCCCCTTGAGCTCCCCACGAATTGATTTTGCCCCCCCCCCTCCACCCCAGTAAAAGTCCCCTTTTCCCCCAGGATAAAATGTCTATATGGATTAAATAAGTAAGTCGACTCAGTTGAATAGTTTTAGTTGTTACAAAAGGATAGATAAATCTTTATATTAGTTAAATCATTTCTGAAAAATCTTCTTCAAGTTCCTCACAACATTTTCCATATTATATATATTTGAAAGTGAACATGCTGACACAAAGCGAAACAGTCAGAAATGTGTTGAATTTTAACTAGTTTTTATGACATTTTATGACCTTCAGAATGCAGGAAATGGCATTTCCAGGACTCTAAATTTCAAAAATTTCCGGGGAAGGGGGGCATGCCCCTGGACCCCCATAGAAGAGTCCCTTTTGTGTACGCCCCCCCCCCCCCCTCCCAGAAAAATCTTAAGAGGTCCTGTCCTTGATTACTATTGCTAATAAACTTCGAGTTAGGTGCTTAACATGCATACACTTATACTTATAGGTTTATTTGTATACCGCTGTAAAATGTCGCGCGCTCTGGACTTTTCTATTGTACAAATTGAATAGTTTTCTACTTCGGTTCCACATGAAGACTCACAGGACAAAAGAAATTAGAAAAATGTCGAGCGCGCGACATTTAGGATCCTTGAACGCCAAATCATGAAATCCCATATCGATCTCTCAAAAAAGTATGTGATATATATCCGATCCCATATTTGCTCAAAACAAAACTTTCTCAAGCAGATTGAAACACTGCTGCGAGTTATACCTTGCTGATGTCAATCCACAGCTTATTTCTGGTTACAACCGTCTCCAATTTAATATCAGAGGTTGAGACAGCAGCACTTCCTGCATGGCGACTTGCGAGACGGTAAGTAACTTCTCGTAATTTTACTAAAAGCGAGCCAGCCAGGGAAGGCATTGCAGCAGGAATCTGTGACCTTTTAACTCTTTCCTGTCCGAATTGGTCTTTGGTATTTTATTCTGGATTTCTGGCTAACGCCAGACGATTTTATTCACCTCTGGGGAGCCCTTGGAGCAGATATTCTATTCGTCCAATGGCAATGACGTCATTTCGGTGGTCATAGGTTACTATATAAAACCTTTCGAAGTATCGAATTTTAATATAGTCAGTTCCGGCCCGAGTCGTCAGAAGCAGAGCCTCAGAAGTTTAAGAAAGTGATTGTACTTCGCATCATCGCATGCAACATCTCTCGAGTTTGCTTGGTGAGTCTTCCTCTATATTCGTATAGTTAGTTCGTCGAGAAACACGAGGTTTTTACAACATTAAACACCAGCCAACTGATGCCGGTGTTCAAATAGCTATAAGGAGACGGTGGGAATAATTAACATATAGTTTGTCAGATGTTTATAGTTGAGAAAGAATCTCTAACAGATGGATACTTATACTAGTAGCCTAACTACATATTCTAAAACTGAAGACTTGTTAATTGGCTATAGTATGTACTAATGTATATATAGAGATCGTTTAGACTTAGATACGATAACTTGTTTGTTATTCACTACAAAAATGCGCTGAGGTTGCAGGTTTTTTAAAGTACTCTCTCAAGGTGTTATCTGTGCAAGAAATTGTGTCGACTGTTCTTATTTTGTATCAGCCAACTGAGAGTAACAGTGTAATATCGTTGTTCGTTGCTCGAATGTAGCGGTTTCTGGGTTCATTGTCAAATTTGTGTATTGTAAGCCAAACAAGTTTGTATACATTGTTGGGCGCATTCGAAACAGTAGGAAATATTGACTTACATAAGGTTATCACGTTGCATGCGTGGCCTTTGTCCGGATTGTATAACCAAGAATATAGATCAGTTCCTAAGAATTGAAAGGCAGTAAACTTTGAAAAGTCGATACAAAATATGTACAGAGTTGAGAGTATTAGCTTTTTTGTGAATAACAGTTTAGCGTGGCAACTCAGTGACAATCCGTTGTTCACCTTATAATACTTAAAAGCTTTTACAATTACTGCTATTTTATATACTACATGCATATTTGAACAGAGAAATGGTTATGATAAGGCATAAATTGAATGATACTCTGTAATTTCAACCACTGCATGCGCACTTGTTCAAATAATCAATGTAATGGTAACACATAATTATATAGCGGTCTTGACAAAATGGTCTTTCATTAAATCAATTTCAAAATAAAATGCCGTGCATTATCAAATGTTGTGGTATAATGAAAAACTATACTCAGATTTTTGGGAACGGATTATTAACATTTTGAAGCCTGAACAGGAGTCTTTAGTATTTTATTCAGTCAGTGGCTAAATAACGCCAGACGATTTTATTCAACACAGGTAGAGGTCCATATGGAGCCCCAAACGTTAAAATATATCTGGTTTTTATAACATGATTTTATTCAGCATAAGGAAAGGTTTAGGCCTCAAAGTGTTAACATTCAGAGAAAGCGAAACTACTACGAGTTTTCAATCTATTTTATGATAGCTTACGAGAAGTTTCTTATAAAAAACAATGTAAGTAGGAAGCACTGCCTAAATCGAAAACAAAGGCACATGGCGCTTACCAAAGATCAAAATTCATTTTAAAAGTCAGGAGATCATCATTAGTTTCACTTCAACTATATACTATTGCATCGTGCATGCACGTAGCAAAAATCAGGAATCTCATGATTCATAAAATCAGATTTTTGCCTGTATATGATCTGTAACGATTTATTCCGTCTATTTTAATTAGGTTTAGCCAGCATGCAAGTATGTCTTACTAAATTTTAGAATTGAATTAACTTTAGATGTTTTTATCTAACCTGTGAAACGCTTATATATAGACGGTTTCTTATACTGTTTATTTCCCGTAACGTTGTAATGCTTTCCTATTAAATTCGAGTCTTTATTTTACTCTTTTATTATGAAAATTGAAACTGAACTGCCACGCTACTGTCCTATACGAGTTTCTGTCAAACAAACATCACTGACTAATTAAATTGAAGATCTTTTACTGAGTAATACCATCATTGTTTGGAAGATGAAGAACAGCGAACAGGCGGTGCATATGCCCATATAACTGATCGACCCATGCATCATGTACTCTCTATAATGCAATGTATATGTTCGGCAAAGAAGACAGGAACAGAACAGCGATTTTAATAAATGATATTAAAAGTGAAACAGCGTTCTATTATTTATATATAATCAGTATAAACGAAAAGTTGAAAACATGTTTATGTAATTATAAACTTATCATTGTTACATGCATGTGGAACTTTGTAGGGAATATATTTAGTTTAAAACGAATCTGTCCGGAATTATTAGTACAGCCTGCAGAGTAGCACTGGGCTTGGTGAGGTAATAATGCAACACGAAACAAATATTTTAACACTTTGCAGCGTGAAGACGAGTCTTTTAGTATTTTAGTATTTTATTTTAACACCAGATGATTTTAAACAGAACAGGGAGAGGTCCAGGCCTCGAGTTAAAACGTTGGTAACATGAAGTAAAAATGTTAGAATGTAAAAATTGTCTCCCAACAATCGTATATAGCTTCTATTTCAGTATTTATTATTTTGCCAAGTGTAATGATTATAATAATGATAAAAAATACAAGTTGGTAGTAAATAGCAAGGAAGCCCAAATAGAAACCATAA
>OZ036001.1:8419114-8481614 GCA_964035015.1 Corallium rubrum
TTGTCTTGTTGTCAATCTGTCTTATACTCAGTTGTCTTGTTGTCAATCTGTCTTATACTCAGTTGTCTTGTTGTTAATCTGTCTTATACTCAGTTGTCTTGTTGTTAATCTGTCTTATACTCAGTTGTCTTGTTGTCAATCTGTCTTATACTCAGTTGTCTTGTTGTCAATCTGTCTTATACTCAGTTGTCTTGTTGTCAATCTGTCTTATACTCAGTTGTCTTGTTGTCAATCTGTCTTATACTCAGTTGTCTTGTTGTTAATCTGTCTTATACTCAGTTGTCTTGTTGTCAATCTGTCTTATACTCAGTTGTCTTGTTGTCAATCTGTCTTATACTCAGTTGTCTTGTTGTCAATCTGTCTTATACTCAGTTGTCTTGTTGTCAATCTGTCTTATACTCAGTTGTCTTGTTGTCAATCTGTCTTATACTCAGTTGTCTTGTTGTCAATCTGTCTTATACTCAGTTGTCTTGTTGTCAATCTGTCTTATACTCAGTTGTCTTGTTGTCAATCTGTCTTATACTCAGTTGTCTTGTTGTCAATCTGTCTTATACTCAGTTGTCTTGTTGTCAATCTGTCTTATACTCAGTTGTCTTGTTGTCAATCTGTCTTATACTCAGTTGTCTTGTTGTCAATCTGTCTTATACTCAGTTGTCTTGTTGTTCAATCTGTCTTATACTCAGTTGTCTTGTTGTCAATCTGTCTTATACTCAGTTGTCTTGTTGTCAATCTGTCTTATACTCAGTTGTCTTGTTGTTCAATCTGTCTTATACTCAGTTGTCTTGTTGTTAATCTGTCTTATACTCAGTTGTCTTGTTGTCAATCTGTCTTATACTCAGTTGTCTTGTTGTCAATCTGTCTTATACTCAGTTGTCTTGTTGTCAATCTGTCTTATACTCAGTTGTCTTGTTGTCGGTCTGTCTTATACTCAGTTGTCTTGTTGTCAATCTGTCTTATACTCAGTTGTCTTGTTGTCGATCTGTCTTATACTCAGTTGTCTTGTTGTTCAATCTGTCTTATACTCAGTTGTCTTGTTGTTAATCTGTCTTATACTCAGTTGTCTTGTTGTTCAATCTGTCTTATACTCAGTTGTCTTGTTGTCAATCTGTCTTATACTCAGTTGTCTTGTTGTTAATCTGTCTTATACTCAGTTGTCTTGTTGTCAATCTGTCTTATACTCAGTTGTCTTGTTGTTAATCTGTCTTATACTCAGTTGTCTTGTTGTTAATCTGTCTTATACTCAGTTGTCTTGTTGTCAATCTGTCTTATACTCAGTTGTCTTGTTGTCAATCTGTCTTATACTCAGTTGTCTTGTTGTTCAATCTGTCTTATACTCAGTTGTCTTGTTGTCAATCTGTCTTATACTCAGTTGTCTTGTTGTCAATCTGTCTTATACTCAGTTGTCTTGTTGTCAATCTGTCTTATACTCAGTTGTCTTGTTGTTAATCTGTCTTATACTCAGTTGTCTTGTTGTCAATCTGTCTTATACTCAGTTGTCTTGTTGTTAATCTGTCTTATACTCAGTTGTCTTGTTGTCAATCTGTCTTATACTCAGTTGTCTTGTTGTTAATCTGTCTTATACTCAGTTGTCTTGTTGTTAATCTGTCTTATACTCAGTTGTCTTGTTGTCAATCTGTCTTATACTCAGTTGTCTTGTTGTCAATCTGTCTTATACTCAGTTGTCTTGTTGTCAATCTGTCTTATACTCAGTTGTCTTGTTGTCAATCTGTCTTATACTCAGTTGTCTTGTTGTCAATCTGTCTTATACTCAGTTGTCTTGTTGTCAATCTGTCTTATACTCAGTTGTCTTGTTGTCAATCTGTCTTATACTCAGTTGTCTTGTTGTCAATCTGTCTTATACTCAGTTGTCTTGTTGTTAATCTGTCTTATACTCAGTTGTCTTGTTGTTCAATCTGTCTTATACTCAGTTGTCTTGTTGTTAATCTGTCTTATACTCAGTTGTCTTGTTGTCAATCTGTCTTATACTCAGTTGTCTTGTTGTCAATCTGTCTTATACTCAGTTGTCTTGTTGTCAATCTGTCTTATACTCAGTTGTCTTGTTGTCAATCTGTCTTATACTCAGTTGTCTTGTTGTCAATCTGTCTTATACTCAGTTGTCTTGTTGTCAATCTGTCTTATACTCAGTTGTCTTGTTGTCAATCTGTCTTATACTCAGTTGTCTTGTTGTCAATCTGTCTTATACTCAGTTGTCTTGTTGTTAATCTGTCTTATACTCAGTTGTCTTGTTGTTAATCTGTCTTATACTCAGTTGTCTTGTTGTCAATCTGTCTTATACTCAGTTGTCTTGTTGTCAATCTGTCTTATACTCAGTTGTCTTGTTGTCAATCTGTCTTATACTCAGTTGTCTTGTTGTCAATCTGTCTTATACTCAGTTGTCTTGTTGTCAATCTGTCTTATACTCAGTTGTCTTGTTGTCAATCTGTCTTATACTCAGTTGTCTTGTTGTCAATCTGTCTTATACTCAGTTGTCTTGTTGTTCAATCTGTCTTATACTCAGTTGTCTTGTTGTCAATCTGTCTTATACTCAGTTGTCTTGTTGTTAATCTGTCTTATACTCAGTTGTCTTGTTGTCAATCTGTCTTATACTCAGTTGTCTTGTTGTCAATCTGTCTTATACTCAGTTGTCTTGTTGTCAATCTGTCTTATACTCAGTTGTCTTGTTGTCAATCTGTCTTATACTCAGTTGTCTTGTTGTCAATCTGTCTTATACTCAGTTGTCTTGTTGTCAATCTGTCTTATACTCAGTTGTCTTGTTGTCAATCTGTCTTATACTCAGTTGTCTTGTTGTTAATCTGTCTTATACTCAGTTGTCTTGTTGTCAATCTGTCTTATACTCAGTTGTCTTTGTTGTCATACTCAGTTGTCTTGTTGTCAATCTGTCTTATACTCAGTTGTCTTGTTGTCAATCTGTCTTATACTCAGTTGTCTTGTTGTTGTCTTGTTGTTAATCTGTCTTATACTCAGTTGTCTTGTTGTCAATCTGTCTTATACTCAGTTGTCTTGTTGTCAATCTGTCTTATACTCAGTTGTCTTGTTGTCAATCTGTCTTATACTCAGTTGTCTTGTTGTCAATCTGTCTTATACTCAGTTGTCTTGTTGTTAATCTGTCTTATACTCAGTTGTCTTGTTGTCAATCGGTCTTGATACTCAGTTGTCATGTTGTTAATCTGTCTTATACTCAGTTGTCTTGTTGTCAATCTGTCTTATACTCAGTTGTCTTGTTGTCAATGAGTGTCTTATACTCAGTTGTCTTGTTGTCAATCTGTCTTATACTCAGTTGTCTTGTTGTCAATCTGTCTTATACTCAGTTGTCTTGTTGTCAATCTGTCTTATACTCAGTTGTCTTGTTGTTAATCTGTCTTATACTCAGTTGTCAAGTTGTCAATCTGTCTTATACTCAGTTGTCTTGTTGTCAATCTGTCTGATAGTCTTCTCCAGTTGTCTTGTTGTTAATCTGTCTTATACTCAGTCGTCTTGTTGTCAATCTGTCTTATACTCAGTTGTCTTGTTGTCAATCTGTCTTATACTCAGTTGTCTTGTTGTCAATCTGTCTTATACTCAGTTGTCTTGTTGTCTTGTTATCAATCTGTCTTATACTCAGTTGTCTTGTTTATACTCAGTTGCTCTTTTTCAATCTGTCTTATACTCAGTTGTCTTGTTGTCTTGCTGTCAATCTGTCTTATACTCAGTTGTCTTGTTGTCAATCTGTCTTATACTCAGTTGTCTTGTTGTTCTGTCTTAATCTGTCTTATACTCAGTTGTCTTGTTGTCGATCTGTCTTATACTCTGTCTTATACTCAGTTGTCTTGTTGTCAATCTGTCTTATACTCAGTTGTCTTGTTGTCAATCTGTCTTATACTCAGTTGTCTTGTTGTCAATCTGTCTTATACTCAGTTGTCTTGTTGTTGTCTTGCTGTTAATCTGTCTTATACTCAGTTGTCTTGTTGTTAATCTGTCTTATACTCAGTTGTCTTGTTGTCAATCTGTCTTATACTCAGTTGTCTTGTTGTTAATCTGTCTTATACTCAGTTATATTGAACAGGTTATTAATCTGTCTTATACTCAGTTGTCTTGTTGTTAATCTGTCTTATACTCAGTTGTTCTTGTTGTTAATCTGTCTTATACTCAGTTGTCTTGTTGTTAATCTGTCTTATACTCAGTTGTCTTGTTGTTAATCTGTCTTATACTCAGTTGTCTTGTTGTCAATCTGTCTTATACTCAGTTGTCTTGTTGTTAATCTGTCTTGTTGTCTTATACTCAGTTGTCTTGTTGTCAATCTGTCTTATACTCAGTTGTCTTGTTGTCAATCTGTCTTATACTCAGTTGTCTTGTTGTCAATCTGTCTTATACTCAGTTGTCTTGTTGTCAATCTGTCTTATACTCAGTTGTCTTGTTGTCAATCTGTCTTATACTCAGTTGTCTTGTTGTCAATCTGTCTTATACTCAGTTGTCTTGTTGTTAATCTGTCTTATACTCAGTTGTCTTGTTGTCAATCTGTCTTATACTCAGTTGTCTTGTTGTCAATCTGTCTTATACTCAGTTGTCTTGTTGTCAATCTGTCTTATACTCAGTTGTCTTGTTGTCAATCTGTCTTATACTCAGTTGTCTTGTTGTCAATCTGTCTTATACTCAGTTGTCTTGTTGTCAATCTGTCTTATACTCAGTTGTCTTGTTGTCAATCTGTCTTATACTCAGTTGTCTTGTTGTCAATCTGTCTTATACTCAGTTGTCTTGTTGTTAATCTGTCTTATACTCTTGTCTTGTTGTTAATCTGTCTTATACTCAGTTGTCTTGTTGTCAATCTGTCTTATACTCAGTTGTCTTGTTGTCAATCTGTCTTATACTCAGTTGTCTTGTTGTCAATCTGTCTTATACTCAGTTGTCTTGTTGTCAATCTGTCTTATACTCAGTTGTCTTGTTGTCAATCTGTCTTATACTCAGTTGTCTTGTTGTCAATCTGTCTTATACTCAGTTGTCTTGTTGTTAATCTGTCTTATACTCAGTTGTCTTGTTGTCAATCTGTCTTATACTCAGTTGTCTTGTTGTCAATCTGTCTTATACTCAGTTGTCTTGTTGTCAATCTGTCTTAATCTGTCTTATACTCAGTTGTCTTGTTGTCAATCTGTCTTATACTCAGTTGTCTTGTTGTCAATCTGTCTTATACTCAGTTGTCTTGTTGTCAATCTGTCTTATACTCAGTTGTCTTGTTTATACCAGTTGTCTTGTTGTCAATCTGTCTTATACTCAGTTGTCTTGTTGTCAATCTGTCTTATACTCAGTTGTCTTGTTGTTAATCTGTCTTATACTCAGTTGTCTTGTTGTCAATCTGTCTTACTCAGTTGTCTTGTTGTCAATCTGTCTGTCTTGTTGTCAATCTGTCTTATACTCAGTTGTCTTGTTGTCAATCTGTCTTATACTCAGTCTTATACTCAGTCTTGTTGTCAATCTGTCTTATACTCAGTTGTCTTGTTGTCAATCTGTCTTATACTCAGTTGTCTTGTTGTCAATCTGTCTTATACTCAGTTGTCTTGTTGTCAATCTGTCTTATACTCAGTTGTCTTGTTGTCAATCTGTCTTATACTCAGTTGTCTTGTTGTCAATCTTGTCTTGTTGTCAATCTGTCTTATACTCAGTTGTCTTGTTGTCTTATACTCAGTTGTCTTGTTGTCAATCTGTCTTATACTCAGTTGTCTTGTTGTCAATCTGTCTTATACTCAGTTGTCTTGTTGTCAATCTGTCTTATACTCAGTTGTCTTGTTGTCAATCTGTCTTATACTCAGTTGTCTTGTTGTCAATCTGTCTTATACTCAGTTGTCTTGTTGTCAATCTGTCTTATACTCAGTTGTCTTGTTGTCAATCTGTCTTATACTCAGTTGTCTTGTTGTCAATCTGTCTTATACTCAGTTGTCTTGTTGTCAATCTGTCTTATACTCAGTTGTCTTGTTGTCAATCTGTCTTATACTCAGTTGTCTTGTTGTCAATCTGTCTTATACTCAGTTGTCTTGTTGTTAATCTCTCTTATACTCAGTCGTCTTGTTGTCAATCTGTCTTATACTCAGTTGTCTTGTTGTCAATCTTTCTTATACTCAGTTGTCTTGTTGTCAGTCTGTCTTATACTCAGTTGTCTTGTTGTCAATCTGTCTTATACTCAGTTGTCTTGTTGTCAATCTGTCTTATACTCAGTTGTCTTGTTGTCAATCTGTCTTATACTCAGTTGTCTTGTTGTCAATCTGTCTTATACTCAGTTGTCTTGTTGTTAATCTGTCTTTTACTCAGTCGTCTTGTTGTCAATCTGTCTTATACTCAGTCGTCTTGTTGTCGATCTGTCTTATACTCAGTCGTCTTGTTGTCAATCTGTCTTATACTCAGTCGTCTTGTTGTCAATCTGTCTTATATTCAGTTGTCTTGTTGTCAATCTGTCTTATACTCAGTTGTCTTGTTGTCAATCTGTCTTATACTCAGTTGTCTTGTTGTTAATCTGTCTTATACTCAGTTGTCTTGTTGTTAATCTGTCTTATACTCAGTCGTCTTGTTCAATCTGTCTTATACTCAGTCGTCTTGTTGTCGATCTGTCTTATACTCAGTCGTTTTGTTCTCAATCTGTCTTATACTCAGTCGTCTTGTTGTCAATCTGTCTGATACTCAGTCGTCTTGTTGTCAATCTGTCTTATACTCAGTTGTCTTGTTGTCAATCTGTCTTATACTCAGTCGTCTTGTTGTCGGTCTGTCTTATCCTCAGTTGTCTTGTTATCAATCTGTCTTATACTCAGTTGTCTTGTTGTCGATCTGTCTTATACTCAGTTGTCTTTTTGTCAATCTGTCTTATACTCAGTTGTCTTGTTGTTAATCTGTCTTATACTCAGTTGTCTTGCTGTCAATCTGTCTTATACTCAGTTGTCTTGTTGTTAATCTGTCTTATACTCAGTTGTCTTGTTGTTAATCTGTCTTATACTCAGTTGTCTTGTTGTCAATCTGTCTTATACTCAGTTGTCTTGTTGTTAATCTGTCTTATACTCAGTTGTCTTGTTGTCGATCTGTCTTATACTCAGTTGTCTTGTTGTCAATCTGTCTTATACTCAGTTGTCTTGTTGTTAATCTGTCTTATACTCAGTTGTCTTGTTGTCAATCTGTCTTATACTCAGTTGTCTTGTTGTTAATCTGTCTTATACTCAGTTGTCTTGTTGTTAATCTGTCTTATACTCAGTTGTCTTGTTGTCAATCTGTCTTATACTCAGTTGTCTTGTTGTTAATCTGTCTTATACTCAGTTGTCTTGTTGTCAATCTGTCTTATACTCAGTTGTCTTGTTGTTAATCTGTCTTATACTCAGTTGTCTTGTTGTCAATCTGTCTTATACTCAGTTGTCTTGTTGTTAATCTGTCTTATACTCAGTTGTCTTGTTGTTAATCTGTCTTATACTCAGTTGTCTTGTTGTCAATCTGTCTTATACTCAGTTGTCTTGTTGTCAATCTGTCTTATACTCAGTTGTCTTGTTGTTAATCTGTCTTATACTCAGTTGTCTTGTTGTCAATCTGTCTTATACTCAGTTGTCTTGTTGTCAATCTGTCTTATACTCAGTTGTCTTGTTGTCAATCTGTCTTATACTCAGTTGTCTTGTTGTCAATCTGTCTTATACTCAGTTGTCTTGTTGTCAATCTGTCTTATACTCAGTTGTCTTGTTATCAATCTGTCTTATACTCAGTTGTCTTGTTGTCGATCTGTCTTATACTCAGTTGTCTTTTTGTCAATCTGTCTTATACTCAGTTGTCTTGTTGTTAATCTGTCTTATACTCAGTTGTCTTGCTGTCAATCTGTCTTATACTCAGTTGTCTTGTTGTTAATCTGTCTTATACTCAGTTGTCTTGTTGTTAATCTGTCTTATACTCAGTTGTCTTATTGTCAATCTGTCTTATACTCAGTTGTCTTGTTGTTAATCTGTCTTATACTCAGTTGTCTTGTTGTCGATCTGTCTTATACTCAGTTGTCTTGTTGTCAATCTGTCTTATACTCAGTTGTCTTGTTGTTAATCTGTCTTATACTCAGTTGTCTTGTTGTCAATCTGTCTTATACTCAGTTGTCTTGTTGTTAATCTGTCTTATACTCAGTTGTCTTGTTGTTAATCTGTCTTATACTCAGTTGTCTTGTTGTCAATCTGTCTTATACTCAGTTGTCTTGTTGTTAATCTGTCTTATACTCAGTTGTCTTGTTGTCAATCTGTCTTATACTCAGTTGTCTTGTTGTTAATCTGTCTTATACTCAGTTGTCTTGTTGTCAATCTGTCTTATACTCAGTTGTCTTGTTGTTAATCTGTCTTATACTCAGTTGTCTTGTTGTTAATCTGTCTTATACTCAGTTGTCTTGTTGTCAATCTGTCTTATACTCAGTTGTCTTGTTGTCAATCTGTCTTATACTCAGTTGTCTTGTTGTTAATCTGTCTTATACTCAGTTGTCTTGTTGTCAATCTGTCTTATACTCAGTTGTCTTGTTGTCAATCTGTCTTATACTCAGTTGTCTTGTTGTCAATCTGTCTTATACTCAGTTGTCTTGTTGTCAATCTGTCTTATACTCAGTTGTCTTGTTGTCAATCTGTCTTATACTCAGTTGTCTTGTTGTCAATCTGTCTTATACTCAGTTGTCTTGTTGTTAATCTGTCTTATACTCAGTTGTCTTGTTGTCAATCGGTCTTATACTCAGTTGTCTTGTTGTTAATCTGTCTTATACTCAGTTGTCTTGTTGTCAATCTGTCTTATACTCAGTTGTCTTGTTGTCAATCCGTTGTCTTGTTGTCAATCTGTCTTATACTCAGTTGTCTTGTTGTCAATCTGTCTTATACTCAGTTGTCTTGTTGTCAATCTGTCTTATACTCAGTTGTCTTGTTGTTAATCTGTCTTATACTCAGTTGTCTTGTTGTCAATCTGTCTTATACTCAGTTGTCTTGTTGTTCAATCTGTCTTATACTCAGTTGTCTTGTTGTTAATCTGTCTTATACTCAGTTGTCTTGTTGTTAATCTGTCTTATACTCAGTTGTCTTGTTGTCAATCTGTCTTATACTCAGTTGTCTTGTTGTCAATCTGTCTTATACTCAGTTGTCTTGTTGTTAATCTGTCTTATACTCAGTTGTCTTGTTGTCAATCTGTCTTATACTCAGTTGTCTTGTTGTCAATCTGTCTTATACTCAGTTGTCTTGTTGTCAATCTGTCTTATACTCAGTTTTCTTGTTGTCAATCTGTCTTATACTCAGTTGTCTTGTTGTCAATCTGTCTTATACTCAGTTGTCTTGTTGTCAATCTGTCTTATACTCAGTTGTCTTGTTGTTAATCTGTCTTATACTCAGTTGTCTTGTTGTCAATCGGTCTTATACTCAGTTGTCATGTTGTTAATCTGTCTTATACTCAGTTGTCTTGTTGTCAATCTGTCTTATACTCAGTTGTCTTGTTGTCAATATGTCTTATACTCAGTTGTCTTGTTGTCAATCTGTCTTATACTCAGTTGTCTTGTTGTCAATCTGTCTTATACTCAGTTGTCTTGTTGTCAATCTGTCTTATACTCAGTTGTCTTGTTGTTAATCTGTCTTATACTCAGTTGTCTTGTTGTCAATCTGTCTTATACTCAGTTGTCTTGTTGTCAATCTGTCTTATACTCAGTTGTCTTGTTGTTAATCTGTCTTATACTCAGTCGTCTTGTTGTCAATCTGTCTTATACTCAGTTGTCTTGTTGTCAATCTGTCTTATACTCAGTTGTCTTGTTGTCAATCTGTCTTATACTCAGTCGTCTTGTTGTCGGTCTGTCTTATCCTCAGTTGTCTTGTTATCAATCTGTCTTATACTCAGTTGTCTTGTTGTCGATCTGTCTTATACTCAGTTGTCTTGTTGTTAATCTGTCTTTTACTCAGTTGTCTTGTTGTTAATCTGTCTTATACTCAGTTGTCTTGTTGTCAATCTGTCTTATACTCAGTTGTCTTGTTGTTAATCTGTCTTATACTCAGTTGTCTTGTTGTCAATCTGTCTTATACTCAGTTGTCTTGTTGTTAATCTGTCTTATACTCAGTTGTCTTGTTGTCAATCTGTCTTATACTCAGTTGTCTTGTTGTTAATCTGTCTTATACTCAGTTGTCTTGTTGTCTATCTGTCTTATACTCAGTTGTCTTGTTGTCAATCTGTCTTATACTCAGTTGTCTTGTTGTCAATCTGTCTTATACTCAGTTGTCTTGTTGTTAATCTGTCTTATACTCAGTTGTCTTGTTGTCAATCTGTCTTATACTCAGTTGTCTTGTTGTCAATCTGTCTTATACTCAGTTGTCTTGTTGTCAATCTGTCTTATACTCAGTTGTCTTGTTGTCAATCTGTCTTATACTCAGTTGTCTTGTTGTCAATCTGTCTTATACTCAGTTGTCTTGTTGTCAATCTGTCTTATACTCAGTTGTCTTGTTGTCAATCTGTCTTATACTCAGTTGTCTTGTTGTCAATCTGTCTTATACTCAGTTGTCTTGTTGTTAATCTGTCTTATACTCAGTTGTCTTGTTGTCAATCTGTCTTATACTCAGTTGTCTTGTTGTCAATCTGTCTTATACTCAGTTGTCTTGTTGTCAATCTGTCTTATACTCAGTTGTCTTGTTGTCAATCTGTCTTATACTCAGTTGTCTTGTTGTCAATCTGTCTTATACTCAGTTGTCTTGTTGTCAATCTGTCTTATACTCAGTTGTCTTGTTGTCAATCTGTCTTATACTCAGTTGTCTTGTTGTCTTGTTTATCTGTCTTATACTCAGTTGTCTTGTTGTCAATCTGTCTTATACTCAGTTGTCTTGTTGTTAATCTGTCTTATACTCAGTTGTCTTGTTGTTAATCTGTCTTATACTCAGTTGTCTTGTTGTCAATCTGTCTTATACTCAGTTGTCTTGTTGTTAATCTGTCTTATACTCAGTTGTCTTGTTGTCAATCTGTCTTATACTCAGTTGTCTTGTTGTCAATCTGTCTTATACTCAGTTGTCTTGTTGTCAATCTGTCTTATACTCAGTTGTCTTGTTGTCAATCTGTCTTATACTCAGTTGTCTTGTTGTCAATCTGTCTTATACTCAGTTGTCTTGTTGTCAATCTGTCTTATACTCAGTTGTCTTGTTGTCAATCTGTCTTATACTCAGTTGTCTTGTTGTCAATCTGTCTTATACTCAGTTGTCTTGTTGTCAATCTGTCTTATACTCAGTTGTCTTGTTGTTAATCTGTCTTATACTCAGTTGTCTTGTTGTCAATCTGTCTTATACTCAGTTGTCTTGTTGTCAATCTGTCTTATACTCAGTTGTCTTGTTGTCAATCTGTCTTATACTCAGTTGTCTTGTTGTCAATCTGTCTTATACTCAGTTGTCTTGTTGTCAATCTGTCTTATACTCAGTTGTCTTGTTGTTAATCTGTCTTATACTCAGTTGTCTTGTTGTCAATCTGTCTTATACTCAGTTGTCTTGTTGTCAATCTGTCTTATACTCAGTTGTCTTGTTGTCAATCTGTCTTATACTCAGTTGTCTTGTTGTCAATCTGTCTTATACTCAGTTGTCTTGTTGTCAATCTGTCTTATACTCAGTTGTCTTGTTGTCAATCTGTCTTATACTCAGTTGTCTTGTTGTCAATCTGTCTTATACTCAGTTGTCTTGTTGTCAATCGGTCTTATACTCAGTTGTCTTGTTGTTAATCTGTCTTATACTCAGTTGTCTTGTTGTCAATCTGTCTTATACTCAGTTGTCTTGTTGTCAATCAGTTGTCTTGTTGTCAATCTGTCTTATACTCAGTTGTCTTGTTGTCAATCTGTCTTATACTCAGTTGTCTTGTTGTCAATCTGTCTTATACTCAGTTGTCTTGTTGTTAATCTGTCTTATACTCAGTTGTCTTGTTGTCAATCTGTCTTATACTCAGTTGTCTTGTTGTCAATCTGTCTTATACTCAGTTGTCTTGTTGTTAATCTGTCTTATACTCAGTTGTCTTGTTGTTAATCTGTCTTATACTCAGTTGTCTTGTTGTTAATCTGTCTTATACTCAGTTGTCTTGTTGTCAATCTGTCTTATACTCAGTTGTCTTGTTGTTAATCTGTCTTATACTCAGTTGTCTTGTTGTCAATCTGTCTTATACTCAGTTGTCTTGTTGTCAATCTGTCTTATACTCAGTTGTCTTGTTGTCAATCTGTCTTATACTCAGTTTTCTTGTTGTCAATCTGTCTTATACTCAGTTGTCTTGTTGTCAATCTGTCTTATACTCAGTTGTCTTGTTGTCAATCTGTCTTATACTCAGTTGTCTTGTTGTAAATCTGTCTTATACTCAGTTGTCTTGTTGTCAATCTGTCTTATACTCAGTTGTCTTGTTGTCTAATCTGTCTTATACTCAGTTGTCTTGTTGTCAATCTGTCTTATACTCAGTTGTCTTGTTGTCAATCTGTCTTATACTCAGTTGTCTTGTTGTCAATCTGTCTTATACTCAGTTGTCTTGTTGTCAATCTGTCTTATACTCAGTTGTCTTGTTGTCAATCTGTCTTATACTCAGTTGTCTTGTTGTTAATCTGTCTTATACTCAGTTGTCTTGTTGTCAATCTGTCTTATACTCAGTTGTCTTGTTGTCAATCTGTCTTATACTCAGTTGTCTTGTTGTTAATCTGTCTTATACTCAGTTGTCTTGTTGTCAATCTGTCTTATACTCAGTTGTCTTGTTGTCAATCTGTCTTATACTCAGTTGTCTTGTTGTCAATTGTCTTGTTGTATCTGTCTTATACTCAGTCGTCTTGTTGTCGGTCTGTCTTATACTCAGTTGTCTTGTTATCAATCTGTCTTATACTCAGTTGTCTTGTTGTCAATCTGTCTTATACTCAGTTGTCTTTTTGTCAATCTGTCTTATACTCAGTTGTCTTGTTGTTAATCTGTCTTATACTCAGTTGTCTTGCTGTCAATCTGTCTTATACTCAGTTGTCTTGTTGTCAATCTGTCTTATACTCAGTTGTCTTGTTGTTAATCTGTCTTATACTCAGTTGTCTTGTTGTCAATCTGTCTTATACTCAGTTGTCTTGTTGTTAATCTGTCTTATACTCAGTTGTCTTGTTGTCGATCTGTCTTATACTCAGTTGTCTTGTTGTCAATCTGTCTTATACTCAGTTGTCTTGTTGTCAATCTGTCTTATACTCAGTTGTCTTGTTGTCAATCTGTCTTATACTCAGTTGTCTTGTTGTTAATCTGTCTTATACTCAGTTGTCTTGTTGTTAATCTGTCTTATACTCAGTTGTCTTGTTGTTAATCTGTCTTATACTCAGTTGTCTTGTTGTCAATCTGTCTTATACTCAGTTGTCTTGTTGTCAATCTGTCTTATACTCAGTTGTCTTGTTGTTAATCTGTCTTATACTCAGTTGTCTTGTTGTCAATCTGTCTTATACTCAGTTGTCTTGTTGTTAATCTGTCTTATACTCAGTTGTCTTGTTGTTAATCTGTCTTATACTCAGTTGTCTTGTTGTCAATCTGTCTTATACTCAGTTGTCTTGTTGTTAATCTGTCTTATACTCAGTTGTCTTGTTGTCAATCTGTCTTATACTCAGTTGTCTTGTTGTCAATCTGTCTTATACTCAGTTGTCTTGTTGTCAATCTGTCTTATACTCAGTTGTCTTGTTGTCAATCTGTCTTATACTCAGTTGTCTTGTTGTCAATCTGTCTTATACTCAGTTGTCTTGTTGTCAATCTGTCTTATACTCAGTTGTCTTGTTGTCAATCTGTCTTATACTCAGTTGTCTTGTTGTCAATCTGTCTTATACTCAGTTGTCTTGTTGTCAATCTGTCTTATACTCAGTTGTCTTGTTGTCAATCTGTCTTATACTCAGTTGTCTTGTTGTCAATCTGTCTTATACTCAGTTGTCTTGTTGTTAATCTGTCTTATACTCAGTTGTCTTGTTGTCAATCTGTCTTATACTCAGTTGTCTTGTTGTCAATCTGTCTTATACTCAGTTGTCTTGTTGTTAATCTGTCTTATACTCAGTTGTCTTGTTGTCAATCTGTCTTATACTCAGTTGTCTTGTTGTCAATCTGTCTTATACTCAGTTGTCTTGTTGTTAATCTGTCTTATACTCAGTTGTCTTGTTGTCAATCTGTCTTATACTCAGTTGTCTTGTTGTCAATCTGTCTTATACTCAGTTGTCTTGTTGTTAATCTGTCTTATACTCAGTCGTCTTGTTGTCAATCTGTCTTATACTCAGTTGTCTTGTTGTCAATCTGTCTTATACTCAGTTGTCTTGTTGTCAATCTGTCTTATACTCAGTCGTCTTGTTGTCGGTCTGTCTTATCCTCAGTTGTCTTGTTATCAATCTGTCTTATACTCAGTTGTCTTGTTGTCGATCTGTCTTATACTCAGTTGTCTTTTTGTCAATCTGTCTTATACTCAGTTGTCTTGTTGTTAATCTGTCTTATACTCAGTTGTCTTGCTGTCAATCTGTCTTATACTCAGTTGTCTTGTTGTTTATCTGTCTTATACTCAGTTGTCTTGTTGTTAATCTGTCTTATACTCAGTTGTCTTGTTGTCAATCTGTCTTATACTCAGTTGTCTTGTTGTTAATCTGTCTTATACTCAGTTGTCTTGTTGTCGATCTGTCTTATACTCAGTTGTCTTGTTGTCAATCTGTCTTATACTCAGTTGTCTTGTTGTTAATCTGTCTTATACTCAGTTGTCTTGTTGTCAATCTGTCTTATACTCAGTTGTCTTGTTGTTAATCTGTCTAATACTCAGTTGTCTTGTTGTTAATCTGTCTTATACTCAGTTGTCTTGTTGTTAATCTGTCTTATACTCAGTTGTCTTGTTGTTAATCTGTCTTATACTCAGTTGTCTTGTTGTCAATCTGTCTTATACTCAGTTGTCTTGTTGTTAATCTGTCTTATACTCAGTTGTCTTGTTGTCAATCTGTCTTATACTCAGTTGTCTTGTTGTTAATCTGTCTTATACTCAGTTGTCTTGTTGTTAATCTGTCTTATACTCAGTTGTCTTGTTGTCAATCTGTCTTATACTCAGTTGTCTTGTTGTTAATCTGTCTTATACTCAGTTGTCTTGTTGTCAATCTGTCTTATACTCAGTTGTCTTGTTGTCAATCTGTCTTATACTCAGTTGTCTTGTTGTCAATCTGTCTTATACTCAGTTGTCTTGTTGTCAATCTGTCTTATACTCAGTTGTCTTGTTGTCAATCTGTCTTATACTCAGTTGTCTTGTTGTTAATCTGTCTTATACTCAGTTGTCTTGTTGTCAATCGGTCTTATACTCAGTTGTCTTGTTGTCAATCTGTCTTATACTCAGTTGTCTTGTTGTCAATCTGTCTTATACTCAGTTGTCTTGTTGTCAATCTGTCTTATACTCAGTTGTCTTGTTGTCAATCTGTCTTATACTCAGTTGTCTTGTTGTCAATCTGTCTTATACTCAGTTGTCTTGTTGTCAATCTGTCTTATACTCAGTTGTCTTGTTGTCAATCTGTCTTATACTCAGTTGTCTTGTTGTCAATATGTCTTATACTCAGTTGTCTTGTTGTCAATCTGTCTTATACTCAGTTGTCTTGTTGTTAATCTGTCTTATACTCAGTTGTCTTGTTGTTAATCTGTCTTATACTCAGTCGTCTTGTTGTCAATCTGTCTTATATTCAGTTGTCTTGTTGTCAATCTGTCTTATACTCAGTTGTCTTGTTGTCAATCTGTCTTATACTCAGTTGTCTTGTTGTCAATATGTCTTATACTCAGTTGTCTTGTTGTCAATCTGTCTTATACTCAGTTGTCTTGTTGTCAATCTGTCTTATACTCAGTTGTCTTGTTGTCAATCTGTCTTATACTCAGTTGTCTTGTTGTCAATCTGTCTTATACTCAGTTGTCTTGTTGTTAATCTGTCTTATACTCAGTTGTCTTGTTGTCAATCTGTCTTATACTCAGTTGTCTTGTTGTCAATCTGTCTTATACTCAGTTGTCTTGTTGTCAATCTGTCTTATACTCAGTTGTCTTGTTGTCAATCTGTCTTATACTCAGTTGTCTTGTTGTCAATCTGTCTTATACTCAGTTGTCTTGTTGTCAATCTGTCTTATACTCAGTTGTCTTGTTGTCAATCTGTCTTATACTCAGTTGTCTTGTTGTTAATCTGTCTTATACTCAGTTGTCTTTTTGTCAATCGGTCTTATACTCAGTTGTCTTGTTGTTAATCTGTCTTATACTCAGTTGTCTTGTTGTCAATCTGTCTTATACTCAGTTGTCTTGTTGTCAATATGTCTTATACTCAGTTGTCTTGTTGTCAATCTGTCTTATACTCAGTTGTCTTGTTGTCAATCTGTCTTATACTCAGTTGTCTTGTTGTCAATCTGTCTTATACTCAGTTGTCTTGTTGTTAATCTGTCTTATACTCAGTTGTCTTGTTGTCAATCTGTCTTATACTCAGTTGTCTTGTTGTCAATCTGTCTTATACTCAGTTGTCTTGTTGTTAATCTGTCTTATACTCAGTCGTCTTGTTGTCAATCTGTCTGATACTCAGTTGTCTTGTTGTCAATCTGTCTTATACTCAGTTGTCTTGTTGTCAATCTGTCTTATACTCAGTTGTCTTGTTGTCAATATGTCTTATACTCAGTTGTCTTGTTGTCAATCTGTCTTATACTCAGTTGTCTTGTTGTTAATCTGTCTTATACTCAGTTGTCTTGTTGTTAATCTGTCTTATACTCAGTCGTCTTGTTGTCAATCTGTCTTATACTCAGTTGTCTTGTTGTCAATCTGTCTTATACTCAGTTGTCTTGTTGTCAATCTGTCTTATACTCAGTTGTCTTGTTGTCAATATGTCTTATACTCAGTTGTCTTGTTGTCAATCTGTCTTATACTCAGTTGTCTTGTTGTCAATCTGTCTTATACTCAGTTGTCTTGTTGTTAATCTGTCTTATATTCAGTTGTCTTGTTGTCAATCTGTCTTATACTCATGTTCTAAGGATTTTAGGGTGAAGGAAAATTCGAGTGTAGAATATATACATTTTAAGACCAAACCGGGAGCAGTTGCGAAAAATGCAACTACACAGGCCCTCCGGCAGGAATTGAAGCCACGACCTTGCGATTCTAGTGCAATGCTCTGACCACTGAGCCAGTGGTCAGAGCAGTGCACTAGAATCGCAAGGTCGTGGGTTCAATTCCTGCCGGAGGGCCTGTGTAGTTGCATTTTTCGCAACTGCTCCCGGTTTGGTCTTAAAATGTATATATTCTACACTCGAATTTTCCTTCACCCTAAAATCCTTAGAACATGCTATGTAATCGAGTGAAATGCCCAATATCATTTGTCTTATACTCAGTTGTCTTGTTGTCAATCTGTCTTATACTCAGTTGTCTTTAGTTGTTTGCGCTTGGCATATTTGTTTAACTGTAAGCCCGCGATGCGCTGATGATTACGTCATTACATTCTTAAGCTAGTTGCGTTCATTAAATTGATGGGGTAGATTAATTGGTTGCCAGGTTATTCTCGGGGGTGGGGGGGGGGTGTTTTGTCCTGTTATGGCAGTTTCTTAGACCCCGTTTACCCGATGCCGGTACAATTTGAAAACGGAACAAAATCATGCCGGTATGCAAATACAGCATATAACATTTCATGTTATTTTTGTGCCGGTATCGTATAAACGCAAGGCCTAAACGGCATGATTTTGTTCCGTTTCAAATTGTACCGGCATCGTGTAAACGGGGTCTTTTCTTTGTTTCTTTCAGAAATCTGATGTGAATGCCAGCAACACAAAGCACTTTCGTTCGACTGAAGATTCCAGAGGAAATGGAAAGGTTTCCATGGATACTACTGACGCGAGTTCTAAGAAACGTTGTCCTGTTTATTTATACGAATGCGCCTTTGTGATTAGCTGTGATGAATTTATTATTATGCCGGTAAAATATTAACTTGATTTTTATAACATGCAAATCTAAAAAAATGTTGAAAGTTTAGCTGCACTCGATTGTCCCAAAAGGAAATGATCTGTGTCTTGCGAGCGCTTGTCACCACCATATTGCATGCATGGGTTATATACCCTACAAGATCTATGACTTAATGTGCCGACCTTCTTTTGACCACTTAGCCAATACCAGCATTTTTTCTGCCACATACATGTATATACGTGTTGGATATTGTACACAAAGCTGCTTTGGGGGAATTATAATAATAATAATAATGGTTTAATGATGACTTATCTACAGAGTAGCTCTACATTCATCATGAACTAACAACTAATATACATTACTATATGCATACACATAATATTAATAATAAATAAATCAAGGATACATGATTAATTATGTAGTATAACTAAGAATCTATATTATTCTGTGAGTTTACGATATGTCAGTTGTTTGCTATACAACCATTTGTGTATTTCATTTAGGTAGCAACAAATGAGAAAATGAGTTCCGTCAACGTCCCATTCTTATGTTCAGAGAAGAAGTCCTTGCATTTACCAAGCGACATGCCAGCGTTACAGTTTGACTATACTTTGTATTTCTATCCGGGTCAAGAGGATGCAAAAGGTAATTTGATATGAATGTCTTTACTCTATTTCCGGTACTTCAAAAACAGCCACAATTCTTACTCAGCCTAGTCTTTAGTCTACTCACTGATTACAGTTTGTTACCGCGTTCAGCATGTATGTAGATCATCTTTGAACGATGCCTTTTCAATTTTTTTTGTTTTTAGTACCTCAGCCAAATTTATTTTGCCAACTTAATCCTCTTCACCTAACCATGGATAATATTACTTGTATTTGGTTTAATAGATTTATGCAAAGTATACGATCTGGCTTTGTAAGTAACTAAGTATTATTTTTTTCAAGTTATAACTTAGTACGTCAAAGAATCAACACATAGTAACTTATTGTTCGTTCGTTCGTTTGTTTGTTTGTTTGTTTGTTTGTTTGTTTGTTTGTTTGTTTGTTTGTTTGTTTGTTTGTTTGTTTGTTTGTTTGTTTGTTTGTTTGTTTGTTTGTTTGTTTGTTTGTTTGTTTGTTTGTTTGTTTGTTTGTTCGTTCGTTTGGTTGGTTGGTTGGTTGGTTGGTTGGTTGGTTGGTTGGTTGGTTGGTTGGTTGGTTGGTTGGTTGGTTGGTTCGTTTGTTTGTTTGGTTTGTTGGTTGGTTGGTTGGTTGGTCGGTTCGTTTGGTTCGTGTGTTGGTTTGTTGGTTGGTTGGTTGGTTGGTTGGTTGGTTGGTTGGTTGGTTGGTTGGTTGGTTGGTTGGTTGGTTCGTTTGTTTGTTTGTTTGGTTTGTTGGTTGGTTGGTTGGTCGGTTCGTTTGGTTCGTGTGTTGGTTTGTTGGTTGGTTGGTTGGTTGGTTGGTTGGTTGGTTGGTTGGTTGGTTGGTTGGTTGGTTGGTTGGTTGGTTGGGTTGGGTTGGGTTGGGTTGGGTTGGTTCATTCGTTTGTTCCATGCTTAAATAGTTCGCCCCGTCTAACAGTAAAAATAGTGATGTTGTAAATACTCAAATTAAGGACGACGGTGATAAAATCCTTACCTTCATAATTCAAAAACAGTCGATATTTTATATTGTGTTGATTCGCAGATGTGGGCTGAAGAACTTATAGCCGCTCAAGGCGCTGCTCCTAGACATATTGATGTTCGTATTCAAGGTCTTATGCCCAAGGTATTTATTTCTTCAAACTCTAATCATTTTAATATGGTCTAACAAACGTAATTTTGTGAAATTTTGAGTTCATTCGTAATTTGGTTAATTTGTTTCATGCTATTCCAAACGTCCAAGCTATACTGATACAAACTAAACTTTATTTACACTGGACAAAGATTTAGTTAGCAGCACCCCAGCATGCGAGTGATTTGATGGGTACAGACGAAGTGTTACTAGAGTAGAAAACCAGAGTAATAGAAGAAAACATATCATTTTTCTTTTAGTTAACATTACCTTGCCCAAGCGATACTGATGCATACTATAAACAGTATCGTCCACAAGCTCTTCAACTTCAAATGTCGAGTTTCCAGGTAACTAACACGCGCATAGGATCGGAGTTCAAGCAATGTGATCTAGTGAACACACTGGAGTCATTTCTTCGAAGTAAGTTGTATCCTGAAAGCGAGGTATTTCCCAACGACTCACGTGACGTGAAGCCTCTTCCGCAAGTTGCTTGGCTTAATGATTTTAGTATATGTTCTGGGGTCGAGAACATTGAGCGATTCTTGAATGGTGCCAAAGAAGATTACAGTACAAATCATACTTCTGTGGTATGGATGTTAAACACCAGGCAATGTTGGTGTGATTTTGTTGGAGTGGAAGAAGCTAATGGCCGTCCAAGACCTTTCATAGAACCATTTCCAATACGTCTATGCATGTGTTATCCAATCCCTGGAGCCAATCAGCGAGCGACTGCGACTATCCAACACGAGCTGCAGACTGAAGCCAGGCAGAAATCAAATGGAACACAGGAACGGTTGAAACCATCGTGTGTTCCGCTTCACAGATCACCATCTGATCCTTATTGTAAACAACCTAGACCTTACAGTCAGAATTCTTCCACAAGATCAACTCCTCTGTCTTCCCCAGGATTTGCCAGAGTACACAAGTCCAGATCTGCCACGTCTGTCAACATTCCAGTTTTGGCGTCTGATCTTCGCAACATGCCAACTACAATAGCACAGCCCAGTCGTTCTTCCAGTCTTAGTGCTAGCCAATCAGGTTCTGAGGGGTCATGTGATAGTTTCTTTGAGGATACTGGCTCTGGTAGCGCCCAGTCTCTTTCTTCTAAAAATTTTTTCACCGAAGAGCCAATGGGAAAACAGCCTTCGTCTTCAAGCCATATTTCTAAAACAACTCCGTTTGTATATAACGGTGGAGCGGAATTGATGTCTGATGTTAGTACAGAACAAGGTTATGAAGGAACACCTAGTACAGTTGGAAATGCAAACGATCAGAAGACTGAATGTGTTCTAAGTATTCTGTTGTACGTGCCTGGTCTATTGGCTGTCAAGTTAGATCATTTTCAGTTCGTGTTTCTCATGCGATTGCAAGAAAGCTTTCTTACTCTTCGAGATGTGCTCTTTGCGGATGTTGAAAAGTTTGATGTACAACGGAAGAAGCTTGAAGAAAAAGATCGCGTCATTTCTCAGGAGACTGGTACTACAGGTCAGGGCATTCTGCTGTCTGTGGTAAGCAAAGGTGCAGAAGTTGTATTACTCGTACCAGCCCCTAATGGAGAGCAGACGGATACTCACCTGGAGAAAGATAACAAGGAGTTGCCAAGTGATGCTGAAATCAAGTCGGAGAATGGTCGTGCTAGTGTCGGTGGATTATCGGAAGAAGTCGGTGCTGGCAATGATGCAGTTCCGGCGTCAGACAATAGTGAGACTATTCGTCGTGTTTCTAAGGATTCTGGAAAGATGCTAACAAGTGAAGTGAATGAGTGGCCAGTAGTGGGACATGAGCGTCTTGTGAGAACATCCGAGGATCCCGTGGAACTAGGAAGCGTTGAACAAAGTGGTCATATTCGCAGCTCTAGCGAGACAAGTAGTACGAATACGTCGATATTTGGAAGTGAATTTTCATTGCACACTGGAGGAAGCAGTAGTATGGCCAGCGAGAAATCATATCGTGCAGGAAGAGACGTTTGTACAGTTACCATTCACGGCACTTCATTTGAGTGTTTACTGACAAGTGACGGTGACGACTTTGCCTTTAAACTGCTTGCCTCTGGTTGTGAGCTAAAGGAAGGTTATCAGCAAAATCTTGAAGCTTTTCTAGCTCAAAAAGTCAAGAAAGAATCTAAAGAGACTCTCCATTCTTCTCAGAATCGTGGCGAAATCCGACTTCGTTATGCGTTGGGTTCAACCATTGATCAAAGCCTTGAAGGTGCCGTGGACAATGGAGTTGCTCATTTATTGCTCAGTGATGTCATGGTATGTATATTAATGAGTAATTTAGACGGAGTTCTAGAATGTGTTCAAGATGAAGTGGAAATCCCACCGCCATTCATGCCAGCTGTAATTGACATCAATGATTTAAATTTAACAATAAACAGTGACACTCCTCTCCGACTTGTTTCACTTCCACCTACTTTACCGTTGAATTTACACATTGATCGAGGCACAATCACGAGGTCTGGTAACGGTGACTTTGAAATTCATACGACGCCTTTGGTAACAGAGTCTGTAGGAATCTCCAAAGAAATTTCAGAGAAATTCAAAATGGAGAGCAATCAAATGGAGTCTCGGGTAGCTACCCTCAGAAATGAAAACGGTCGTCTGTTGAAGGAGCTCGAGATGTCGAAGGAAGCTCAAGAATGTTTAGAAAATGAAAGAGACAGACTTCTTGTCACCGTCGAAAGATTAACAGATGAACTAGTGCGATCAAATCGGGAGCATGACAAAATGCAGGAAATTGTGCGACAGTATCCAAAAACCTAGCACTCATCCTGACTGTGGTATAGTAGGACAATGAAATTGATTTGAATAGTCCAGGTATCGATTCTTGAATTTCTTTGTACCCAACACACTGCTGCGATTAATCTTGAAGATTTGTGATTTCGAAATGGTTTATTTAATGTAATTTGCCTATAATGCCATGTCAGACAAAATGACATCATTTTTGCGAACTTAATTGAAGCAAGTGAAAAAATTATTAGGACAAATATTAATATATACTTATGAATAAGTAAAACCTTTTCAGAGGTTAAAAATGAACTGACGGTGGAAAGGAAGCAGCAGCATGCAAGCTACTATCTAACCTTTGCACTAATGAAACATTGGGTGTCTTAAGATATGATTGTTAATTACTGTAGTTGACGACAAAATACTATAAATGCAGATTAAGGAATATTAAATTAGCAAATATTTATGAAAAAGGTGTTAATGCTGTTTTAGTAGAAAGGTTCACGCCCTGTCATGCAGAATTTCCTTATTAACATTTGGCAACAACTTGTACAACAAGAATTGCAAAATTTTATTATATAAATACAAGATTTTTTTCACAAGATATATGTGGATATATTGTCTTTATAGTTTAAAATTCAGTTTGTTATAAATCACTGATGCCAACACCAAACTGTAAGCCAGGATTGATGCTAGAAACAAGTTATCAAAAAATGCAAATTAGTAAATTTACACGATAATCTCTGAACTTATAATTATTGAACGAGGTATATCATAAACTTAGCAGATTTTAACCGTCGCTACTTCATTCTGTGAAATCTCGCTAGCTTACTAGTCAGATTCTTAACACCCTGAACTTATATTTATTCAAGTTGCGATCTATTTTGGCTGCGAACAAATTATAGTGCATTTATATACGAGTGTTTATAATTTGATATGGGCCACGTTTAATTTTTTCTCGTATAATTGACTTTGATATATATATATATTCAGCTCTTACCTGTCTGTGAGAGAATTCCAACCAATGAGACAATAGTTCAACTCAAATCTTGCTATGCCAGCTAACAACACGATACCTGCGCCGTAAGACCATCTGACATTTTGACCAAGACACTCTACTCTTTGCTTCCAAGCTTCTTCTATAATAATGGTCAGCAATACATTTTCAAACAATATATATATATAGTAGAATAAAGATCAACACGACGATGACGTCATACCTGGAGTGAATTGCGTTAGATTGCCAGCAGTAGCAAAGAAATGGGTTCTAAATTTTTCAGCTAGACCACCAGGTCGAAATGGTAATGGTGAGTAAAGATGAACACCCAAGCACCAGTATAAATCACCTCCCAGAGAATCATCTGGAGAAAAAAAAATCATTTCTTATAAATTTTGCAAATCGAACCACTGACGTTCTGTGTGTGTGTGTGTGTGTGTGTTTGTTTGTTTGTTTGTTTGTTTGTTTGTTTGTTTGTTTGTTTGTTTGTTTGTTTGTTTGTTTGTTTGTTTGTTTGTTTGTTTGTTTGTTTGTTTGTTTGTTTGTTTGTTTGTTTGTTTGTTTGTGTCTTAGCTGGGAAAAGTGTCTGCCTTTGAAATGAACCATTACAGACGTCAGTTCTTACTTTGACTTCTGGGTCCTATTCCATAAGTTTTAAAACCTCGAATAGAAAGTGGTCCACCAAGAAAAAATCTGCATTAAAGAAAAAATAATTTGTTACAATTTAAACATTTTTTCAAATCCGTGCAGCGTTCTACATAAATTAAAGTGTTACATGTAGTAGTGGTTTCACTTCACACCGATTCTCATTCCAGATTGAAATCTCATTCTGGATTGAAATCTCGTTCCGGAATCATGTAAACGCGGGGCGAGTTTCATTCCGGAATGAAAAACGTGACAGAGAGGACTAGAACAAACAATGCGTGTTTTCAAATATTTACGGATTTCAGATTTCAGGCGGATTTCAATCCAGAAACCCAGTTCCCATGTAAACACGGATTGACTTCGCTTTTCAATCCGGATTGAAACTCAATCCGGATTTATGTAAACGGCCCCGAAGCACTTTATAAAGTTGTACGCTCTGTGGAGTTTATAATGTAAAGTTTTAAAAGGACCAAAATATCAAAAACAATTCACCAACCTGTCGTTTATATGGGACCTTTCTGAGAATGATTTTAACAATCCCGCTTTGACAGACATGGACATCACCTGTGTTGAAACGAGAGAAAAAACCTTACTTAAAGAAATGTTAAGGACACTTTATATAATATTTGATGCAGCCATCGCTCTTTCACTGAGTTCGCATAGGACGACTAAATAGTTTGTTAACATACCGTATCCCATACACCACTTCCAAATAATTGAAGTTCACCTTCATGTTTCATATAATTGACATCACCGAGCAAGCCTGAATATTCCTAAAGCATACAATCATGACGTTAAAAACAACGAAGAGAGTTTTAAAGAAACATAGAAGAAATGGTTTTCATTTGTCAATGTTTCTCAAACTTTGTCCCATCTGGAAATATACTTTCACGTGCATGCAGCTTTAATAGACCTTATTCAAAAATTTATATATACATATAAGTTAGCCATTATGAACTCGTTTTCATGCATGAAATTCAAAAGAATTTTTACTTTAAAACGAGGTCATAAGGGCTAATTTATATGCACATAAAATAATTCTAATTCGGCGGCCATTTTTGAATAAGGTCTATTTTACCGCGGTGTTACAGCGGCAAACAGTCTTCCCAGCGCGCAGATATAAGGTTTCCCCCTGGAACTATCTACCAACCAACTGAGTCCACCTGATTGCGATAAATTAAGAGTATCATCCATTGTATGCCGGTTGTATGAAATTTGCGTGTTCCGTCCAAAATAGAAAAAAACACATTTGGATAAAAAAACACATCAACTTTAGGTTTGCAAATATTTTACCTGAGATAATTTAATAAAATGTCCTTGAGTTGGAAATTCTATGTTGTCTCTTTCATCAATGGTTAGAATATGCTAAATATTGAACAAGAAAACGAACAGGAACTTAGCTAAATAATTATTCTAGCTACTGATCAGTATAAATGACACGACTACAGTATGTACATTCTTTGGCAAGATGTTTATCTTGGTTGAAATGCCAATGTATATTATCTTGGTCGATCAAAACATGATTGCATAAATAACATTTTAATAATGCAGTCCAAACTTACTTTGACTGATGACTTAAGAGAGTAGCCAGCATGCTCTCGGATATCAAATGATGCTAAAGGTGGGATACCCAGTATTCGTCTCCATGCTCCTTCCCATGAAACGGAGTGTGATCCTAACCAAGACGGGAACTGTAAAAGCAGTCAGTATACAATGAAGGAGTTTAGTTTGAAACAATAATATTCGCTAGTATTTGCAGTACACTCAACATTTGCAGTGATTATAATCAAAACTTAATATGAAGAAACTAATGTTCTAAGCACTACTGTCTACATGTTTCCAAATCTCAAGAGTTTTTTTGAATTAAATAAACTTACTGTTAAATCTGCGGTGACACTGTGAGAAGATTCTTTAAATGAACTGAATGGAAAGTCTATGAGAGATCTCCGAGCATCAAGAGAAAATCTTAAAAGTTTTCAAATTATATACAAGTCAACTCAACTTGTCTACCTTCAGTGAGTTAAGACTGGAAACTATTGCCACTACAAGTCTCAATTCACTAAGGTGGACAATATGAGAGATGAACAGTCACGGAGCAGGGCGTGTCGTGCACGTGTGCCGTAATCCGCACGGCTAAGGCCCGTTTACACGGAAGAAAAATTCAGAACCGGTCTCGAATTAGTACAGTTTCGCCTACTAATATATTCTATTTTGTAAACGAAAAGAAAGCTGTGTTGCTTAATATCCGTTGTTAAGACGTTATCTTTCGTTTTTAACGTATTACTTTAGTTGTAAAACGTAAGACCCAGTACGCTGTGAAAACTGTTACTATACACTGAAAGACGATGAACGTTCCCTTGGCTTACATTGCAAGACGTTGCGTTGTTAGACCTTACGTTACAATGTGAGACCTTACGTTACAATGTGAGACCTTACGTTACATTGTGAGACCTTACATTACATTGTGAGACCTTACGTTACATTGTGAAACCTTACGTTACATTGTGAGACCCTACGTTACATTGTGAGACCTTACATTACATTGTGAGACCTTACGTTACATTGTGAGACCTTACGTTACATTGTGAGACCTTACGTTACATTGTGAGACCTTACGTTACATTGTGAGACCTTACGTTACATTGTGAGAACTTACGTTGCGTTGTGAGACTATGTAATTTTCATGCACAAGTCAGTCCTTCATAGTTTGTAACTTGTCCAAAGTACATGCAGTATACTTACTTTTTATACAGACTCCTATTCAAAGGTTTAATAAATCCTAAGTGATAACATGATTTTGTATTGGTACCAACAGAAATATCAGCTTTAATATTTTCTGCTCGTCCAAATGTGTTAATAAGTCGTCCACCAAACACCTTCAATCAATAAATGAATACAATTGTTGATATAACAAAGATAGCCATTATATACTATGAGCAGTACATTAGTATCACTGGAATTTTTGCAGTATTTGCATGTGTGGTAATACGGATATTTTTGAGATTGATCAGTAAATATTGGTCATTAAATTGAATAGTCATATTAAATTGATCAGTAAATATCCCCTCATTTGTCACATACCATATTCCCCTCATTGCATGCCACATACCATATTCCCCTCATTGGTCACATACCATATTCCCCTCATTGCATGCCACATACCATATTCCCCTCATTGGTCACATACCATATTCCTCTCATTGCATGCCACATACCATATTCCCCTCATTGGCCACATACCATATTCCCCTCATTGGCCACATACCATATTCCCCTCTTTGGCCACATACCATATTCCCCTCATTGGTCACATACCATATTCCCCTCATTGGTCACATGCCATATTCCCCTCATTGGTCACATGCCATATTCCCCTCATTGGTCACATACCATATTTCTCTCATTGGTCACATGCCATATTCCCCTCATTGCATGCCACATACCATATTTCTCTCATTGGTCACATACCATATTCCCCTCATTGGTCACATACCATATTTCTCTCATTGGTCACATGCCATATTCCCCTCATTGGTCACATACCATATTCCCCTCATTGGTCACATACCATATTCCCCTCATTGGTCACATACCATATTCCCCTCATTGGTCACATACCATATTCCTCTCATTGCATGGTCACATACCATATTCCTCTCATTGGTCACATACCATATTTCTCTCATTGGTCACATGCCATATTCCCCTCATTGGTCACATACCATATTCCCCTCATTGGTCACATACCATATTCCCCTCATTGGTGACATACCATATTCCTCTCATTGCATGCCACATACCATATTTCTCTCATTGGTCACATACCATATTCCCCTCTTTGGTCACATACCATATTCCCCTCATTGGTGACATACCATATTCCTCTCATTGCATGCCACATACCATATTCCCCTCATTGGTCACATACCATATTCCTCTCATTGCATGCCACATACCATATTCCCCTCATTGGTCACATACCATATTCCCCTCATTGGCCACATACCATATTCCCCTCATTGGCCACATACCATATTCCCCTCATTGGCCACATACCATATTCCCCTCTTTGGCCACATACCATATTCCCCTCATTGGTCACATACCATATTTCCCTCATTGGTCACATATACCATATTCCCCTCATTGGTCACATGCCATATTCCCCTCATTGGTCACATACCATATTCCCCTCATTGGTCACATACCATATTCCCCTCATTGGTCACATACCATATTCCCCTCATTGGTCACGTACCATATTCCCCTCATTGGTCACATACCATATTCCCCTCATTGCATGGTCACATACCATATTCCTCTCATTGGTCACATACCATATTTCTCTCATTGGTCACATGCCATATTCCCCTCATTGGTCACATACCATATTCCCCTCATTGGTCACATACCATATTCCCCTCATTGGTCACATACCATATTCCCCTCATTGGTCACGTACCATATTCCCCTCATTGGTCACATACCATATTCCCCTCATTGCATGGTCACATACCATATTCCTCTCATTGGTCACATACCATATTTCTCTCATTGGTCACGTACCATATTCCCCTCATTGGTCACATACCATATTTCTCTCATTGGTCACGTACCATATTCCCCTCATTGGTCACATACCATATTCCCCTCGTTGGCCACATACCATATTCCCCTTATTGGTCACATACCATATTCCCCTCGTTGGTCACATACCATATTCCCCTCATTGGTCACATACCATATTCCCCTCATTGGTCACATACCATATTCCCCTCATTGGTCACATACCATATTCCCCTCATTGGTCACATACCATATTTCTCTCAATGGTCACATACCATATTCCCCTCATTGGTCACGTACCATATTCCCCTCATTGTTCCCAACTTGTGTTCCTGCTGATCCTCCAACAATCATGAATTCCTTGCACTCCATAGTCACCTCCAAAGCATCAGTTTCTAAAATCACCAATTGAGCAGTTCTGAAGTTCTGTACAATTACTTTTGTTAATTGCTTCAATGGGGTCAAACTTTAGTTGTCGCAATGCTAGAGTACCCTAAAAAAACCTTACTTAACTGTCCTATCTAATGATTATATTTAAGTACATGAATGTACTTAATGCAGGGTTCGAAATAACGTTAAGAAAATATGCCTAATTTTGTTGGCTGTTTTTTGTAGGTCAAAATTTTTGCCAGCTGTTTCCCAAGCAGCAAAGTTACGTTCTGGAGATAGGCCCAAAGAATCGCCAGCTTAGGTCCTAAAACTGCAGGCTATTGCCGGCAGCCGGCTGCTATTTCGAACCCTGCTTAATGCTTACACACACTCTGGGCTGATTACCTCCAACTCACCCCCACCTACTCTGGGCTGATTGCCAACCACCCCCACCCACTCTGGGGTGATTGCCCCACCCCAACCCACTCTGGGGTGATTGCCCCACCCCAACCCACTCTGGGGTGATTGCCCCACCTCAACCCACTCTGGGGTGATTGCCCCACCCCAACTCACTCTGGAGTGATTGCCCCCACCCCCCAGTTTTGAAAACTTTGCTATACTGATAACATTACTATATTGTAGCGTACCTTTATCTTTATCCAAACAAATATTTACTGATTTAAAAATTCCTAATTTTTGAAACTTTGATTTAGCTCTTTGACTGAATTTAAGAACCTGAAAAAAGGAAAAACAAACAAAATGAAATAAATTAATAAAATATTAAATAATTATGAAAATAAATGTATGAGTTAATAAATAAATAATTTACAGTTTGTAGGAGATTAAGTTAATTGTTTAACAAATGCTGACTATGGTTTTTAATTATGTTATAATTTATAGTAATAATAATATATTTTGAAATATAAATTATGGATATTTATTCATTACCTCTTCAATAGTTTTGGCTCTTAATATTCCCGTATCTTGAATAATTCCAAGTACAAAATCATCTTTTGTTCTTACAACCCCATCAACATTAACTCTTTTAACGACTACCTAAAATGAATCAATTCAATTAAACTATTCATTTAATACTACTGCAAAGACCATGGTCGCACAACACAGTATGCTTGACTTCCAACCTTATATATCAGGCTATGGGAAACCACCCCTAAAATAGGGAGTGGGTACCCCACAGCCCGAACATAAGGCTGGAAATCGAGCCAAGTTAACCACTAGATCAGGGTATAGTGCAGGCCTCAAGGCCTGTCCAAGTGAGTGCAACTAGTAAACAGTTCAGTGTAATACTTCATGTACTTCTGGGAAAGTTACACAAATGTACAGTTGTCCACTAAATAGCCACAAATTATAATGAACATTAACAATATCTCCTGACCTGTTTCTTGAGAAAGTTGCTCAAATTAAACCCGATCCTAGAGCTTGTGCCATCAGTATTGATGTCTGTAGTTTCCATGCTTGCCAATGTTGTGATATGATTTAGCATTTACTAACATCAGTCACTAATAAATTCGCCTTTTCTCACTACTGTAATGATAGCTTGTATTAGTCATAGTTTGCAACCAAACATTTTAATACTTCTTCACCATAATAAACCATTTAATACTCAATAATACGAAGTGTTCTTATGCATCCACCATCTTGGATCGCCAGCGATGAATAGGGTATGTTTCAGCGGTACACCATTGCATTTGTCTCCGAACATTAGTCGAACATTGCCGAACATCTTCCGATGATTTCATGGTGAATATTTAAAATTATAGAATATTGAATTGTTTTTTATTTCTGTGTTAAAATATTGATTAAAATGGCAGAAGAAATACCTCGCAAGAATGTAAATCATTTAGAAGGTCTTTTGAAGTTCTGTGTTGAAAATACAGCTGCTGAAGACACAACAACACACTCTGCTGCTGTGGAGATGGACCCTGAGGTAAAATTATGCCAGTACACATTGTATTAATAATACTGCAAGGAAATTATGAATTTGAACTTTAATTAATTCAGTGCAGCATATGTGCACGTTTATAATCTTGTTTAATATCTTTTTTCAGCCTTTCTTTCATCATTTTCTTTTTTCTTCTACGAATCAGTGTTAAGCCCAGGGGGGGGGGGAGGCTGTGCAAAATGTGGGGGATTTGATAAACGTCTCTACCCCCACCCTGCAGCATTTGCTCTTGAATTGCGACCCTGGGGTGAGGACATTTAAATATTCGAAAGGAAATTTTCAAGCGTTCCTGGGCAGAAGGCCAGGCAATTTGCCTAGATTTGATCATAATTCTCTGTCCTGGGGTTGTGCTTTTGAACACTTCATTTTCAAAAATTCAAACCCCTGACCTTTTGCCAAGTCTCCCCCCCCCCCGGGCTTAACACTGATTTGTGCATTATTATACAGTCTATACTATGTACTGTACAGTAGCTGGAAAATACGGAAGAATTTGTAGGAATTTATATAATATATATATATATATTATATATATACATTCATAGATGTATAATGTCAGTCTGAATGGATTCATTAAATTACTGCATGTTAAATGTTAAAATTATTGTACTGTACTTATCATGTTTGGGGTTTTTTCAGAGAAGGAAATGGTTACAAGAAGCCATTTCATCCTTTACAAGTAACGATGAAGTTACACTTATGAAAAGGTGTTTAGAAATTTTAGCCAAACCAATTGGAACATTATCATCAGATGAAGAAGAAGATGTTATGAACAGAGAAAATGCACTTGAACATCTTGAATCTGTTGTGGATAATATTGACAATGCAAAAGGTATTAATACAAATGTTTATTAATAAACACATTGCTACCAAGTAGGTCTTTATACTGTATATACTCATAAAGATATTCATGTTTGAATGAACATAATTGTTTTAATATCTCAATTTTTCTACATATTAATTCTTCCAACCTATAGTAGCATTTAAATGGTATTTAACATATTAAGTATTTTTTTACAGATTGTTACAAGCTTGGTGGTTTTCAGATCTTACTGAACTATCTGGACAGCCCTCGTAGTTTATTACAATGGAGAGCAGCTGCTGTTCTTGGGTTATGCTTTCAAAATAATACTTTCTGTCAAGATAAAGCTTTGCAGTTAAATATTCTCCCTAAATTACTGGAACTTGTAGATTCCAAAACATCAGATGAACAAGTCAACATCAAGGCATTGTTTGCTGTAGCAGGTAACTCTATTTATTAGTACAGTACATATTACTATATCAACTTAATATTATTACTAACTTTATTTATTTTAGCTCGTTGCATGACCACCTGTTCATTCAGCTATAAGGCTGCAGATATCCTGAGGGGGCCGTACATGGGTAGTATATAAAAATAATACAATATAGGCATATGTACTGTGAATATAAATAAGTTTTGTGAAAACACCATGTAAAATATTTCTTTGCTAAGATTTTGGCCTGTTGACTCAGGCCTTCATCAGAGCAATGACAACAAGTTGCTCTGATGAAGGCCAGTGAGTCAACAGGACGAAAGCTTAGCAAAGAAATATTTTACGTGGTGTTTCCACAAAACTTATTTAATATATTACTTTATCGCCATGAAAATGTTCAAAGAATTAAATGTACTGTGAATGTTAATATCCTTCCATGGGTTATAATTTATGGAATTATCTTCTTTATTGTTAAATTATCCCAATAATTACTACAATCATATCATTTTATTACAATTATGATTACTAACTTTGTTCTGGATAATATTTTGTGCTTGTAGGTTTGATCCGAGGACATGCTGAAGCAGAAAGAAATTTTGTGATGCAAAATGGTTTTTCATATTTATTAAGAGCATTGCAACGAAATATTGCTAAGTTAAATGTGAAGACCATTTTTCTTTTATCAAATTTAATTGAAGGCAACAAAGAATATTTAGGTATTGACTATATTATTAAGTTATTAAATTAAATATTAATGTCCATAAAATAACATTTTGTTTATCTTTTCATTATAACCCCAGCTAATTTCTTTGATTTGATTATTTTAAAATATTCATCCCATAATTCTTGATTATTGTAGAGAACCTTTACAATATGGGTGTGTTGGACTATCTTATTACCATTCTTCAAACTCCTCATGATCCTTATCATGAACATGTGCTTAATATCTTGGTGAAATTTGTCAACAACTTACCCTCAGCTTTGCAAGATTGTAGACAAGAAAAATATGGTCTGAAACAAATCTTAAATCATCACAAACAATATCTGATGGAAAAGGATCCGGAGGCATATCAGGTACAAAACAAACTCTCAGTCTCTACCTTGTCTAACTTGTCAATACTAATGTGTACCATTGCATCTACTGTACAATTCTATCTTTCTATCTGTTTTCTAGGAGGAACTAGATCTTTGTAGCAAACTTACAATGCTGTGTTTTGATGAGAACCTTACAGGCAGTCAGGAGCAAACAGAAAGGTAGCTGTGCCTGCAGGGCCAAGTATATATATATATATATATATATATATATATATATATATATATATATATATATATATTTACAATACGAGTGACCGTGTTGTATTGGATATACATGGACACGAATATTGTAAATAGCTTAAAATACTCCAAGTCTTTGATGTTAATATGAGTAGTATTTGTTCAGATTAATTCAGAAAAAGCTTATTTTCAATGTTTTAGAGCGGAGATGGACCTAATATACAACCACTAGTGGTTGTATATCTGATACAACCACGTGTGGTTTGTATCAGATATACAACCTCCTGCACAGTCATGACTTCTTTTGTGTTTTCTTCATGAATTATTAATGAGTATTTTAAATATATATATAGTCTGAGTATGCATGCACATGCCTTTCTGCTAGCTAGTCCTTCTGCGGAAAATAGTATTATGATTATCTACAAATGAAAGTGAACACCGTGCATTTTATCTTGAAAGATATATTAGGTAACACATATATCTACAAGATCTGGAACATTGCAAAAATACACTGACCAGCAGGATTATTATTATATTTTTTAATACCTTGAGTGTTTGCATAGTTACAGTATAGGAAAATAGCATTTGTTTTAAAAACAATAGAAATTTAAACCTAGCTAGCAAGCATTTTTCTGCATGCTCTTACTCGCTTCCAGAGCTAAAAACATTGATCTCGGAGTCAACAGATGAACTGTGGTCTGCAAAATGACTTGTCTCTTCCTGTGGACAAACTATTGTAACACTAGGCATGCTTTTTTGCAACAAAGCTAAGCGTCTTTCCAATGACTGGACTTCCAAGTTATAGCCATGAGTCTTAGCAATGACCAAACCTTGTTCCAGAAGTTTCTACAGAATTAATTAAACACAAAAATTTTTAAAAAATATTTGGAAAATAATAATATTTACAGCTTTTGAGAAAATCAACACTAATCTCCCAGGACATCTTATCCAATAAACAAGCAGTGTGGCACTAATACCTGTGAGTTGATGAAATTTCCACATCGATATTCCAAATCAGATTTAGATTTAAGATAATCAGTTTTCAAACTGACTGCTAGCTCATCAAATGGATATAGATCACAGAAATGATTTAAACAATCTTCTGCTCGCTTTAGTTTACTATCAGCAACAACTCTAGATCTCGCCGTCTCAGTCTGTCCATCCAATAAGAAGTTGGCCATGCCAAGAGGAAACATTTTCTGAATTTTTTCTTGAACACGTGATGCTGGATCAAGCATTGCAAACTCGTACACTGCTTCATAATATTTCTCAATTCGTTCACGTGACTTCTGGCTTGGCTCACGTCCAGATATGCTCTGTAGATTTAAATGAAATGCTCCAAGAAAATAGTTCAGTTCTGCTCTATCTTCTCCAGCTTCTACTAAAGATAAATTCTGTTGTGCTAATGTGAGATATTTTAATGCCTTGCCATATTTACGAGGTCCTTCTTTTCTGTAAGCATTTCCTAAAAACATTAATGCTCGTCCCTGCAGCAGGAACATATTGTTACTTTTTTCACACAATCTCAATGCGTCATGGAAAAACCTTTTGGCCAATGAAAACTTTTTTTGGAGAATTTCAGCCATCCCTTGCTCTAGATATAACACAATTTCAAAATCAGGATTTATTTCTTTTCCAGAAGTGGTCTGTTTTAGACAAATGGATGTCAAGTGTTGATGCTTTTGCCATTTGCTCTGTGATTGAAATTCTTCCAACATTTTCATAAGTGTGTCATATTCTTTAGATTTACAAGCATCAGATCTTTGATGAAGTGGGACAAGACTGCCAGGCATTTCTGTTTGTTTTAATTGATCATTATCTGAATCTGATGTGTTTGTTGACTTCGTTGTACTGCGCTTGTTCAGTCCGTCTTCATGTTTGTTGATTGTTATTTGTTCATTACACAAGCTATGTAGTTCATTGAATTCTGTCATAATATTAAGTTGTGTTGCTCTATCCTATATACTGTTAGTCAGCTTTTCTTAATCGCTTGTCAACTCGAGTGTCAACACTCACCATAAGACGTGTTCCTTCCCAAGATGAAGTTGCGAGTTCAGTTACGATCTTGTAAGGTTTTTATATACGGTAATTACAAAATCTTCTCTCTTAGAAAGACGCTTGATGTCTTTAGCTCTTTGTGAAAATTGTACAAATCAAAACTCCATGGATAATCAAATTTTCAGTATGTTTTGACAATGGTTTTGACTCACTCCGTAATAAATGACGTAATATTGCTTTGAAGGGGAATTCCCTAAATATCATTTCAGTCTCCAGGCTCTCGCGGCCGCACGCAATATTGAAAGTGATTTTAGCGAGAGCGAAAATGCAATTTTTCTTACTTTTGGTATTTTGTTTTAAAAGATAATGGGTAATCAGTTTGTAGAACAACACATATGGTGAGTACTGTGCTTTAGATATAATGTATAATGTATAATTGTTCTATATCTTGCGTTTATATTAAAATCATGATACGAAGTAGGACTGAAATATCTGCTTCATTGATACTAAATTCTAAAGTGATTAAATGCCATACTAATTCAATTTTACGCTAGCTGAACTAATCACAGTTCATAATTGAAAACAAAAGTTGATTATTTAAGTTGTCTCTATTTCTCTATAACTGATATTATGCTAAATATTAAATTGTGAATCTACAACATTGTAAGGTCATGGAATTGTACAGCATATTCTATAAATATACATTGCGTCATGGTGTGCTAACCTAGTGTGTGTATATGTATGTATATATATTGTGACAGTGTATGTCATTTAAAGCCCAGAATATATATTAAACAATTATCTCTTGCACTTGAGGAGGGGGTACTTGCTGAAAGTTAGAATATGGGAATATTACAATCAAAAACAGCAAGACCCGTGATGAAAATGTAAACATACAAGCAAATTAAAGTTTTCTGTAATCCATTTATACAGTTAATCAAGGCCAACCACATGTTGTTAAGTTTGTATTAATTTGACAGTAATCAACATCATTTGTCCAAATTAAATTTATTCTGATCATTTTATAGTGACATGTTTTCTCTGTAATTTCCTACTAGATGTCAGTTAACTCAGTTTTTCTTACAGACTACAAGCATCGTATATATATAATATATCATGTAAAAGATGGCCATTTGGCACTCCTTCAATGGCTTTGTAGCCACGTCAATCAATCGATTGGTTGTAAGTGTTACAGAATATTTTTATTCTTCATCGGATAACCAGGATGGATCAGAAGAGGCTGAACGATTAGAGTATAATGAGGATCACGATGGTGATCAACATGAGATAAATGAAGATTTTGAGGAAGAAAAAGCAAAAGAAGATACAGCAGAGAAACCAGTTGTTAATATTCATATCCAAAGTTCTGGAACTGTTGTTGTTGGTGATAATTCAGTTGTTAATTATCACCCAGAGTCACCTGCTACACAGCAAGGTTTGGAAGCAGCTGTAAATGTGCAACAACAAAATTCTAAAGAATCTGAACTATGTCTGACTGGGAGTGGAAAGAACAAGCGAGAAAACTGTGGAAGAAAAACCAGAATAAAAAAAAGAATAAATGATGGAAGTGTCAAGCCAAAGATTTCTTCCATTATTAGAAGGGTTAAAATAATTCAAGAAGAATTATCTCAATACCGAGGAAATGGAGATTGGGAATCACATGATGAAACAATTAAACGTCTTTTATTAAGTTATGAACATGATGAAGACAACCATGATATTTTATTACTTCTCAAGTATGAACAAGCTGCTGGTTTGTTTGATAGAAATGATTATGACACTGCAAGAAAACTGGTTAGTAGAGTTGCCAGTGAAATTAACAAAGAGAAAGTGTGGAAGAAAATTAATGACACACAAAAGGAGATCTATTGTAAATGTTTGCTCTTGGTCAGTGACATTTATTGTCGAGAAAAAAAGTTTGGAAGAGCTAGGTCGGCATTAGCGCAAACATGTGAATTTCTTGACCAACACTACACGGGAAACCACGTGCTTCAAGCTGAGTTGCATCTTGCGCATGCGCGCTATCACCTTCAACAAGTTCATCAAAGTCGTTCTCAGCGTATCAGTGATCGTGTTCAAAAGGTAATTAAAGAAACCAGTCAAGCTGAAAAGGACATCGCCATCTTGAAAACCAGTGATCTGAAAACTTGGGAAAAGATGCGCAGACAAATACTAGTGACAAAATTAAGAGCTATTCTGGAACTTTGTCATGATGGTCAAAATCTTGAAGAATTTGATGAAACGTCACTAACCAGCTCATTTAATGAAATTGAAACAATGTTATGGGATGGCATTTTACCCATCACTAAGGTTTGTGTCTAGCTGTTTTAAGAAAGTACGCATTGATTGTACGCATTGAGAATCAATTTGCCTTTGGCCAAGTTACTGTCGTAGGATCATATAAATAATTATATCACGATTTCTGGTTAGATGTTTTTATGAAGTATTTCACTCATTGCTGCCAAGGCTTTTCCGTTAATTAAACATTGTAAATTTTTCACTGCTTCAGAGCTACTAGAAACATGCACTGAGCTGGTTTTCAGGATATGCAAAATTACGCACGCTGATTGGTCGGTCAATTATTTCCCCGTGAGTTTTGGCGGCGGGAACTTGTTGAGCAGATTTTTTATTCTTTTTTTTTATTCTTTTTATTTAAGGAGGTCCATTTACAGCTAAGACCTATAGGTGTTGATTTTACGGAGGGAGCAAAACCGCAGAACCCTGCGAAAAACCCTCGAAGCACAGGATCGACCAACTAAACTCTACTCACATGAGTCCCCACCCTGAGAACGGGGTTATTCCCAGACGGTCACCCATCCAAGTACTAACCCCGTCTAACCGGGCTTAACTATTGGTGAGAGGCAGCGCCCTAATAGCACACGCCACCCGTGCTCCCTGGCTTACTGTCGTAAGATCATAGAAGTAAAACACGATTTCTGGGTTAGATATTTTTATGAAGTATTTCACTCATTGCTCAAGGCATTTCTGTTAATTAAACATTGTAAATTTTTCATTATGATGGAAAACTTAGTTATCTTCAATGAAAAGTATTAGGCAAAAAAATAATGGATAGAATACATGTAGATATTGTAAAAATAGAAAAAGTGCTATCTTCTTTAATGCGGTCGTTTTTTAACAGTTGTTTTGATTTTTTGCAGGTTGAATTTCTAATCTTGAAATGCGATTATTTTAAAGTTGTTAATAAATTGCAACTAGCTTTGGATTATGCTAAGCAAGGTCTCAGTATTTCACAAGAATGTTGCTTTACAGCTAAAACTGAACTCTTACAACAACGACTCCATGAAATAGGAAGAATTCCAAGTTTAGGCAAAGTATCAAGCGAAAGTGGAAAACTGGTGAATAAAGTTCTTAACACAATAACAAGTGATTCTGCAAACGTTGAATCTAACACAGACGACGTGTCGGATTGTGGGATTTTTAGCACAGATGACTTTTCTGACTGGGAAACGTTTCTTTCTCACACTGAGGTAAGCTTAATTTGTTTTGACTTTTAGCAATCAACTAGTTCAGATTTTTCAATGTATGATTAACGTTTGACACGTTCTGAATCGTGATCAGTAAAGGTTATTTTATACATACATATCAGTACTGATGGCATTAATTCCCGTGAATATGCGTCCTATGATTGGCTGAGACGCGTCACGTGTTGTTATTTTTGTGAATAATTGAATTTTAGAAATTATTAGTAAAAGAATTCTCATTATTCTCCATTTTATAGCTTACAGAAAACATACAACAATATAGCGAGCAAATGATGTGTGGTGAATACCAGTTAGAAGATAAGAGAAGTGAAGAAGAAAATGAAGAAGATAAGAGGAAGAGAGAAAATATTAAAGAAGGGAGAAAAGACCATGAAGAAGATGATCGATGAAGAGACAGTATGTTGAGATAGCGTTAGCTTCTGAGGCCTTGTATGGACTCTCTGATTTGAATGTTTTAAACTTTGTTTCGTTTGTTAATAGTCATACTCGTACCCGCATCTGTGAAAATCCTACTCTCATGCTTAAAGTACCAACCTGTAAAACTAGTACATTTCAACCCTCCTACTTTAACCGAATTGTTCCTCTCTGGAATTCTGTTTGTAAAATAACACCACCCAATAGCCTCTGCAGTCTTGCGACATTCCAAACTTTTTTACTCGATACTTATTTATCATTATTGTCACTCATCTACTTTTGAAGTTCATATGACCTGTACATGGTCATTATACCGTAACTGCTCCTGTCACTGAGAGTAGTTTTCCAATGTACCAATTGCTTGAACTCCACAGTGCATCATTGTGCGTGCGTGGCCTCAGCTTCGTTCTTTTGAATTCCATTCAGTGTTACTCATTTTGCTCTTTCAGTTTTGAGTTCATAGACTTCATAGGCTTGGGCTGTGCGTGTGTATTGCTGCTTCGTGAATTTCGAGCAATTGGTCTATGATCAACTTTACTGTATTGACTGATTTTTGATTGTTTTAATGTCTATTTTTAATTACAACGGGAAGGCGCCTCGCATTGGTCCTCGAGTCTCGTTCGCGCTTTTTTTCCGTTTGGGTATTTTGTAAATATCCAATAAAGTCGTTAACGGAAAAAACAGATGAAAAGAATGACAACATAGGAACAGCAACAAAAAGATTTTGAAGAAAAAATAGTACTAGTGAATTAGTACCAGTGAGAACATTGAATTTTCAAGCTTTTAGTTCGGAATTTTTAGCTTCCGTTGTATTTTTTGCATATTAACATCTGCATGTATTTAAATAACCCCCCCCCCCCCCCCACTCATCACCACCACCACCACCGCCCGCCGCCGCATTTTCCCTGGCACTTCCGCAAACCTCGAACCTCAACCCCCAAATACGGCCAGCAACGCAGGCTAGGATGGTAGTGCTAAAACGTACCATGTAAATACGTAGTTATTGTCAAGGATAATCGATAAGCAAATTTTATCCTTATCGAATACCTAAACATTAAAACGTTTCTGAAATCAGAAATGTTATGTTTATTACGGCTGCTCCAGCCTCGTGTTATAAATGAACTACGTTTTCTCCCTACTCAGATTGTATGCGTGTAATGGGTATAGGTATAGTTTAAATTAATTGTGTAACATTATACAGGGTGAGCACTCAAGTAGAATTACTGTGAACATGTGCATGCCATGCGCTTATGTAGTTTTCCCAGTAGATGTTATCATTGTAGTAGAATCCCAGTAGAATGGTTTCATGTGTGTAGTTTTCCAAGTTAGTCAATGGAACTACTATATGTTGTAAAAGAACTCTATGTGAGATCAGTAGTTTTCCACGTGAACAGTCAAAGACTATATATACTAGTAGTTCTGTATTGTAAAGAGTTAGTTGAGAGTTGGGACGAAATAAGAAACATCAAATCTGTGTCTGTGTCTGTGTCTGTGTCTGTGTCTGTGTCTGTGTCTGTGTCTGTGTCTGTGTCTGTGTCTGTCTGTGTCTGCGAGCACGCTACATGCGCACTCGAAACTCCGCTTCTATATGTATAATATGTGTATGCGCACTTTTTAAAATAGGACGTTTGGGGCCTGGGACGAGTCGACGAGATCAGCAGACTTCCGGTAGACGCGGCTCGCAAGTAAAGAGCCTGGGAATGAAAACATGATAGTGAGGTTATTTGAAGTACTTCACGTGTGGTTACTGTGCTTGTTTCTATAAAGTATCAGACAAACAGTTCTTTTTATCAATATTTTCTTTCTACAAGTGTACTGTACTGACTGGTAAAGGACAGCAGAGAGAAAGGTAATGTACTATGTCTATAAAATACACTTTGACCAGTTCTGAATTCTGTGTAAATGATGTTTACTAGTAGCTATTACAAATATAGCTGTTCAATCTTGTGTACAAATTTTGTAGATTAGCTCTTCACTTTGACTATTTTTATATGTTAATGTTACAAAAATTGTAATCATGTTAGTGTACAGCGAGACAGTGCTCGTATCAAAACACCTTGAAACTGAACTTGAGATAGAAATGATTTGTTATGCATTTGTTTTTAATTAGAGAACTAAATCTTCAAAGTGCTCATGGCAAATATTGAAGAAGTAAATTGCTTTAAATGTACATTATGTACAAAATCTTTTGCCAAAGAAGAACATCTTGATGTACATATTAAATGGCATAATGGAGAACGACCTTACCCTTGTCCAGAGTGTGGAATTAGAATGAAATACAAAGGAAGTTTATTGGTTCATATGCGTTTACATACCAGCCAGTCTCCTGTTAAACCTTTCAAATGCTTGACTTGTGAAAAAGGTTTTACTAAGTGTGGAGAGTTGGAACGACATCTTAGAATTCACACTGGTGATAAGCCATATAGCTGCGAGGAATGTGGGAAATGCTTCCGAGAGAAATCTCATTTAGAAGGTAAGAATAGTAATTAGATGGTAATAATAATGTAAATATAATTACAATAATTAATTGTAATAATAATGATGATGTCATGATTATAAAATGACTGGTGGTGTGAAGAAGACAATGGTAGCAAAATTAAGTGATTGAGATTAGAGAATGTGACAAGAAGAGTAAGGACAATGCAACCGATGGTAATTTTGAAGTAAGGAACATGTTAAGAGTAGTGCAATTGGAGTAAGATTTGGTTAACATTCCAACAATTATAAATAAGTTTTGTGGAAACACCACGTAAAATATTTCTTTGCTAAGCTTTTGCCTGTTGACTCAGGCCTTCACCTGACGTTTCACTACTTTTTAAGAATAAGAATGGTCTTATTAATGTTAACTTTGATAAATACTTTACACCTGCGCGTCCTTCTCACAATACTAGGAACTTTGATAATAATAATTACCGTCCTATGACCACCCACAAACAAAATTATTTTAGATGTTCTTTCTTTCCGAGAACCATCAGCCTTTGGAATAGTTTGTCTACAACTATCAAATGCTGCAGTAGTATTAGTCAGTTTAAGTGTAAGTTAAAGTGTTACTATAAGGATAAGCTCTCAACTTACCAGCCGCCATAGTCAACTTCTTTTTTCTTTTTCTTTATTTAAGTTTTCTTTTTAATTTTTTCTTCTTTTCTTTTATTTAATTACTTTCTTAAATTTATAACTTTCAAATTGTAATCCAGCACTATATATTACCGTTTCTCAACTTATTTGGGGAAAAATGTCAATTGGGGCGATAGTCCTGTTTTTTCTCCCAGCCACTATGTTACTTGTTGTATTCATGTGATATAATGTGGCAAAGCAAATAAATAAATAAATAAATAAATAAATAATAACAAACTGTTGGAGAGTCATCACTCTTAGCCAGCGACAAGCAATACTTCATGCGAAGAACAAGAGAATCCATTGACATTGCAAAACATCACACTATTTCTCAGGAGGGACAGCCATGAAATAGCACGTGGTGTGCCCTATTCGGAGAACATTCTTGATTTTGTTTTCTAATTAATAAAATTAACATGATACGCCATTGTATTCTTATGTGATTTAATTGATCAGTTGCTTAATTTATAAATGATGTGAGCCGACAGTTTGTTATTATTGCTCTGATGAAGGCCTGAGTCAACAGGCCGAAAGCTTAGCAAAGAAATATTTTACGTGGTGTTTCCACAAAACTTATTTATATTACTTTATCGCCATGGAAACGTTCAAAGAATTAATTCCAACAATTATTGCTAGGAGTGTGTCATTGGCCACATTTTATTCTTGAGCTGGCTACGTGTTAAAAATAGAAATTAATAATAATAGTATAATTAAGAATTTATTATATATATTATAGTATATTATTTACTATATTTATTATAGGATTTATATTTCGGTGAGGTGAATATCCACACTATTCACTGACACTGAGGTGAATAATTGTTTTAGCATATACTGTACCTCATAAATGAAATAACAAGTTTAACATTCTTAACTTATATTTTTTTCGGTAATTTATACAAGACACGGCTGCTAGCAACTTGGACACTTGGTGTACTCGATATTTGTCGACAAAACAGTTTTTACAACTTTTGAATATGTTAATGGCTAGAAAATTGTAAAGAAACATACCTGTGGACACTCTTCTACTTAATTTTGAAGAGCGTCAGAAATTGAAGACTAATATATCTCGTTAATTGCATGTAAAACTCGGTATTTTATTTTATATAATAAATCAATTTATTTTCAGGTCATATTCGAACACACACTGGCGCACGACCATTCAGGTGTTTGGAATGTAATAAGTTATTCCGTCACAAATCAAATCTCATTGTTCATCAGCGTATTCATTCTGGGGTTAAGCCTTATAAATGTTACAACTGTGGTAAAGCATTTGCAGAATCTAGCAATCTTGATAGACATTTAAGAAGTCATGAAGGAACAAAACCTTATTCTTGCGATGTCTGCAACAAAGAATTCACGCAAAAATCAAGTTTGATTGTTCATCAGCGGCTGCATACTGGAGAACGTCCTTTTAAATGTACTACTTGTGATCGTGGCTTTACTAAATCAGGTGACCTCAACCGACATTTAAAGATACATAATCGAGAAAAACCTTTCTATTGCTATGAATGTGAAGAATCATTTGCTACAAAAACACAGTTAACGGCTCATCTTAAGACTCACAGTGATAAACCTTATAAATGTGAAGTTTGTAAGAAAGAATTCACCACAGCTCGTCAATATAATTGTCATATTGTCAGTCATAATGAAGAGAATTCTGAGAATATTGTGTGCGATACAGCACAATATGAAGAATGTGATAACGTCCCTGAAGTTGTTCAAACTGAATGTGTTATCTCTACTGAATATTAGAAATACTTCATATTACAGAACATATTACTGCAACGTTTCTTTTGCATGGGGATATTATTATCTTTGAAGGAAAGACAATGGACGAGTTCCGTTTCAAAAAATGAGTACTGGATTGAGAACAAAACTTGCTATGAATAAGTTTATTCATAGTCAATCGAGATATGGTCTGGAAACTGAGCTAAAGTCTTTGGTCTATCTTTTTGTTCGCCTTTATGCATTTTTGTGCACGGTGCACGGTCACTGAACACATTGTATTTTAGTATATAATGAACGAATTGTCCAATAGCAACGTTTCAGTTCAATCACTCAACCGTGCTATTTAAATATTAATAAACCTAAAACAAAGGATGTGCACGGTGTAAGGTACGGTTCAACATAAAATCCCAGCTCATTATAGGCGCTTTGAAGTTTGCCGAGTTTCCAGACCATATCTCGATTGACTATGGTTTATTACATCTCAGCAGGAGACTGTGCGTAACATGATGCCACACGATACTTAAAGCTGTTTCCGGCCTGACATTGCTTAGACTTGTTGAAGTGATCGCAGTGAAATATTGGGATTGAGGTGAACATTCACGCCAAACCATTTGTTCTCGAAGCAAGATGACCGTGAGATTTTTGTATTTGGTTCTTGTTGCATTTCAAGCAATAATAAGCTGTAATTCAATCCCTACGGGTATCAGAAAACGTGAAATTGAAACAAACAGACCAATTATCGGGGTTATGGCGCAAGCTGCGTATTCCAAACGCTATAGGAAGTTTGGCCGATCTTACATCGCCGCATCTTACATAAAGTATTTGGAATCTTCTGGAGCAAGAGTTGTGCCAATAATGAACGATCTTACAGAAGAAGAGATTGAGAAGTTGTTTCATTCTATCAATGGTGTTCTATTCCCTGGGGGAGGTGTAAATCTGACGTCATCTGGCTATGCTAAAACTGGTCGAATTATTTACAACTTAGCAAAGAAGTCATTTGATGAAGGAGACTATTTTCCATTGTGGGGAACATGTCTTGGTTTTGAATATTTCTCCGTCTTAGTAAGCGATACAATTGCTATTCTTTCTCGTACAGACTCTGAAAACTTATTATTATCGTTAAATTTTTCGCAAGACTATGAAAAGAGTAAAATATTTCGCGACATTCCAAATGATTTGGCAAAATTTCTCAGTGATGCACTCACGACTATTAATTTCCATGATTGGTCAGTTACTGTAAAGTCGTTTGAAGGAAGCGGAAAAATGAAGGCATTTTTTAACGTCTTATCAACAAATTACGACAGAAATGGGATTGAATTTGTATCAACAATGGAAGCAAAGAATTATCCATTTTATGCAACGCAATGGCATCCAGAGAAAAACTCTTTTGAATGGTCTTTACGGGAAAATATTCCTCACGAAGCAATGTCGATCAAGGTCACTCAATACATGTCAAATTTCTTTGTAAACGAAGCGAGATACAGCAAACATAAATTTGAAACAATCGAACAAGAACAAGCTGCGTTGATTTATAATTACTCTCCAGTTTATACTGGCAATATTTCTAACTTTGAACAATGTTATATTTTTAAACCTTCTTCAGTTAGTTCTGCTGTTAAGGTCAAGTGATCTATTGTACTTAAAGTGCCTATCACCTCTACAGGGATTTAATATATTTATGATATTTGGAACATTCTGAGAAGAAATGTATTATATCTTCTCAGACAAAAACTTCATCTTCATGGACTTTTTCACTGTTAAATTTACGGGATATGACGTCAACCAGAACTTGCAAACCGGTTTTCTTTTGTTTCAATTTCACAAGTAGTCCTGGTAGACGTCACATCCGGTAACTTTGACAGTGAAAAAGTCCACGAAGATGAAGCTTTTTTCTGAGAAGGTATATTAGATTTCTTCTTAGAATGTTCCAAATAGCATAAATATATTAAATCCCTGTTGAGGTGATAGACTCTTTAAATGAATTGAGATGAACAGTTAAACTTGAAGAAGTGTTTCTGTAATGTTGCACTACGTTAATAAAACCGATAGATGGTTTAGAACTGAGCATGCTTAGTAACAACTTCTTACTCGGGATATTTGAAGAACAGTGGAGAGTAGTGAGGACATGAATGAGCATTCCGTTGAGCGTTTCTAATTTTAACATGCATCTAAAGCATAAACTGACCTGATTGATCGCAATATGCAAACGTAGCTTAGTCATATGATATGTAAGACAAAGAATATATACTTTACGTTGGGGAATTAAGATAATGCAATTTTGTGTTTGCTGATTTTTTTGTCGAGTAGCTGCAATTTATTTACTTACGCCTAACATCCACTTAAGGTGGCTCCATACAGTTTCTTGAAAAATGGAAAATACAACTTTGAGAATCCAAAAAAACGTACATAAACAATTCGAAAAAATAATAAAACTAAATGTTATGCATAGTTAAACAGTCTGACAATCAAAAACTGTTACCAAATAAATACCAACAATCGTTTCTATGGCAACAATGACGTTTCAAAATGGCTGCCAATTACCCTTCAAACTAATTTTATAATAATAATAATAACGATTTAATGAAGCATCTCTACGTGGTAGCTCTACATCTTCAGTTGCAAATAAATAGATTGGTAAACAGGAAAAAAAACAAGTATAAAATAGTACTTATAACTATGCTTAAAGCGTCACTGAGACGAAAAATCGACCACAAGGTTTTGCGAAAATTTAACTTCGACGAACTTTATTGAGATATAAATACTCCGTGTACAAAATTTAAACCGATATAAACAAATAGGTTTAAAGTTATAAACGTTTGAAATGCTGAAAATTGTGTCCGCCATTAAAATTTTCTTCACGGTGAATATTGATACCTGAGAAGGGTTGTGACGTCATAGTCTCAACCCAAACTTGCGTGACTAAGGAAGAAACAACGAGAGCGCATATAATTTGACAACAAAAAAGTCGAATTCATCATCATTTAGTTGTTCTTCTGGCTATGGATCGAAACGGAATCATCCGTTATATGTTTGGAGTATATGGTAGCCCATTTTGACGAATCTGGTTTCGGAATTTGCCAGGACGATGATTGTATTGCTTCGGCTGACGAGACTGATAATCGCGCAATACGAACAAGATATATATTGCCGAAGAAAAGTACAATACATTTTCAATATAGCAACATTTCAATTCTGACGTCGTGGTTTCTTCTTGAGAAAGACAGTATTAGTCGGCTAGAGACACTATCTTTATGTTGGTATGAATGTGTATAAAAATATGTATGTATATGTAATGTGGCTCTAGCTTGTATTTGATGCCGGATACATTTGATACTACTACATAGAAATTCAAAAGTTCGAGAGCAATTTCTCTCCTGTTGGAAATTATACAGCGACAGAAAAGAAAAAGAAAACTAGTTGGCCTCAGTATATAATTCTGTCAATTTGCAATGGCCTGTTGGCGTGGCTCACAAAGCTGACGCATATAAGTATAACTAAAGTATCAATAATGTGCTGAACTGCTTCAGCTTGTAGAATTGTTTTGGTTAAATTTCATAAGTTTTCTACTCCTAAAATATTTAGATTAGTATTTACGCTTTGTTGCTTTGCAAATCAGACTGTATATTTATTGAGTTAGTTGTGCTATTTACTTTGTAACATCTAATAGCATTTTCTTTAAGTTTTAAAATACTAAATGAATTTAGCAATTTAGCTATACATGTATTTTATATACAAATACAATACATTAAATTCAACCTTCCTTGTCGTTTGCTTTACTTACATGATATATTTTATAATCTTAAATAAAAGTATAGTGGAACTATGATTAGCATGGTATGGTATAAGAACAGGGGACAAGAAATATTCGCTTATTTTCCAACGGTTCACTTCCTTGGAGCTCGAGACTGCTCTTCCTCTGCCTCCAAAGTTTTGTTAGTCTTTCAAATAATAGGCATGTGACCACGCTGAAAAACTCTTGTTTTTAGTAAGGTCGCTCTAAAAATCTTCATGGAAAATTGAATCATCTGGTTTAAATTGCGTGTCGGCGCGTTATGTTCCGAACAAACGGACCTCTGCCTCCAAAGTTTTGTTAGTCTTTCAAATAATAGGCATATTACCACGCTGAAAAACTCTTGTTTTTAGTAAGGTCGCTCTAAAAATCTTCATGGAAAATTGAATCATCTGGTTTAAATTGCGTGTCGGCGCGTTAAGTTCCGAACAAACGGACCTAACCCAGTTTGCTCGTATGATTTGTCAATTGGGCTTATATGCTGCGCAATCTTATCCTGCATAATAATCTCATTCATTACTAGAATCCTTGGGCTCTTATGCAAGGATATTCCTGCTTTAATATCATATTGATTGCTGCAATCTTGTACAACAAAGCGTGATGATGGCATGACGGAATAATTTCATTTTAATGAGCGATTCTTCCAAGCTACACTTGTTTACTATTTTGTTGGGTTGAGACTATGACGTCACAGACATCCTAGACCCAGTCTCAAATAAACACGTCCATTTTAATGGCGGCCTCGAATTTGCGTATTTCTTTCGTCAATATCTGCTTTACTTTTCCAAATATCAGCATGAAACTTCGTTTGGTAAGTCTTCGATACATGCACTTTAGGCTCAGAGAGAAAAAAGTAGGTGTAAAAATTTCGTCTCAGTGACACTTTAATAGTATACTAATGTTTATAAGTTCAAAACTAATGCTCATAACTGTAAAATTACTTAAATATATACACATACATATGTCCGTATCTAAGTGGATTGAAGTCTCTGCTTTGCTTTAGTAAATAAAACTCGTTTTAGATTATTTGTAAACATATTAATGTTGCTTTTAATTTTATTGAAAAAAACAAATAATTTTATTGAAAAAAACTTTGCTGACCTCCAATTTTTTTTTCATTAAAACTTTTCTTGAAGTATGAGTAATCAATAGGCCGATTTTAAAAAATTCTGTAGAACGAATACTTTTTTTTCCGGAAAAATCATGTTTATTAATTTTTTTAAAATTTCGTTCTACAGAATTTTTTTAAATCGGCCTATTGATTACTCATACTTCAAGTAAAGTTTTAATGAAAAAAAAATTGGGGGTCACCAAAGTTTTTTCAGAATTAAATTAGTTTGAAGGGTAATTGGCAGCCATTTCGAAACGTCATTGTTGCCATAGCAACGACTGTTGCTATTTATTTGGTAGCAGGTTTTGATTGTCAGACTGTTTAACTATGCATAACATTTAGTTTTATTCTTTTCCCGAATTGTTTAATCACGTGTTTTGGACTCTCAAACTTGTATTTTCCATTTTTCAAGAAACTGTATGGAGCCACCTTAAGGTGCTGTTGCACGATGCGATTTTTCTTGCAACTTGCAACAAATTTACATATGGAGAAAAAATCGCAAGTTGCAGGAAGGGTGTTACACGTTCAGCAACTTGCGATTTTTGTTGCAAGTTGCAGCAGAAAGTAGAACCCATCCAACTTTTCTTGCAACACGGCAACACGGCAAAATAACAAAATCACAAGTTGCTACGGGGTGTTACACGGTGCGATTTTTTTATGCAACTTACAACATTCAGTGATTTGTTGCAAGTTGCAAGAAAAATCGTATCGTGTAACAGCACCTTTACCACTTACAAAGATGTGGTGATGCATCTACCATGCACAATTTCTATTGAAGACAGAGGTTTTGTGTCATGATCAGAACAATAAAATTATATAAGAATTCTTAGTGACAGTCCAATATAACACAATAGAATCGACTACAGAATTATACACGGTTGTATTTCGACTGTTTAGCTGGTATTCCCTCAATGCACTTCTTATTTATCTCTTGCGAAATACGATCGAGGTTTAACACAAATGTAGTGGCAAATCAGCGGGAAAAATTCCATCCCTTTCAGGCGAAAATACGCGTTCATTTGAAAATATTCATCCCTCCTCTTCGCTGAAATACCACACCTAAGATGTGATCTCACATTGATAACAGTCCTTCTGGGCTCACATTGATAACAGTTCTTCTGGGCTCACATTGATAACAGTTCTTCTGGGCTCACATTGATAACAGTTCTTCTGGGCTCACATTGATAACAGTTCTTCTGGGCTTACATTGATAACAGTTCTTCTGGGCTCACATTGATAACAGTTCTTCTGAGCTCACATTGATAACAGTTCTTCTGGGCTCACATTGATAACAGTCCTTCTGGGCTCACATTGATAACAGTTCTTCTGGGCTCACATTGATAACAGTTCTTCTGGGCTCACATTGATAACAGTTCTTCTTGGCTCACATTGATAACAGTTCTTCTGGGCTCACATTCATAACAGTTCTTCTGGGCTCACATTGATAACAGTTCTTCTGGGCTTACATTGATAACAGTGCTTCTGGGCTGACATTGATAACAGTGCTTCTGGGCTCACATTGATAACAGTGCTTCTGGGCTCACATTGATAACAGTTCTTCTGGGCTCACATTGATAACAGTTCTTCTGGGCTCACATTGATAACAGTTCTTCTGGGCTCACATTGATAACAGTTCTTCTGGGCTCACATTGATAACAGTGCTTCTGGGCTCACATTGATAACAGTTCTTCTGGGCTCACATTGATAACAGTTCTTCTGGACTCACATTGATAACAGTTCTTCTGGGCTCACATTGATAACAGTTCTTCTGGGCTCGCATTGATAACAGTTCTTCTGGGCTCGCATTGATAACAGTTCTTCTGGGCTCGCATTGATAACAGTTCTTCTGAACTGACGTGACTACCCTGATTAAATAAAGTTTGACTTGATTTGATTTGATCTCACCTTGTCGGGCTGACTCTACCCTGGGTGCCAGCGAGGCTCTGAGACTCAGAGCCTCTGGCACCCAGGGTAGGCTGACTCGTTTATTCCATCGAAATGATTTGTTATATAAAATAGAACGCACGCAGTTCTCACCCAAGCTGGAGTGTCCAGGCTAGCTAGATGGGTTTATATGAACTGGTTAGTAATAAAACAACGGTTTGTTGCTAACACAAAGCAAAGTACCGTCGATTGCGTCTACCAGTGAACACCCGTTGACAAAACATGTTTTCCCACCACCCCACTCGACCCCATACTATTCAAGTTCATATCCTGTCCACTTTACATTGTTTGTGTGTGAAATAGTTGGAGAGTAAAACTCATCCACTGTGATTTTTACCGAATTCATATAGTCGCCTGGTGATCCCGTTTAGGGTGAAACCTCTGGTAGCGAAGACTTTAAGGTAACTATACTTCATGCTTTATATTTTGCTCTATCTATATGGTATTGAGCACTCTCTAACATTTCGTGAACCAAAACTCACATATATATATATATATATATATATATATATATATATATATATATATATATATATATATATAATCACCTGATGAGTGTGGTGAGCCACGCTTGCCATACGAAACAAATTTGTAGTGATTAAAGTTCAAATGAAGTAACCCAAGTTTATATTTTTGTCTTACTATTCCGCTCTACCTCGGTATTGAGCACTCTACTCATATGTTTTCGAACTTGCTACTTATCTATCTATATATATATATATATATATATATATATATATATATATATATATATATATATATATATATATATATACTGTATATTTATTTAATCAAGGGCTTGTCAATGAAACATGACTTAGAACAATGGCCTACATATACTAATATCCTTGCTGTGTTCTAAAGAACATTTAACGTGTAGACAATTACAGCTTATAGCACAAAATTTGAATTTATATAAACATTTTTGTATAGAAAAATTGTTCTTTTGTGAAAGCATTCAATAAAACATTTCCATTATTACAGTAAATAGTAACACTAACGGATTCGACATGGTTGATGATACGTGCTTTTATGTTTTCTTGTTTTTTGTTTTATTTTTAACCAAAAAGGAGCTCTAGGGAAGAGGGGTAATTGTATTTGCGGCAGGTGGCAATCCGCCACCAGTTTCGGCTGTAATGCATCATAATTGTCACGTGACGGAGCCTCGTTTTTAGCCAAAGAGATCACGTTTGATCCAAGATCACAAGAGATCACGTTTGATCCAAGATCACAAGAGATCACGTTTGCCTTTGAAGTTCGACGTTAAACTATATTGTCTGAGTGAAATATTGGGAGTGAAGTGAGAGTGATTTACACCAAAACATTTGTTCTCGAAGCAACATGATCGAGGGACTTTTATACCTGTTTGTTCTAATTACATTCCAAGCAATAATAAATTGTAATTCAATTCCTACGAGTGTCAGAAAACGTGAAATTGAAACAAACAGACCAATCATCGGAGTTATGGCGCAAGTTCCGCAACTAGCGCCACCTAGAGATTCCAAGAGCTTTAAGAAATTTGGCAAATCTTACATCGCCGCATCTTACATAAAGTATTTGGAATCTTCTGGAGCAAGAGTTGTGCCAATAATGAATGATCTTACAGAAGAAGAGATTGAGAAGTTGTTTTATTCCATCAATGGCGTTCTATTCCCCGGCGGTTTCGCAAGTCTTAGGTCATCTGGCTATGCCAAAACTGGTCGAATTATTTACAACTTAGCAAAGAAGTCATTTGATGAAGGTGACTATTTTCCATTGTGGGGAACATGTCTTGGTTTTCAATATCTTTCTCTCTTAGTAGGCGATACAACTGATATTCTTTCTCGTACAGACTCTGTAAACGTATTATTACCATTAAATTTTTCGCAAGGCTACGAAAAGAGTAGAATATTTCGTGACATTCCAAATGATATGGAAAAATTTCTCAATGGTGCACTCACGACTTTTAATTTCCATGGTTGGTCTGTTACTGTAAAGTCGTTTGAAGGAAGCGGAAAACTGAAGGAATTTTTTAACGTCTTATCAACAAATTACGACAGAAATAGGATCGAATTTGTGTCAACTATGGAAGCAAAGAATTATCCATTTTATGCAACGCAATGGCATCCAGAACAGAATTCTTTTGAATGGTCTTCTCGGGAAAATAATATTTCTCATGAAGCAATGTCGATCAAGGTCACTCAATACATGTCGAATTTCTTTGTGAACGAAGCTAGATACAGCAAACATAAATTTGAAACAGTCGAACAAGAACGAGCTGCGTTGATTTATAATTACTCTCCAGTGTATACTGGCAATATTTCTAACTTTGAACAATGTTATTTTTTTAAACCGTCTTCAGTTAGTTTTGCAGTTAAAAAGAAGTGTTTATGCGACATAGTTTAACATTTTCTGGCATAACTGAAGTTTTTAAACGTAGCAGTTAAAAAGTTTCTGTTCATGACTCAACATTTCGACACGATGATCTAGTGTCTTCTTCTTCATGGGTGACAGATCGTTGTGAAGACAGGTGCCATATTTATACTCTCATCCAAGTAAGTATATGGGACGTGCCTTCACAATAATCCATGACCCGTGATGAACACACTAGAGCCGAGTGTTGGGTCATGAACCGGAACTTTTTAAAGTGCCTATGAAGCGAAAATTATTATTGTCTTAAATGAAAGAACTCTTAAAACTACAACGTAACATCTTTTGCAGATCTTCGTTTCCGTGCATCGTTGTTGAGATATTTCAGTTTCTTTGATATGCAAATTAAACACTTTGACATCACACGTGTATAATGAGTTATCGGAGAAAGTTCTATATCTTTGCTATTATCAAACGAAATCACTTCGAAGCCGATCCTGTTCGTCTATTTCGCATACAGAGTTAGACATACAGATTTTTAATTGATTTCGTTAGATAATAGCAAAGATACCGAACCTTCTCTGATAACTCATTATACACGTGTGACGTCAAAGTGTTTAATTTGCATTTCAAAAAAATTGAAATATCTCAACAACGAGGCACGGAAACGAAGATCTGCAAAAGATGTTACTTTGTCGTTTTGAGAGTTCTTTCATTTAAGACAATAATAATTTTTGCTTCATAGGCACTTTAAGTTAGGTTCAAAAACTTTTAAAGCCAGAGTGATTGACCTGGCTGCGTTAAGAATAGTTATTTGTTAAAGACTTCTAATTGTATACCTTGAATAAATTGAGCTCGGTTAACTATGAACAGTTAAACTTGAATAATTTGGAGTTATATAAATAAGTTTTGTGGAAACACCACGTAAAACTTATTTATATTATATTATATTATTCTGTTTCCACAAAACTTATTTATATTACTTTATCGCCATAAAACGTTCAAAGAATTAATTTGGAGTTAACTGTTGATCTATAATTATTGCTGCCGAGCGTCAGCGAGGCAGCACACTATTCTTGACGTTGCTTCGTGCCCAGTCCTTTTTCCGAGCTATGTATAGCCGACCAAGATCTCGATTTGTTAAATTTTGCGGATGTTTGTTTGTCGGCATTACGTCATCCATATATGAGCTGATGTGACTCAGTGCGCATGTTCCGCTACCGACCTTCTTCCTCGACAGAAAATTCGCGATAAGAACAAATACATCATGTCTTTACTTTCTCGTGGAAGTATTCATCAAGGTCATGAAGGTTTCAGTGGCCAGTCTCGAGGAAAGCAGTGCTCTTTCATGAGTTTATCAGCGCTGTTAACAGCACAAACTATCGAGTGGAACTGGACAACCATGATCTCATTCCTCGTGAGAGACGTCGCTGAACAACTTTAATACCAACTACGGTGAAGGAAAATTCGAGTGTAGAATATATACATTTTAATCGAGTGAAATGCCCAATATTATCATTTTTAATACCAACTGTTGTTTGTTGCCGTTGGTTAGAAGACAAGTCAAAGAACTCGTCTATTGAGACACGTCGATCAGAAGTTGTCAGCACCACGACGGCGATGGATTTTCTAAATTGGCAAATGGCAATGCCACGACACACTAAGTTGTGAACTGTCTTACAATTTCAGTGAGGAGAATATCTTGTCGAGGTAAGATATGAGTTTCTACAACTGACAACTGTTCCTTGATAGGAAATTTCACGGTTGTTTTCTTCTATTTTTAGGTGTATATTGGTGTGGGTTCATTGTGTTTGCGCTGATCAACGTTCTGACTGCGTGTGTGTATGCTGACAAATTCTGGGCTTAATGATACATTGCTGTATAATTTTATTAAAGCTCTAGATTTGTCAAAACATAATTAAGCACTTGGAATTGCATTGACAGTTTTGCCACAGCATTAAAGCAAGAGGCATGATTATTTCATATTTGTATATTATTGTGTGTATCCTGTCAAAACCCTTGCCATACTGTATTATGTCAGGCGATAAGTTATAGTAACTTGTAGTTTTCAATTTTATAATTTTTAAAAAAAATATAGAAGAAATGTGTAAATACTCTGTCTATTGTAATTAATATTAAATTTTGGGACTTTCCAGCGTCCTTCACAGGCAACTCTGTGGGCTCTTATGGGGAAGAGGTAAGAAAAACTTGGGTGGAGTGGGCAAACTCAGGTGGAGTGGGCAATCTTGGGTGGAATGGGCAAGGGGGGGTGTCACATTGGCTACAGATTACATGAAGTTGCTTGTGGGTTTTTGTCCCATTTGAGGCAGCACTTCACTTGCGATAGTAATTTCTAGTTATATTACTATTATACAAAATATTGTTTCGTGTACGGAATCTATCATCTCACATTCACTGCTCCGTCTTTGGAACACAAGCATCACAAAAAAGTGTTCTTCAAAAAGTGGTTTTGGAGAAAGGACTGGTACTGGTCGAAATTGTACTGGGTTTACTCCTTTCAGTCTCCCCTCAAGGTTGTCATTTTGAAGTATGGGATTTTAGAATTTGTCGGTTCATTGAACTGTTGATTTTTTTTCCAAAATGGCGTCTGTAGTTTTTGTTGAAACCAACCGAGGTTTGAAATAGTTAAAATACTGAACAAATTCATCGCTAAGATGCTGTACACATCAAATATCATAAACACAAAACTTTGTAAAGGTAAGGAAGTATATTTTTTATAATTCTTTGTATTTTATAATAAGTTTTGGTTAGGTTTTTTTCGTAGCGGTGTTTTCGACAACTTAATAGTTCGAGTGAAGAAAATATTGAACATGAATTCATGAATTAAGTACATAAATCATATATAAATGTTGTAACACGGAAGTCAAAACGCCCGAATAAAAGTTGTATCAAAATATATTTGAATGTTTGTGCAAGTTCAGTTACAATCTCGTTTAATATATGGATAAACAGAATTACCACTGTTGAAAAATTGTTTATTAATATTTAAAAGTTTTTGTCTCAACTTTGTTTTTTCATCGACCTCTGAAATTATTCTAAACTGAACAATTAGTCACCTCAGTGTGACATGAGAAAATTTTTCATGATGTCTTACACTGCTAAAGTCAACCGAAAAATTTTTCGGCTGACTCGAGCGGGATTTGAACTCGCTCGCACCTTCGGGATTCCGGTCCGCTGCCCTACCTGTTGAGCTATCGAGCTATCGAGGTGCGAGTTCAAATCCCGCTCGAGTCAGCCGAAACATTTTTCGGTTGACTTTAGCAGTGTAAGACATCATGAAAAATTTTCTCCTGTCTCTGAGGATGATTCTGAATCAGTGTGACATTCTCGGTAACTATTGGTGTATTTCCCCCGAGGCTTTGTAAATATTTAGCAATAGTCACTTCGACAAATTGGGTGACTAAGACCCCGTTTATACTAAAGAAAAGTTTCCAGATTCACATTGTTTTCTATTCCTATGAGGATGAAAAACAACGTGAATCCGGGTACTTTTGCTCTAGTGTAAACGGGCTCTAATTGTTCACTGAGACCCGTTTACACGATGCCGGTACAATTTGAAAACGGAACAAAAGCATGCCGGTATGCAAATACAGCATATAACATTTCATGTTATTTTTGTGCCGGTATCGTGTAAACGCAAGGCCTAAACGGCATGATTTTGTTCCGTTTTCAAATTGAACCGGCATCGTGTAAACGGGATCTGAGTCAGTCAGCATGCACGGTGCACATGGATACATGCAACGCTATATAGTATGTCATTCACTATCCAAGGTTCAAACTATTCTCTTCTTTTCTATTTTTACAACGGTTTTATTTTGAATCTAACTAAATCATGTCCTAAATTACGAGAGCTTTTTTCTATTCAGCCATTTCCTATCCACAAAAATCTCTTTCATGTAGTCATTAGAAGCTTGACCAAAAATGACCAAAAAATCATTTATTGCTTCTAATTGCTATTTTTTCATGACGTAATATTAGTTTCATCAAAGATCTATATCTATCCAATTATTTGCTTAAGTTTCAGCTTATTTAAAGAAATAACATTGTTCAAAGTTAGAAATATTTCCAGTATAAACTGGAGAGTAATTATAAATCAACGCAGCTTGTTCTTGTTCGATTATTTCAAATTCATGTTTGCTATATCTCGCTTGGTTCACCAAGAAATTTGACATGTATTGAGTGACCTTGATCGACATTGCTTCGTGAGGAATATTTTCCCGTAAAGACCATTCAAAAGAGTTTTTCTCTGGATGCCATTGCGTTGCATAAAATGGATATTTGATACCTTCCATAGTTGATACAAATTCGATCCCATTTCTGTCGTAATTTGTTGATAAAATGCGGAAAAACTTGCTAATATTGTTGTTACGTTTAAACTTCAATGTGTAGACTGATCCATGATGCATGTTTAATGTGGTTGGGGCACTGCTCAGGAATTTGGCTAGATTATTTGAAATGTCGCCAAACATTTTACTCGTAAGATAGTCTTGTGAAAAATTTAACGGTAAGGGCAAATTTTCAGAGTCTGTTCCTGCAAGAATATTAATATCACCACTCGCTAAAACTGCTAAATATTGAAAACCAAGACATGTTCCCCACAATGGAAAATAGTCACCTTCGTCAAATGACTTCTTTGCTAAGTTGTAAATAATTCGACCAGTTTTGGCATAGCCAGATGTGATTAGATTTGCACCTCCCCCAGGGAATAGAACGCCATTGATGGAATAAAACAACTTCTCAATCTCTTCTTCTGTAAGATCGTTCATTATTGGCACAACTCGTGCTCCGGAAGATTCCAAATACTTTATGTAAGATGCGGCGATGTATGATTTGCCAAATTTTTCAAAGCTTTCGCCTTTGCTAGTTTGTGTCATGACTCCAATGATTGGACGGTTGGTTTGAAGTTCTGGTCTTCTAACTCTTGTAGGAAAAGATGTGCAGCTTATTGTAGTTTCAAATGTTATCATAAGAACAACGTACAAAACTTTCCAAGTCATTTTCATCACTTCGTAAGGTTCAGACTATAGCGCTCTCAATAGCTCCAACACTGATCTGAGACTCGATGTTTTAGTGTTCATTTATATACTCTTGATCGGCAGTATAAACAAGTATGTGCATGACAGCGCGTTTAATGTCAGTGCGCAGCAGTAAATCCCGATTTCGTAACAATCACTTAACATAATTACGCAGTGTGCGATCTGTACACATTGAATAAATATCAAAAAAACAAACTTCTTATTAAGCAGTAAATAGTATAAATCACACTTTTACTAAACCACAAAGATAGAACTCAAATCTTAAATTCAAATTGTTTTATGAAATAGACAACAGTTACAAAGAAAGACAAATGGTTTGAAGGACTATTAATTAATATGCTAAACAAACTTCCGGTTTTGGCGTCTCAGCAGCGCTGGAACGATCAGTGAAATGCTGAAACAGAGCTACAACGAAGAAAGTACCCAGGGGCCCGGCAGTTGGTTATAATCTTGACATAAAGGGAAGGACCGGGAAGCACCGGTGGCGTGTGCTGTTAGCGCGCTGCCTCTCACCAAAAAGTTAAGCCCGGTTAGACGGGGTTAGTACTTGGATGGGTGACCACTTGGGAAGGACCCCGTTGTTGGGCTTAGGCTCATGTGAGTAGAGTTGTAGTTGATCTTTCCTGTGCTTCGAGGGTTTTTCGCCGGGTTCTCCGGTTTTCCTCCCTCCATAAAATCGACACCCAACATCTTAGCTGTGATCCGTGGTCTGAACTGTGTCGTTGGCGGCAGCTTGAAGCGCCTTTGATATGCCTCGACACGGCCACGTTGATCTGCGTCCTTCGCAATTCAGCCATGGCTGCAAGTAAGGACGATTAGCCACCCAGTCCTTTATCCTTTATCCTTTATAAAGAGGTCTTATGACATCATATTGAATCATTTTACGCGAAAATAATGGAAATTTCGAGAAAAACAATATTTTGGTATGTTTATGATTTAGGTTAGTTCTATAGGTCCCCCCTCCCCCATTTTCGTTCGTTCGTTCGTTCGTTCGTTCGTTCGTTCGTTCGTTCGTTCGTTCGTTCGTTCGTTCGTTCGTTCGTTCGTTCGTTCGTTCGTTCGTTCGTTCGTTCGTTCGCTCGTTCGTTCGTTCGTTCGTTCGTTCGTTCGTTCGGATATAGCGACGTTTTTGACGCCAAACATGCAGGGTACCGCTCATTAGTGTCTAGTTTCAATGGTAATGAAGTGTATTAAGAGCCATAAGAGCGATCAAGCATAGCGACGTCATGCAGATCTCGTGACTGATCACGAGTTGTCAGTTTCAGTTTAGACTGATTTACCAAGATGAATGTAGAATTTCATTTGTTAGCTTTTATCGCTGTATTTGCTTCGTTTTGTAATGGGGTACGGCAGGGGCAGAACGATCGACCAATTGTTGGTATTGTAGCACAGTCTGTGAAAGGTACACCGATTGAAAGCCTTGGAAAATCTTACATTGATGCAGCTTACGTGAAGTATATCGAATCTTCTGGTGCTAGAGTTGTACCTATCACATCAAGCAACCTTAATGAAGGAAATATTGAAGAAATATTTCGATCAATCAATGGTGTGCTGTTCCCTGGTGGAGAGGTGGACGTTACAAAATCTGATTACGCCAAAATAGGACAAATTATTTATAAGTTAGCAATTGAAGCATTCAATAATGATGATTATTTTCCTCTTTGGGGAACTTGTTTGGGCTTTGAACTACTGTCTGTTCTAACTAGTGGTTCGGCAAATGTTTTGTCTCAGTGTGATGCAGAAAATTTACTAATCCCACTCAATTTTACATCAAGTTATCGAAATAGTCGTCTCTTTGCAAATATTTCAACAAACATGGCCAAATTCATGAGCTCATCAGCAACGACATTAAATCTACACCACGATGGCGTTTTCGTCAAAACATTTGAAACAAACGAAAGATTAAACAAGTTCTTTCATGTACTGTCCACTAACTTCGACAGAAAGGGAAAGCAATTTGTATCAACAATGGAAGGTATCAAATATCCATTTTATGGCACGCAATGGCATCCAGAAAAGAATCCTTTTGAATGGACTTTACTGGAAAATATTCCTCACGAACCAATGTCGATCAAGGTCACTCAATACATGTCAAATTTCTTTGTGAACGAAGCTAGATACAGCAAACATAAATTTGAAACAATCGAACAAGAACAAGCTGCATTGATTTATAATTACTCTCCAGTCTTTACTGGCAATATTTCCAACTGGGAACAATCTTATATTTTTTAATAAGTACTTTTTATAACCGAGCACGGCTTTTAACCACAATCATTTGCGCACATTAAATATTGTTTCTTGCAGAATAGGGTTTTAAAAAGGTAAAGTTTGGTAGGAATGAAGTTTTTTCTTATTTAACCCGCTTTAGCATGATAAAAAAAGTTTAGTTATTTGAGCTGGTTTGAGGTCGCAAAGCATTATGGTTAAATGTACTGCCGCCATATTTTTCAGTCAATTGTGACATCCCAGAGACAGTGGCGTAGCCAAAGGGGGGCGGTTGCTCCCCCCCCCCTGGTCTCCAAGACCGTTCTCGTGAAAGGTTTAAATCCGTTGAGAAACTTGTAGGGGGGGGGGGGGGTACATTGTTTTAAGGCCAAGTGAGTAGACTAATTAATGTGTTATATATATTGCAGGCATGCATATGCTATACTTAAATTACAATACTAGTCTATACGACTTGTTCATAAATAAATCTAAAGATATTGACGTCGTATTCTACGTTCTGGTTTGATTTCAACAAAATTATGTAATTTATGGCTTTCAGATTACTCTTGAATAGGCGAGTTTCAGGGTGTTGCGCGCGCATCATTTTTCAAAAAAACTGGCAAGCTCCCCTCAGTAAACGTGCTATTTAAAATCAACAAAGTATAGATACAGTTTCTGGATATTTAACACTGTTATTCTGCTGCTGTTGGCTAGCTAGCAAGTCTGTTTGCCATTGCTTACTTTGTGGAGAGCTCGCCAAGAGCCCACCAATTCCTTTCCAAAATGATGCGCGCGCAACACCCTGAAACTCGCCTATACTTGCCTCAAAATGCTGGAAACAATGTTTCAGAGACAGTGTTTCAGAGACCCTAGAAATCCAAAATTTTCCGGACTCCCCTAGGAGATCGAGGTTCTTACCCCCCCCCCCCCCCCAACTCAAGACCCTGGCCACGCCTCTGCCCAGAGACACAAGATCTATTAACTTTAAATCGTTTACTCTTCTTTCCAAGAAATAAATCATCGTAACTTACATATAAATACTACAACATTGCTATTGCGCTTTAACCTTGAAAGAACAACACACTTGGTATTTCGTCACATTGTTTCAGCCAATACAGTATAGCTACAGTATTCATATTATTTCCAACCAACACATAGCTACAATATTCATATTATTTCCAACCAACACATAGCTACAATATTCATATTATTTCCAACCAACACATAGCTACAATATTCATATTATTTCCAACCAACACATAGGTACAATATTCATATTATTTCCAACCAACACATAGCTACAGTATTCATATTATTTCCAACCAACACATAGCTACAATATTCATATTATTTCCAACCAACACATTATAGCTACAGTATTCATTTTATTTCCAACCAATATATTATAGCTATTCATATTATTTCCAGCTAATACATTATATAGCTATTCATATTATTTCCAGGCAACACAGTATTATCGCACCTGACTCTACAGTCTATATTGTCTTAATTAAGTTGGTTATTTATATCTCAATCAAGTTATCTATCTATATACATGCAGTGCAGTAGCTCACAGTCCTAGGAACTGCCTTTATGTCTCAATTAAGTTGGTCATCTCAATCAAAACAGGCTCTACACTCTACAATCAAAACAGGCTCTATACACTCTACAATCAAAACAGGCTCTACACTCTACACTCTACAATCAAAACAGGCTCTATACACTCTACAATCAAAACAGGCTCTATACACTCTACAATCAAAACCGTCCATTATACTAGTTTATCATAAATACGTCACACTCTCAGCCGTAATTTATTTGGCAATCTGGTTACAGCTTCAAGACATCAGAATTTATCCCTGCATCATGGTCACT